>CM039468.1:20766578-21213213 GCA_022433065.1 Begonia loranthoides | reverse complement strand
TGAGAAACCAAAATCATAAATCTAGACTTACCTTAACGGAGAAGATCCCCTAGCTTCTTTCTATCGATGCAACCACAACCCACCATTGAGAGAGGAAAAGAGAAAGAGAGAGAGAGAGAGATCTCGTTGCTGGAAGAAGAAAATGAAGAGTAGGGGATGGAAGTGGGGAAAATTTTCCATTTCCATCATTTGAAATAGAGTGGGGGGTTAGAGCTCCTTTTCTCGGCAGCAATCACTCCCTGGAAGGGGAGTTTCAAAATTTTATTATTATTATTATTATTATTATTATTATTATTATTATTATTATTATTAATTTTTTTTAATGGGCCAAAAGGGCCGGTCATTACAGACCCAAAAAGAATTTGGGTCATTGAACTCTAATAGTAAGCTGTTAGATTTCGGTGTGACTTAAATTCAATTGGGTCAGGCCGATGGGTCCGCATTGTAGATCTCATTTAGAGTTTTGTTTTCTTTATAAATTGATGTAAGCTATAGTCGCAAAACTCGCAGTTGTATTTTGATCTTCATAGTAGATTCATTCCATTGTTGAAATAACGAACGAGAATCGAAAAAGAGAAAGAGAAAATGATGGACACCGAATTTTCATAGAAAATCCAAAACAGGTAAAAAAACCACGAGAAGATGAGAGAAATCACCAATAGAAATTGGTACAATGAGCTTTGCGGCTCAAACATATATTCATAGTATACAGGAATTCCCTAGTCATATTGAAATAAGAAACTCTAATTCTGCAGGAATTAGAAAACCCTTAATGTGGGCTGAATTGGCTTGGCCCAATTAGAATCCGGGTCACACTGAACCCTAACAAATCTTAAAATTGAGATTCCTAAAATGGTTTCGTTGGTCTGAGCCAAGTAGAATTCGGGTCATTGAACTCTAATAATAAGCTTTATGTATCTTCATGTTTATCTAATAGTCGACAATTACATTTGTTTTGGAATGTTACGACAACATTATAGTAATCTAGACGCAAACCATGAAATAATTGTAAAGTAGCTCGCAAGAGATCAAAGACTATATGCTTATGTATAGATATGGATTGGTATTTTGGAAGTAAAAAGTTTCTTACACTCCCGATGTTGAGTTTACATCATGCTTTAAGACTACTTTTCATAATGTATGAAGTAGAATTTTATAGAGGGCTTTAGAATTGAGGATTTTATATCTAAGCCAATAAAAATATATTAAGATAATTATGACTAAAAATCAGGAATGTGATAATTAGATTGAGCTGATTAACATTAACTATCTAACCATAAGGGGACATGTACATAAAGCAATGATTGTTGAAAATGTTAGCCCTCAATTGATATGAAATAGAATGTGGTTTCCATGTACGATTTCGGTTGTAAGAATGTATAGTGTTGAAAATTTCTTATGATATTTTTCATATTGACTTTGTTTATGTTCACATTTATTGAGAATGTACTTAGTTTAGAAACACGATACATTGTAATACATAGAAAATAATATTTCATTTTAAGATGACCTAACTTTATAATTTATGTATTTTATTCTTACTATGAATATAGATAAGATATAGACCAAGTGAGAGAATGCTAGAAGTCTATAATATAAATTTCATAAAAGGATCCATATAATTTGGTTATTCTTCATTAATGATCACAACCATTATTAACTAGTGTCTATTCATGAATAGACATATTTTTAAGATGATGTTATCGTTATAATTCATGTATTTTATTTTTACTATGAATAGAGATAAAATATAGATCAATTGAGAAAATGTTAAAAGTGTATAATATAAATTTCATAAAAAGATTCATATAATTTGGTAATTCTTCATTAATGATCATAACCATTAATCAGTATTCATTCACGAATAGACATATTTATTAGAGACTGGAACAAGTTTACTAAAGTTTATATTACATGGTTAAGTCCTAAGTATACGCTTTCAAAATAAAAAAAATGTGCTCACAATTAGAGAAATATTAAGGTTTAAATACAATATTGAGAAAAACATAAAAAAAAAAAAAAAAAAAAAAAAAGAAGAAGATAAAGATAACTAATAACAGAAGGTTTAGCTCAACATTGTAGGAGAGTGAGTCTGGCCTGGTCCCTAACAATAGGAGGAGCTAAGCTCAGACTCTGGGCTCACAAGCCCTCTTGGGACCCGGCCAAGCGGGCCAGTTCGTTGGCTTGGGTGGGTTTGTGGAAAGTGGAAATTCATCTCATTAGGGAGCTATGTAATCACAAATGGAGGCTAGAACATGCAATTTAGTTTTAATAGTTTGTTTTATTTTAAACTTAGAAAGATATTTTGATATTTCGAGTTTATGTAGAGCATTGAATTACAGAGGTAAGGGTGATGTGGCAACGCATATTTCATACACAATGCCGCAACACAAAAGGAGAAGGTTTTAGCATTGTGCTTTATGTGCTCAACACTTTAGTGCTACAACCTAGGATCGTAACACTATGCATTGTGTGCACAATTGCCTTGGAAATTTAGGCTGTGGTGCTCCAATTTCTTCTTTGAGAGCCATAGGATTTAAGGATAAATTTTGATTACATTTTTATTTGGACTTTGAAGTAACATCTTATCTAAAATAGCTTCTTCCAGACTAAATTAATTATTTTGGAACGTTGAGATGACGTGGATACATGAATCACATAGATATTGATTATTCTAAAGGAATATCAATATTTGACCCATTCATGTTCACATTTTGTAAAACTTGTGAATTTTATAATTTTAAATTTTTAAGTGTAACTCATTTTGACGCGTAGCGACTATATGTGATTTTTCGGTCCAATAATAAAAAATGGTCGAATTGGATTTTACCAGCGGTAATTTAATTGTGAAAATATTTTTGGTTAAATAATTATTTTCAGTTAATGTTTTGAATGAGTCGGGTTTTGAATCGGAGTTTGACCCTCTTTTTTTGCTAACAATTTAACCACTAAGATTGAGAAAACATTGCGGCAACTATCGCTGTTACGTCTACCGTTAATGACGACGAATTGCGGCGGCTTGACGACGAACCGCAGCGGCTTGATGACGAACTGCAGAGGCTTCATGATGACGAATCGCGAAGGCTTGAGGACGACGAATGAAGACGTCCAAGGCAGCAACAACGAGAGACATCCGTAAAAATTCGTCGGCTAACAACCATCAAACAATAAATCAACAGACTGAAGAAGGACATCAATTATCAGGGAACGTTCGTCGTGCCCATTGGAATAATGGTTCATGGCCGTTGGATCGAGAATGGATGTCCCTCGATCGGAATGGATGGCTAGGATGGAGTTTGTCATTTTCCAAATGGTAATGACGGACGTCCCTAGTTTCACAACGGACATTCCTTGACTTAAGACTATGTTTTTCAGGCTGCAAGGAACGTCCGTCTTTGGCCGATGGACGTCCGTTGTATGTTCGCTAGACTTCTCTGAACATTATATTAATTATCGAGGGACGTCGGTCGTGCCCGTTAGAATGATGGTTCATGGCCGTTGGATCGAGAACGGATGCCCATCGATCCGAATGGATGGCTAGGATGGAGTTTGTCATTTTCCAAATGGCGATGACAAACATCCCTAGTCTCACAACGGACGTCCCTCGACTTAAGACTACGTCATTTAGGCTGAAACAGATGCTCGTCTTTAGCCGATGGAGGTCCGTGTATGTTCGTCGGACTTCTCTGAATGTTAAATCTGCTTATAATCGCAAAAGATGCCCCTCGAACATAAAACGAACGTCCCTATAATTCATTGAACTTAGTTCGCCGAGAATTTCGTATTTCGTGCTACTCGCCGGAGCGTACAATCGATTCTTATATTGGTAGATCGACGCACGATGATCAACGACAGATCATCCTCAGATCACGGCGGTCTTTCTCAGACCGCGGCAGTGTTGCGAGTACGTCGTTCTGCCCATAACAACGTAGTCATAGGGGCGAGCGTTCCACGACAGAATTGAGATACTGGACGACGACGGCGATGAAAACAGCTTTCGACAATGAGAAGATAATCGAAAAATTAAAAACGTGAAAATTGTGGACCAAACTATGCCGGAGCTTCCCGACATCATCTTCTCAGTTACTGTCAATGTCTGTCGACGAAATTATAATCATAATTAAAAATTCACCAATAATGTCACTGACAAACGTGATTGCGAAGATTACTGCGAAGATAATATTGTCAAGAAGGGTGACAGTGAGGTCGTTGATGGACATTGATGGTAAACGTAATAACAACGGTTGTCGCGACATTTTTTTATAATTTAGTGGTTAAGTTGTTAGAAAAAAAAAAGAATAATTGTTGTTTTATTATTAACAAAAAAAAAATAATGGTTGATTTTTCATTTTTCCAAAATTCCACTTCTAATGGGAGCTACAGTTGTGATTTCTCGAATCACAACTATTTAACTTCGAAATGTGGTTGCAGATCTTGCATTTGGAGCCACGGCCTCATTTATGTTTTCTTAAAAAAAAAAAAGTATTTTATTAATAGAAATTGTATGTATTACCACAATTATATATCATCGAATTGATAAAATATTGAATCACCCCAATTGGAGTACATGTAAACTAAGTTGACACCTATTCACTGTCAATTATACACATTTTCTTGATTCAAATATGAAAATATTTAATAAATACTGTGAATTACATCTAATGTACATTCTACTAAATTCTATCTAAATTAAGAATACATATAACTTATTGACCATAGTTTTTCTTTGTGACAGCTATAATCCTTAAATTTTGCTCTACATATTTTGGTGCAATTTTTTCCAATTTTTAATTGTCTTGCATCCTGTGGCCTTCTAGCTTCCATTCCTTCAAGTATATTACTATCTTGAACATTTTAGATACAAAACTGCTTCTTGTGTCGGAAAACTCTACCATCAACCCTAAAAGCCAATTGCAATGAAAATGTTTTATATTAGCATATTTCTTTGGGTAATGATAGAAAGCTCAGAAAAGTTTCGTTTTTGTGCTATCCACAATGCTAATATATCAAAATCATTAATGTCATCCTCTACTTGGATGAAGAGTTTTTTATCAAATAAATTTAAGATGGAAGAACTTAAAAACACCTAGAGATGTTAAAGGGGCGGTGTAATATCCGCCCATTTCTTAAAAAAAATGGAAATTTAATTCGGGAAGACATTTAAGGAAAATGTCTCCCCAGCTAACAATTCATAAGAAGTTTCCGATTTTTCCTCCCCTTTCCCTTCGATTCTTAAACGCTAATTGTCGATCTCCACCTCTACATCTCTCTCTCGGTGAAACTCTTCCATTAAGCATTGCTATTCTTGACATTTTTACGTGAATTGAGAGACCCTGTCGGAGCCAATATCATCTTCGGTAAGCAAACTTCTTTCTCTGTTTTGGATTTCTATTCGTTGGATGAGATTCTAAGGCAATTGTTTACAATTTGCAGAATGATACGTGCGGATTCAGTGAGGGATTAGTGTTCAAATTTCGCACTCTATCAAGGCTTTTGAGGTCGGAAAGTCGAGGGGCAAGTTGGGGTAAAAAAATTCAATCTTTTCTCTTCGTTGATGCTCTGTTTGCCGCAAATGGTCTGGAAAATTGGAAAATTAGAAAATTGGGTTTAGTCGATGATTTGTATGGAATCCAGCAAACCTTGTTGCGTGAATCCCTTCGATATTGGGACGTCGGAAAGCGACTTAGCAAACGTTGAGCCGCAGTGCACGACGTGCTTGACCGTCAACTTCAGTAAGAGGACGACTGGTCGAGACTCATATCTTGGCCAAAGTTGGATCTGTCTGCATTGTTGAACGCAGTCGTCTGCGATGAGGGCTAGCATGCAAGGATGAGATGTCCATGAGATTACCTTGGGTTGGGCTGTGATTCGTCTCAATGGATTGCTGACCCAAGGATCCCTTGAGCTGTGGTCTGAGCTGTAGTTTGGACTGCATACTGGACTTCAGTTTTGGGCTACGGTCCATCATGTATTCTAGCTCTATTTTGAGCTTATTTGGAGCCCAGTTTGAACTAGAATTTTTGGTAACATTATCCAATCAATTTTGGATTAATTTTATATGATAATTGGATATTTTAATTTATAAAATTTAAACCCAAAAAAAGTATTCTTTATTTTTGAATAGGTACTCGATTACTTAGTTAAATCCATGGACTGTTAGATCTAAATCATTGGGCTTTAAATCGGTAGTAGCTACTTCAAGATAGATATTTATTTTATGCACTGCAGCGCATAATTTTTATAAAGTGAATATTTTGAGACTTGTCTCATATTAAAACGATGCGTCCATTTTATGACCGTTGGATTTTTATATTATATTTTATTATCATTGTACACGTTTAAATTAAGCATGCATATTATATTTCTAGATCAACTCGGTTGTGTGAACTGAGTTCGATCGACCCAATTTGAGGTCTATTTTATTTTACGCATATTCGACTGTTAGAATGTGTTTGGTGTTGTTAAAATGGGTAATAGGGCAGTTGTATGTGTTGTGTCCTTGGGTTTCGAATCCTAAACCTAATAAGGGTATTTATTTGGCTTTTGCGATCGTCGAACATCGCTTTTATTCTGTTATATGCCTATGGCATAGTCTGCCCGGAGTCCGTGAGTAGTTCCATTTTCACTATTCTTTTTAATTAGTACAACAAGAGTTTATTTTAATTAAGTACCACATATTAGTGGGTGATTTAAAATTCATGTCATTTTGTACACCTTTTTCTGAAAGAAATTTATAAAACGTGAGTTTTAAATTTATGCATGCTTAAACATCATTTTAATTAAATTTATTAAAACGTAATCCCTATTGAATTTAGTCAACTCATCTTAATGACACCTTTCAGAATTTTATTAATTGGATTTCCAATTGCCAAGTTATGTTTAGTTCTGGTGAAGTTTTATTTTTATTTTAGTATTCTCCCTTGAGAGATATTTTGTGAGGTATACTTTATTTGGATAACTGTAATTCTTAATTTATTTTCTGCACACTTATTTCATTTTGGATTATATTATCTGTTATCTGATATCACTGTAGACCTATTAAGCCCATGTTTGTTGGGCCCTAGCTTATAACTAATATTTTAAGGCTTCCGCTATTAATTAATAAAACTTAATAGCAAAAGGCAATTTGGTCCTTTGGGCTGAGCGTTCCCTGTTCTGTCTCGGGTCCTTTGTGGGCCGTGACAGAATTTTTGGTATCTGAGTTAGGTTCTATCTTGAAAAGTGATATTGATAAAATAGATAGTATAGTAACATACAAGGATTTACCAATACTGTGCCCAAGAACAAAATACAAAAATTGATTTGGATTGGTCTGGATTTAGTTAGAGTTGAAAAAAAGTACCTGTTGTAAATGATGAAGAACAACGTTTCTGAACATAGGAGTCTGTGAACTCTTCCGGGTTATATGTGTACGCCTGTGATTTTTAAGCTTAAGAAAACTATCATAGAAGGAAGTCCAAAGTCTCTGTTTCCTTTAAACATCCAATGTTTACTCTTTCACATTTAGAATCTGATAGTCTAAGTTAGTACCTTGCTTTTGGAGACTCTGATTTGAAAACTGTTGGTTAAAACTTCTAATTATTCTTTCTATTGTATAATTTGGCATTAGTGTATGTTTATGCATGAACATTTGGGAATATTTGGACCAATGATTTGAATTGTTCAGGTGGATGGATGACTTCAATAACGAGTCCTCTGAAAGTATCTTGTAATGAAACCACATAGGAAAAGATTATAAAACATTTATAAGCCAGTGTTTATGGGAGGAACTGACCCTTAAAGTGTTGAAAATTGGTTAAGGGTGATGCAAAATGAATTTGACCGCTATTGGAATTCCATTAGAGTATTGAGTTGTGTTTGCAACCTTTTTGAAAAGATGGCCAAAGTAAGATAAAAGTCTCTTAAATTAGATTTACGCTGGATATGATGACATGGACTCAGTTTGAGGTATTGTTTAGAAACAATTATTACAACGTTAGTTACCACCAAAATATGATAAGTGTTTATCATGATTTGGAGCAAGAAAGTGTGTCCGTAGAAAACCTAGAAAATTCTCTAATTTTGAGTACTTCTATGAATAAGATATATGAAATGTATCTTGTTGATCGATCTGCTGCCCTTATTATTGGTGGACATGAACAATAGGTTGATCTGATAGTTATACCTATTGATCAGTTTGATATAATCCTAGTTATGATTGGTTGAACTTGTACAAAGATAAGATCGACTGTTATCAGACAAATATTACCATTGCATTGGAAGATGAAAGGATCCTAGTGCATCCATGTAATTACTGTATGTTTCCTTTTGATCCTATTATGTGAGCTTGTTTGAGTGGTCAGAGGAGATTGGAACGTTATGAGAGTATTTTTGCTATTAGCGGTAACCTTGTTACGGTCAGTTATGATTTTGATTTATCAGTGGTTTGTGATTACCCTGATGTTTTTCTTGAGGATCTGCTTGGGTTGTCAATTGATCGTGAGATTGTGTTTTGTATTGATTTGATGTCTGACACTACAATTTTGATTGCTCTTTAGCACATGGCTCTTTCTGAATTAAATGAATTGAGAACCCAGTTGAATGATTTATTGCAATAATGGTATTTCACCGTGAGATGCATCCATTTTGTTTGCAAAGAAGCAGAACAGTTTGCTTGGCTTATGTATTAATTATTAGAAACTTTGAATTTATGGTGCTTATGTTTGGATTGACCAATGCACCAACTACTTTTATGAATTTTATGAATAGAGTCTTTTAGCCATATCTTGACCAGTTCATTGTCATATTCATTGATGATATCTTGATTTATTCTAAGACTCTAGATGAGCATATGGAGCATCTAAGAATTGCTCTGCAGATATTGAAGGAACATCAGTTATATGCAAAGCGCGAAAAGTGTAACTTTTGGATGATTGAAGTGAAATTTTTAGGCCATGTTATTTCCCAAAATGGTATTTCAGTTGATCCAGCTAAGATTGAAGCAGTGTTAGATTGGAAGCCACCAAAAAATGTTACTAGTGTGTGCAGCTTCTTGGGTTTGGCTGGCTATTATCGTTGGTTCGTGCATAACTTTTATTTTGTTGCTATGCCGCTAAGACAGTTGACTAGAAAATATGTGAAGTTTATTTGGAATGAGAAGTGTCAAGGAGCTTTTGATGAACTCAAGCAAAGATTGACAACTGCTCCAGTTTTGGCAGTACCTGATAAGAGTTTGCCTTATACAGTTTTTATTGGAGTTGCGTTCTATTGCAACAAGATAAAGTTATAGCTTATTTATCTTGATAGTTGAAGACACATGAGCAAAATTATCCTACTCACGGCTTGGAACTTGCGGCTATTATTTTCACCTTAAAGATTTAGCAGAGTTATTTGTATGGTGCTAAATTCGAGGTATCTTCGGATCACAAGAGTTTAAGGTATCTCTTTTCATAGCGTGATTTGAATCTCCAACAACGTCATTGGGTGGAGTATAAGGAGGACTATGATTTCCCTTTAGAGTAACGTCTTGGAAAAACTAATATTGTAGTTGATGCCTTGAGTCGTTATCCTCAATGATCTCTCTCTTGTCTTGTTTTAGATTATTGGAAGAAATGTCTGATTATTGGGGATTATGAGTTACAGTAATGGGACAATGGTCATTCGATTCGAGTTTTTAATTTAGTAGCAACCCCTACACTTTTGCAACGTGTGAAAAACTTGCAGAAGTTCAATGATGAGTTAAAGGAAAGATTCGAAAAGATTCAGGCTGGTGTGCAGTTTGATGGTTGGAAGATCAATTCTGATGAATTCCTATTCTTCAATAATCAAGTTGTCTCTAGTGATTTGGATTTGGGGCAAGCAGTTTTAGCAAAAGGCCATAGTTTAGATTTGCTATTCATTCCGGCTGTACGAAAATGTACCATGACTCAAAGCGTCAATACTACTAAATTGGAATGAAACGCGATGTGGCTGAGTATGTTTCGAGGTATTTGACTTGTCAATTGATTAAGGCTAAGCATCAGAGACCAGTTGGATTGTTGCAACCTTTGCCTGTACCTGAGTGGAAATGAGATAAGATTACCATGGATTTCGTAACCAGTTTGCCTAGAACAGTGCAAAAATTTGATGCAGTTTGGGTTATTGTAGATAGATTAACAAAATCTGCACATTTTATTCCTACCAGAATGGATTTCTTTTTTTGACAAAGTTAAGTAAGTTGTATATTGAGAGTATCGTTCGTCTTCACAGTATTCTATTGAGTATTTTTTCTAACAGAAATCCGAGCTTCACGTCAAAATTTTGGAGAACCGTTAGAGAGCTTTAAACACGGAGCTTAATTTGAATAATTCACATCATCCTCACATAGATGGTCAGTCTGAGTGTATGATACAGATTCTTGAGATATGTTGAGGTCTTATATTCTAGATTTGAGAGATAGTTGGGTTAATCACTTGTCTTTAGTGGAGTTTGTTTATAACAACAACTATCAAACCAGTATGGGTGTTTCGTCATATGAAGCTTTATATAAAAAACAGTGCAGATCATCTTTATGTTAGGCTGAGACCAAGAAGTGTGTCACTCTTGGGATTGATTTAATTCAAGAAAAAACTGAGAAAATTCAAATGATTAAGGAGCAACTGAGAATAGGTCAAAATTGACAAAAGAGTTATGCAGACCTCCATTAGAGGGAGGTGGAATTTGAAGCTAATGATCTTGCGTTTTTAAAGATGCGACCTCGTCATGGTATTAGTAGTTTCGATGTGAAAGGAAAGTTAGTTACAAGATATATAGGTCATTTTCAAATTATTGAGTTGATTAGTTCAGTGGCTAATCAATTCGAGTTACCGCCACAACTGAATTATGTTCATAATGTCTTCATGTTTTGATGCTGAGGAAGTACTGTAATACCCTGATAATATTTTTCCATGTATGCAATGTAATTAATTTTAGAGTAATTAATATATTATGTTGCGGGGCGATATGTTGTTGATTAATGTCATATAAATATGGAAAAATATTAATGAGTGATTAAAGTATAAAGTTTTGTTGGAAAAATGTGCATTTGGAATTTTTGGACGAGTCGAGACGACTGCAGACGGATGCGAATGAGAAGAGTTCGAATCTGTCCAAATTGGCAGACTTTTTGGATGCCTACGGTCGAGGCGCGAACGCCTTCCTTCGTCCGAAATCGCAATTCCGAAGAAGAGAAATCATGGCTCTAACCGGTTGGGTTCGGCTCGGCTCAAAAACAATTATGTGGCTCAGTTTTAGTTAAAATGGAGGAAAGGAAATAATGGATTAGTTGAGATTAAAAAGTAAGAGAGTAATTAATTGGATATTAAGTGAGAGATTGAAATAAAATGGGATTAAAATTAAAAATGGATAAAACAGAAAAGGAGATTAATTGGTGTAACGACCCGGTTTTTCATAAATCCTTTAAAATGAGAGAAATTTAAAACTTTTAAAAGACTCATTTTTAAAAAATAATATCAGAGTACGGAATCGAACCGTTACCAACCATTTTTCGTGAAAGTGTTGCGGAAGCGTAAATAGTTTGACTAGAAATTTCAAAATAATAAAACTTAATTTAATTACAACCGTTCCTTATTTTACTCTTTTAGCCTAGCCAGCCACGGGCTCCCTCGGGCATGCAAATCTTTCGTCCCTGTTTATTATGAATTGTTCCTTATATGTTCATCGTTTTCGCATACAAGTACCTATACCTACACCACAAGTAAACTGTAAGCCCAAAGGCTTAGTAAGGAAAAAGAGTTTAATGCAACGTGATATGTCTCTCTTTAGTCCTTTTTGGAATGGGGGCCACCCAAACCAACCCTTTCATTAAGTCATTCGTTCGTTCATTCGTTCATTCATTTATTCATTACTTGTACATCGAGCTGGAGATTGAGGGTTGTCCTTTGAAATGACATAGTCTGGTCGGCTTCTAACCTCTTGTGTGCACACTAGTCCCTTTCCCGACAAGGTAGGGGTGTATCCTAGCAGCCAGACTAGATCCGTACTACTCATTTACCCCAACTCCGATTTTCTTCTTTTTCTTAACATTTTATCTCACATAATGCATGTGTGAGTACAACCACCAAGGTGACACTCCCTATTAGTTTCTATTAACATGATGCATGACCATACATTCTCAACCTAACATGATGCATGATGCATTATAATGTAACTTTAACAGTAATTGAAGTGCGAATATAAAAGAAAATAAATGAATAACAGGAATTGAAAGCACATATTAGAGAACCATTAAATTACTGAATTAGAAACAACGGAGCACATAAGGAAATCAACAACGAACAAAAAGGGAAAACAAGAATTACACGCACACATATTATCATCACACAAACATTGCTTTAATATAATGAATGACATGTTTGAACAGAACATGTTATTGATTTACATGCTATTTATCCTAGTTAATTCCCTAGTCAATTTACATGATCCAGAAAAAATTCCAATTATTATCCTAGATGATTAAACATGTTTTTATGCTAGTTGGTTATTAGGCATGCATCAAAGGACTTAACGTACTATCAATTCACCCAACAAACCTAGTTGATAATTGAGCATGACATCACTAAGTTAATTAACATGCTGATATCATTCTAATTAATTTCATGCTCAAGTTTAGTTAATTAAACAAGTTCGGATTGATTATAGTTAATTAACCATGGGATACCTAGTTAATCCACATGGTAATTAGTTAATTAAATGTGCTAATTATTCTAATAAATCATATACTCAAGTAACATGCAATTAAGTTATCTACCATTATTATCTAAAATAATTAACATGCTTGTGTGTAGTTAATTACTGTAGTTAATCATTCTAGTTGATTAAACATGCTCAATTCCTAATTAAGTTAATTACGTTAGCTAATTAGCATGCTCAAGTCTAATTACTTACTTTAATTAGTTACCCTAGTTAACTATCATGCTGCTAATTGATTTACACATGTTATGTTAGTTAGTTAATTTAAACATACTAGTAAATCAATCTAAACATGCTAGTTAACTAATTAAACATGCTAGAAGTTACTTATTAGTCAATTTACATGTTAAAAAAGGAACAACACTTACCTAAGCATATTTTAATTAAACGAGTTAGTTAATTCACATGTTTAGACTAATCAAATTGTTTACATGCTTAGATTAACTAAATTTGTTATAAGTAACATGCTAACAAACAATCCATACGTTGAATTAATGAAACGACAGTTTAATTAATATAGAGAATTTAAGACAACAAATATTTAACAAGGGACATAACGGTTAAGGAAATCCTTAGCTTATTCATGCTACTCATCATTCACACACTCGCAATTCTACACTTATCACCTTCAAACCTCAAACGTTTATCACAACAATTCAAAGTAGATAACAAAAAAGGAAATACCATAGAGCATCAACAAACGGTGAAGAAATCAATAAGGGAAATAACTAGAGTACTCATCCAAAGAATAACTGCAGAGGATCAACCAAGGGACTATCAACTACTAATATCCACTAATAATTTACTAACAGTAGTAACATTATAGAGATCACAGAGCACTAGCATTCTACAATAGCAAATAGACACACTCACGCACACATACTTGTGGTGTAGGGCCTCCACTGGCAAAGACACCCTAGTTCCTTACCCTCTATGATGAACGCTAGTAGGGATAGCAACTCCACAGCTCCTGGCTCACTGTCAACAGCTCACAGTAGCTCCAACAATCATCCACGTATCACCCTTAGCACTCATATAACACACTTGCCCTCAATGGCTAACTCACACTCAGAAGTTCACCACTCACAGGAAAGAAGCTCTCTCTCTCTTGCGCAGATCTCTCACTGGAAAAAGGGGAAGAAGGCTAAAGAATGAATGGAATTGGCTGAGAAGGAAGGAAGACATTACTTAGAGAGGGGACAAATGTAGGCCTAAGGGATAGAGAGAGGAATGGCTGGAGGTGTAGAGGGCATGTCTTCGGTGTGGCTTCGGGCGTGGGAGGCATGGATTTGTCGTCCCCTCATTGAACATTTATGGACTACACGACAAATTCCCCCAATTTAATCCTAATTAAATCGTAGGTCTGGGCTATTTCGAATGAGTGCGGACGCATTGGTCTCGTCCGCAAGAGCAAAATCCTGAAGGCTAAATCGCTTCCTCAAACAAGAATTGGCGTCCTCATCCTGTTAGTACAGTCCGCAAATGACATTTGGACGCATTTTGGCGTCCGCACGTGTCCGACTCTGTCCATAAATTGGACAGAGTCAATTCAGACATAGCTAATCAACGTCCACATGCGTCCGAAGGTGTCTAGGTTTCAGACAGATTCAATGGGGACGAAGCCACATGTGTCCGTATACGTCTGCACTCATCCGAAAGTCCGCGACACAGTGAAGTCAAGACGCGAAATCGCGTCCTGAGTAGACCAACCCATTCTTCGTGTGTGCAACGCATTTGTGGATGACACAACTCATCCGCAGTGTCGTCCGGAGGCATCCAAAAATGCCCTGGACAGCTTTTCTCACATTTTTCCCACTTAACTCCTATCCCATAACACTTTTCCCATAAATACACATCATAAAATGACATGTATAAATACGCAATGTAATGTCCCAATTACCCCATCCTTCAATCACATCGTGTATACAGGAAAAACGTAATGTAATGTCTCAATTACCCCATCCTTCAATCACATCGCGTATACAGGGAAAACGTAACGGAATACCCCTAGACTAAACATTTTGAAACGTCATTGGTAATACCCCGATAATTATCCAACTTAAAAAAGTCAAGGTATTACAATTGGTGAGAGGGAGAGCTGAACAGGTTCAGCCGAACTGGTTCACGCAATCTGTACTTGGCTAGAACAAAAGAAGTGAGAGGAAATCTCATTTGGCCCATGGCCATTTGCGAGGAGAAAGAACAAAAAAAGAGGGAGAGGGAGAGATACGAGGGAGAGGGAGAGATACGGGGGAGAGAGAGAGCTCTGGAGGAGGTCTCGAGCAATCCTCTCCCACGACGCGACGATGAGTGCGTCGCTAGTGGTGCGGTTTGGCAAGCTGCTGGCGACGAATGATTGCTGGGGTTGGGTCTTGGGGAATCTAAGGCTTGGGCGTTGAGCTTTGGGTCATTGGATTGGTGTCGGGTTAAGGTGTGTATGACGCTTTGTTGATTTCTGGTGGCCGACGATGATGAAATGGCGACAACGATGAGGCAGAGATCGACGAGTTGGATGGCGATGGTCGAGGAATGGCCGGCGTCAGGATGGTGGGAGTTGATGGTTCACGAGGTGAGGCTAGGTCTATATTACGGTTCAGCCCAAACCAGTCTTTTCCTTTAGTTCTTGCTCTGGAAACCGACAACGTTGATGTGGACAAGGGATGGAGATATGGTAGGGTATGGCTTGGTAGGAAGGTGAGGGTGTCCGTGGCAGTGAAGGGGTGCTCTCTGGTGACTTAGAAATGTAGTGGAAGAGGGGATTTGGATGGCAGAGGGAAGAGCTCTCAGGTGAGCTATTCAAGGAGAAGAAAAACTGAGGAAGAGAGGGAGAGTGAAGTGCACTTGGGTGCTGAGCTGAGAGAGAATTGGAGATACAGATAAGAGGAATGTAAGAGAGGTGAGCTGCTATCACTAAGGATATAGCCGAGGGGAAATAAAAAAGAAGAGGAAGGAGGAGTAAGGTTCTCTCGGGTGTTGTTCTCTATGAGGTATTCTTTCACTTTAATCTAAATTTTATGGAGGTTCATGCTCTGTTATTGGACAAACTATGTTGGATAAATATTCTCTGTAGTTGGATTTATTTCTCTGTTGTTTATGGATTTTCTGGATGCTGGTTATGGTAGTTTGATATGGAGTTTATTAGATAATGCCTCTGTTGATTGTTGATACTCCATGGCTATAGCATGATGCCTTTAGTTGGCTATTTCTTAGTTATTGAAAGTTAAATTAATTGGCTCTTTGGTCTATCAGATACCTTGTTGTTATGAAGTGAAGCTTTTAGTCAATTTGTTTTCTGATTAGTGGCTATAAATAACTGCTCACCATATAGTTGCATGAACTCCGAGCCATGAATCTATTTGGAGTATTTATATTTTGTTGAGGAAGATGTTGACGAATATGGAAAATGCTATGTTAATGGTTGGGTTTCCTACTTAGTACTGATGAAATTAATGGACATTATCATTGGAAAAAATATATCCTGTTAGTTATTTGTGCCTTGCTGCCAGTTTGTGATGTTATTCGCTATTTTGCTACAGTTTCGAATGATTGGAAAGATATTATCAAGGATAATGTTCTTTATTAGGTGTTATGTTCTGTGGGGTGTCAAAGGGGTTCCTAGAAATATTATACAATATAGAATATGAAAAGGAAATGAAATTAATAAGTTGTAAATATTTTTAATTATGAAGGTATTGAAAAGAAGAAGAAGGATAAAGATTAAGTACGAATACGCGGTAAAGCTTCGAGGTAAGAAATTGAGTAGAGTCGTTGGCCTGTGGAGGCCCTACAACATTAGTAGTGTCTTTCCTTTAATTATTTGGTTGCATTTGTATTATGCTGCTTTACGTATTATATCTAAGCTATTTGGACGTTATTAATTTAATCTCTAAGGATATTTAGGATGTTAGCATATCGTTATTGCTTCCTTTGAATAGCCAAGCACGTCCACATTATTATTGCTTTCTTTAAATTACTAAGCATGTCTATATTGTTATCGCTTTCTTTAAATTGTCAAGCATGCCTATAATAT
Source organism: Begonia loranthoides (assembly GCA_022433065.1). Taxonomy (NCBI): domain Eukaryota; kingdom Viridiplantae; phylum Streptophyta; class Magnoliopsida; order Cucurbitales; family Begoniaceae; genus Begonia; species Begonia loranthoides. The sequence goes on along the minus strand of CM039468.1, from coordinate 21,196,475 downwards.
TATTGTTTCCATTAAATTGCAAAGCATGTCTACATTGTTATCACTTTCTTTCAATTAACAAGCATGCCTATATAGTATGTTAGTAGACTTCCATATCTCATACTTTTATATTGTTGTGATTATTGTTTTATGTCTCATACTTTTATACTGTTACGATTATTGCTTTTCATTAACATGCATCACGATAATGTTTCTCATTGACATGCATCATGATAATAGAAACAAGTAGGAAGAGTCATCTCTGGGGTGGTACTCATATGCATTATGTGAGGAAAACGGATGAATAAAATGAATGAAAGGAAAGGAAAGGAAATGGGGAGTTAGGGGACGTACGGGTAGTTCGGATCTAATTAGGTAGTTTGGACTAAGTCACCTCTCTTGTCAGGAACAGGACCAGCTACCCTAGGTGATTAGAAGCTAACGGCGAGACTTGTGGCTGACTAGGCTAAGGAAAGTAAAAGAGAAAAGAGTTTTATAAATGTAAAGTAATAATTTATTTATTGTCTTTTTTAAAATGAATGATTTATGTTTCCGCTATAAAATGTTTTATGCTTCCACTATTAACTAAGAAAAATGGATTTTATAAATAAAGTCTTCCGCTGTTAATAAAGATTTAAGTAACAAGTTTAAGTAAGACGTGTTTAACGATCGAGTTTTTAAGAAAAGAACTTTGATTTCAATTGAAAGGTTTTAATAAGAATTCAGTTGTTTTATAAAAGTTTTAAATTTAACTCATTTTTAAAGTAAAGAAAAATCTAGATCGTCACAAGTACATTTCTAATCCTACACATGTTATTTCTTGGACTGAAGTACCTATTCTAGAGAGTGTCTTATGAGGAAGAACCTGAAATTCTTTGATGTGTGATCAGAGTTTTGCGTCCCTGTGAAATACCTCTTTTTTGAGTTTAGTGGAAGAACTATAATGAAGAGAAGCCACTTGGAAAATTGAATAAGAAATTATGGCGAAAAAACCCCTTTTTGTTAAATGGCACTCTCGAGTTTGTTTTAAATTTCGGGGACGAAATTTTCTAAGTAAGGAAGAATGTAATATCTGCCCATTTATTAAAAAAAAATGGAAATTTGATTCGGGAAGATGTTTAAGGAAACGTCTCCCCAGGCAACAATTCAGCGGGAGTTTTCAATTTTTCCTCCCCTTTCCCATTCGATTCTTAAAGGCTAACCCTCGGTCTCCACCTCTACATCTCTCTCTCGATGAAACTCTTCCATTAAGCACTATTATTCTTGGCATTTTTGCGTGAATTGAGAGACCCTGTTTGAGCCAATATCGTCTTCGGTAAGCAAAATTCTTCCTCTATTTTGGATTTCTATTCGTTGGATGAGATTCTAAGGCAATTGTTTACAATTTGCGGATGGATTCGTGCGGATTCAATGAGGGATCAATGTTGAAATTTCACAGTCTACCAAGGCTTTTGAGCTCTGAAAGTCAGGAGGCAAGTATGGGGTAAAAACAATCCAATCTTTTCTCTTTGTTGATGCTCTGTTTGCTGCAAATGGTCTGACAAATTTGAAAATTGTAAAATCAGTGATGATTTGGATGGAATGCAGCATACATTGTTGTGCAAATTCCATCGATATTGGGACGTCGGAAAGCAACTCAACAAATGCTGAGCCGTGGTGCGCGATGTGCTTGACCATCGACTTTGGTTAGAGGATGACTAGCCGATGATGAGATGTCCATAAACGCAGTTGTCTGCGACGAAGGCGAGCCAACAAGGATTAGATGTCCATGAGATTACCTTGGGTCAGGCTGTGTTTTGGCTCGATGGATTGCTGACCCAAAGATCCCTTGAGCTGTGGTCTGGGCTGCAATTTGGACTACAGACTGGACTTCAATTTTTGTCTATGGTCTATCGTTTATTCCTGCCCTGTTTTGGGCTTATTTTGAGCTAGAATTATGGGCAATATTATCTAATCAATTTTGGATTAATTTTATATGATAATTGGACATTTGAATTTATAAAATTGAAACCCAAAAAATTTATACTTTATTTTTGGATAAGTACCCGATTACTTAGTTAAATCCATGGACTGTTGAATTTAAACACAATCTCACTTACTCGTAATTGAAGCCCAAATCAATTTGAAAATGGGACTTGAAGAATGATCTATTAGATCATTACTGCATATGAGATTTAATAACTTATTTATAGTTTATTTTATGTTACGTTTAATAATCAATTGTTTGTGTCACTCGGTTAGGGCCTGTCTAAACGAGTATGTGTCTTCATGAGGGTAATTTCGTAACTTTTTTGTGGTGAACTCTAAACCCTAATTTTTTAGAGAGTATTTAAGCTCTCTCTTATGGCTGCCCTAGGTAGTTGAATTCAAAGTATAACCCTTGTTTTTTCAAAGTGTGGAGTTTCATCCATTCGGCCAACTCTCTTTTGGTGGTTTCATCAAATCAAGTTTTGTGTAGAAATTGGTATAATCCAGTTTATGAGTTTAAGTTGATATCTCTGATTTCTATACTTTTCTTTACCTCCTTCCATAGAGGTAAACATCATCAGCAAAGGTATAGAAACTTGCAAAATAACCAAGTTGGAGTGTTTCCATTCAAGGAAATCATTGAAGTCAATAGGCACGGTCGAGGTGCCTATTCAGACTAGCTTGCAACCTATAAATCATAACTTCTTCATATGAGCGTTTTTACCTACAATTTTTGTAGGGCACTTTTCTCAATTACAGAGTAAGGTGTGATTCAATTTTCACATCAAGAGGACATAAATTGATTGAGATATGAATTCTGTAAATTAAGCTAAATTCCTTCCTTATTTGATGGATTCAAGAAATTGCCATCTATCCCTCACGGTGGTTCATCACATTTTAAAAAATGTCACTTAAATGAGTAAGTAAGAGATTTTGCACAAACAGAATTGAATGCTGGTGGTAATAACAACTTTACATATTCAAAAAAATAGAATGATAGAATGAATAACAAAACTTGTAGCACAATCCGAGACCTTTATCATTCACCAATAGTGAAGTGTGGCTGTAAAATCTAAGAAATGTCACGTGTAGATTTTTCATGAATTTTTGGTAAAATGTGGAAGAGTTGACCTATTTTATCGCGTAGCGGTGATACATTTTTCCTTCAAACGATCAAATTGAGTTTTTTGAGTACAAATTTATTTTTGGAAATATTTTGACAAATTATTATGACTATAGAAATTATTTTCAGTTAATGTTTTGAAAATGGGTTGGATTTTAAATCAGAGTATTTTTTTAGTTAGATTTAGAATATAAAATTTAGATTTTATATATTATAAATTAAATAATTTTTTTTAAGAAAAAAAGGGCACTAGCGGTATAAGTGTTGAGATTAGGCAGTGAAGAGAAACAACGGTTCTAGACAATAGGATGGGTTGCTATAGCATGTGGAAGTCGGACGAAGTCTTGGCTATTGGATGGGAGGCTACGGATAGCGAATGATCTGTGGACCGTTAGATCAGGACAGAGGGACGTCTGTTGTTGCTGGAGACGTCCGTTTTAGATAGTGATGTCACGTGCGGGGAACATGTTACTTGTAAGTAGAACGCGGTTGAAGTGTCAACCATCGGATGAGGAAGGTCGAATGAAATTAGGGTCGTTGGATGACTGTGAAGGATGTTCATTTTGGGGAGGGACATCCGAAACAGGTCCAATGCACGTTGAGTGACATCCTTTTCGGATTTGGGACGTTCATTATCAGAAGACTTGTCATTCTCTGTGGATAGAGAACGTCCAAAATCGGTAAGGGACGTCTGAAACAGGTTGAGGGACGTCTGGAATAAAGTGAGGGATGTCCGAAAAAGCTGAGCCCTAGAAATCGAGTATAAGTAATTTAGCTGAGGGTTCGCGGCGATTCTTCTTGAGCTGTCGAGAACCCTTCCATTTGAGAGAGAGAGAGAGAGAGAGAGAGAAAGAGAGAGAGAGAGTCTAGACGATAGAGAGGCCAAGCTTCTGGGAGCATTTCGACCGACGATCGTTGCAAGGAGGCTAGTTTCGCCACGACTAAGCATTCTCTTCAGTTGAGGTAAAACTTTCTGTGAGTTTTTGGACTTTGGATTTCTTGGGTTCTGTTTTCTCTCATACTCTGTCATTGATAAGCTTTATGCTCCGTGATTTAGTTTGTTCTCCATTTTTGGTTCTGTTAAAATTTCGTCTTGCTGATTGGGGTTATATTTCTCATTGTGTTAGCTATAGATTTATAATTTGCTGTGTTGATGGATGACTGTTGAGGACTAATTGCTTTGTTGGTTGATTCTGTTTTTTACTTTGGTTTCTGCCGAGAGTTGTTTTAGAGAAGTGTTTCTCTGCCAATTTAGGTTTGTTCCTTAGTTTGGGTTCTGCCGAGAGGAAATTGTTGAGAGCTATTGTTCTATTGTTTTGAGTTTCTGTTCTGCATTTTAATTTCTGCTTCCTAGAGGTTGTATAATGTTCGTGCTTAGGACAATTTTGGGAACTTGTCACTCTGTTGGTTGTGGTTGTTTCATGCTCTCTGTTTGTTGCTTTTGCTCTTGGTTTGTAGTTGTTATTCATTTGTTGAAATATCAGGAAATGGTGCCCTATTTATGGTAGTAGATTAACTCGCGGGTGAATGGATTTTGATGGGAAGCTATGTTTAAATAATGGTTTAAATATTACTCACTATAGGAAACTATTAGTGGATGCTTTGTTGGTCCTATTGAGTGAGCTAAAATGGGAAATGTTGAGTTGTAGTCTATAGTAGCTTAAAGATGGACGTTAGGCTTAATCCAATGCATAGGTTGCTTTCCTAGAATCGAAAGTTTCTGTTAAAATCTTGTTTATGTTATTGAGTGATATGGTTGGGTATTTTGTTTGGATTCCTAGATTTGGTTTCTGGTTTGACACTCGTGGTTGTCCCTAGAAACCGTCTTGGATTCTAGTCTTATTTAAGACTTTTCTGTTATCTTGTGTATGTTTGTGGAATGTTGACATCGACTTGTTATAGGTTCGAGAGATGTCAGTGGTCCTACTTTTCGCTTACGATTGCACTTGGAGCGACTTGTTGGTAAGCATGTTGTAGTCACCATCGAGGTAGGGATCTTTATACTTCCTACATTGCATTGCATCATGGTTTTCAAAACTGCTATTTTGTGGGATACCACACCTGAAAACTCAACGAGGACTATTGACAGTACATCAGTTTTTAGGTATACGTATGATTTCTTATGTTTATATTCTGTACACGGTATATCATTGATAGTTTATACATACTGCTGATGTGATATCCTTGGATATGTGTGGGAAGGATGAATCCTCTTGATGCTTTAGGTACTGTAGCACTAAAGCATCACGAGACTATTTGGTGACATCTTCTACTATGAGAAGATGAGTTACATGATACGTACATTGGGAGGATGAATTCTCTTGATGCCTTAAGCATTCCAGAAGCAAAGCATCACGAGGCTATTCGGTGACATCTTCTACTATGAGAAGATGGGTTACATGATACCTACATTTGGAGGATGAATCCTCTTGATGCTTTAGGCACTCTAGCGCTAAAGCATCAAGAGGCTATCCCGTGAAATCTTTTACTCTGAGAAGGTTGGTTATGTACATTGGGAGGATGAATCCTCTTTATGCTTTAGGCACTCTAGTGCTAAAGCATCACAAGGCTATCCCCATGAAATCTTTTGCTGTGTGAAGATTGGTCATTTATGTGCAAATGGTGATGGGGCATTCATGACATGTCCACAGGTTTCGAGCCCTAAAAATTGAAAATGAGGATGGGGCATTGGTAACGTGTCCTCAAGTTTCAAGCCCAGAAAGTAATGTAGATGGGAAGGTGATGATGCTTCCTTGGGTTCAAGTCTCTAAACCTGACAAGGGTATTTGTCACACGGAGTTGGCAGGTTTTCAGACGTGGAGATTAGCCTATCTTATTACCGTTCCAAATTGACGAGTGGTGTGACGGCTTGAGCTTGCTTGTCAGAAACCCTCATCAATTTGGAACCCAGAGGTATTTTAGTAGAGAAGCAGTCTATCGTGAGCAACCTCATCCATTACTGTGATTATACGAATTGTGTCGGCTCGGAGCTTGGCTCGCTGATAACTCGGGCGACGTGCTGGATCTTTGGGTCAGCGTCAATGGTATTCTTTCATGCTTTATGAGGTGTTGCTATTGATAGATAGCCACCTTTCTGTGACATGTGCTGGGTAGGTTCTTGTGTGACCATCCATTTCTTTGAGAATGGATTGAAGGTTGTCAGTCATTGAGATTGGTCTATTGATGCGAACCTTGGGTATTAACACAACAAATGCGGAATTTCACAACAGATTGTCGTACGGATCAAGAAAGTGTAGAAAGGAACTTGACCCTAGCCAAACCTGTCGACTAGAACCAGAGTTATCAAAAGAGGAGCTTGACCCTAACCATACAGGTTGGTTGAACCAAAGCTATCAAAGGTTTGATCTTTCAAGATTGAAGCTTGAAGAGACCAAGTTCTTCATAAAGAAGAAAAAGAGAGGAAACCTCATAAAACACACAAAGTTTATTCAAAATTTTAATCCCTCTAATAAGGCCTTACACTTGTTTAGATAGAAAAATATTATGCTAACTCTAAAACATTGTAAAAAGACAAAAATAACCAAGAAAAATTGTAAAAATTAGGGTTTGAAGTCAAAGGAGCCGCGGGGGCACGAGGGAAGGTGCACTGGGCCTGGCCGTGGGTTGAGTCGCACGTACTAGTTTGTGTTGCGCGTGCTGGGCTGGGCTGCGCATGCTGGAATCGATCGGGCGGCTGAATCGGTTGCATGCGAGTGGGAGCTGACAGGTGTGCGTGGGTGGGCACACTATCTGGTCAGGCATGGGCAACTAATGGGGCACAGTGATGAGGCTGCTGACTAGGCGCGAGATTAGTTGAAGCGTGTGCTAAAATTTGAAGTCTCTCATTCATCTTCCTTGTCTTTGCTTCAATCCTGGGGCCTCCATTATTCTCTATGGATCCTGGGTTCATGTAGCTGCTCCAGATCACATCATTCCCCCCTTCTTTGAGAAGATTCATCCTTGAATCACCTTCATCATACAAAGTCACATCAATAATATTTAAATAAAAAATTTACCTTACCATTTAAGCCCTGTATGATAATTTGATTGTCCTTTTGGTGCTCAAAGGTTTGAACGAAATCATCTCCTCGTGATTGCATCAAATATATTCGATGAATGATAGGCCTTTCCCTTTTTCCACAATGGTTATCAAACAGTGAGTCACGTGTAAGATAATGAATATTTAAAATACTTATAAACTCATTATTTGTTTTATGAGTTCAGTTATCATCATCAAAGGATTTAACAACAATTTTCCTTTTAAAATACTTAAGTAAAATGCTAACGTTGGCGATCTGTTTGTGCACGCTGTGCACTGCTGTGTGGGTTTTCCGAGTACATCTTCCAAGTTAGCATTATTTGCTTGCTTGCCATCCTTCCTTGCTCCTCCATTGCTTCTTCCTCAATACTTAGTATCATCACTGTCCTTGGCTCTTGGGTTTTATACTCCTTTTCTAGGATTTCTTCCTTTGAAATTTGAAGTCTCTCATTCATCTTCCTTGTCTTTACTTAATTCCTTAGGCCTCCATTATTCTCTATGGATCTTGGATCCATGTAGCTGGTCCAGATCATATCATCTATCCTAGTACTGATCAATTTGACAGGTGGCATAACGACTCGTAGCTTTGCTCATTGGCAACCATTGTGAATTTGGAGCACAAAGGTATTTAGTTGAGAAGTTGTCTATCGCGAGGAACTTTATCCCTTACTCTGATTATACTGATTATATCGGCGCTGGTTACAGCCCGTCGGCACATCTGACCGCTTATACTACCTTTCTATGATGAGTGACGGATGAGTCCTTGTGTGACCATCCCTTTTCACTAATAATGTTTTCATACGAAAAACGATGTTGGCATATTTTGCGATTATAGCTATCTATGTATACAATGGGTTTATGGGCAAAGCCATATTGAGGGCCATTAGCCGGTTTTATAAAATGATAAAGATGATTTAAATATTTAAAATCCACATATGGTAAATGAAAAGCATGAAATGCTTTTCAAAATATGAGGAAAATAGTTTTAACATGCATTGCACTTAATATAGATTTTCCTACTGAGTTTTTCACTCACCCCTTAGACTATATTTTTCCTCAGGTTAGGGTATAGTTTCGGTGCACTGGATTTGCACGTGTGGTAGCTGGGTGATGCTGTGTTCCCTAGGGGGTGTTTTGATCTTTCCGTAGATGGGTGAAGGTTCGTTGATCAAATCCTTTCGTATCAGGTATGTTTGGGGTTTTTAGTTTTGGTGTTGTTTGATTTAATTCCTGCACATTATGTTTATTTATTTACATTATCATGTCTTTAGTTGATCACTCTATGGACCCCAACCCATGTGATTTGGGTTTGATATTATTTCCTGTTAAGACTTCCACATATTAATTCATGCCTTGGGCCAGGTAACCGGGTTCTCTCTGAGAATCAGGTTGTCTGACCTAGCAGTTCTGTTAGGCCCGCCTCCGGGTCATGACAGTGGCAGGGGCAGTCTGCCCTGTGAAGGGAAGATTAGATGATCTAAGTGTGGATCCAACCCATACTAGTGGGGGTATACAATTTCACATCGCTTTAGAGAGTGAAAATGCTTATTTTATAAGTAGTATTCTCTTCCCTATTTAGGACAATGCATTTTGAGTTAAACCCAAGAATAAAACCATGAAAAATTTGGCCCAAAGGGAATAGTATCGTACAAGGAAAACTAAGGATGTTACAAATGGTATCAAAGTCAAGGCCCAACTAGAAGTGTAGTTGACAAGGACATCAAGCCTTAAGGGGAGAAGATTGTGGCGGGCCACCCTGTGAAGACAAGAATGACTCAAGTGTTGTTCTGACCCATACCAGTGGAGCTGCACAATCCCACATGGTTTAGTATAATGGAAAATATATTGTTTATAAGTAGGATGTTTTCCTTCTTATCTAATACAATGCGTTTTGGGCTAAACACAAGAACAAAACCGTGCGAGATTCGGTGAAAAGCAGACAATATTGTACTAGGAGAACTGAGGACGTTACATGAAGTATTTAAAAAATTTATGAAAGAGTATTTTCTCCTAGTTTTAAACGTGTACCTAGAAGTATAACAAGAAACAACATTGTTAAAATATTTTATGATATGAAAAATGAACTAATTATATTTTTTGCAAATGCCCATTCAATGTCTGTTTGTATTACGTATGATTTATAAAGTGAACATAATAGTATGGATTATAGTTGAAACTTCCAATTTTAATGATGAATCTAAGCAATTAAAGAAAATAATTTTAGGATTTCATAACTGTGAATATCCTCACACTGATATATTTATTTATAGATATATTGTGAAAATGTTACAAGAATATTATATTAGATATAGAACTTTTAGTATAACTTTTGATAATAATAGTGCTAACAATGTTATTATTTTTTTCATTTTAAACATTATTTTCAATTACATATTACTCACGATTCTCTTTTTCATATGAGATGTGTATGTCATATTTTGAATTTAATTGTTAAAAATGATATATCATATATTTCCCTTCATATTGAATTAATTAGATTCACAATGTCTTACATTATTGAGTCCTATTCGAAACAACAAGAATACCTTTCTTGATTTTTTAAAACCTTTGTATAATACTATAAATAAATATTTTGAAATTTATTATTTCACTTCTCATATTATTTTTTTCAATTTTTGTACATATAACATGTACTTTTGCATAATATTGATAAATAGATAAATTTAGTAATATTCTTGATAAAATATAAAAAAAATTTAAAAGATATTGCCATGACATTCCTCATTTTTTTATTATACATGTATCATAGATCCTATATATAAATTAAAAGGAGTGTGTATTATACTTAATAAGATTTCTAGTACTTTATATATTACTCTTTTAATTATTAGCGATCAAGTTATAAATGGAAGTGCTAATTTATAATATTCTTATGAAATAATATATTCTAATGTTAGTCAATCACGTCCATCTCCACACAAAAGAATTATCCTAGTAGTAATAGTAATGTAGCTCTAAAATTTAGTATTCATAATATATGAAGTGAATTAGATACAAAAAAAAATTATCTATTTTTTTGCGTAATGAATTTGATATTTATTTTGAAACTCAGTATAAATTTTCTAAAGAACAGAATTTTGATATTTTAGATTGGTGGAAAAAGTACTCTACTACATATCTTATTCTTTCTATAATGACACGTGATCTACTAATACATTCGATCTATACTATAGTATCGAATTATGCTTTTAATGGACGTAGACGTGTGTACAATGAATAAATATGACGACTTACACATGACCTCCTGGAGACACTTATTTTCATCAAATATTGGAATGACACCACAACGAGAGATCAACAGCAAGATGATGAAATACTTGAAGAATTTAAAAATTAGATGTTGAATACTAGATCCTTTTTTTTTACTTTCAATTGTAATTTGAAGTAATTTTTTGAACTTTTAATTTTTTTGACACAACTTAGTTGGAATGTATCTAATTTATAGTGATGTATCTATTAAATATTGGTAATAATATTCATGCAATATACTTTTTAATTGGATCGTCTCAAATAATTTTTTTCCTAAATACATGTTATTTTATATATTAATAAAAGTAATTTTATTATAAAACGACTAACTATTATACATTTTGATATCATCATAATAAATAATTATTATAATTTAATAACTAAATGTTTAAAAAATATACATTATATTGAGATAAACATTTATATATGCTCAGTTCGTTAGGCTATTTGACTCGCCTCGACTTGTTTAACTCGTGGCTCATAAGTCGGCTCGAGTTTAAATTTTTTTCAAATAGAAGCATTAGGCTGGATTCATTTAATTGAGTTTATGTAACAGTTGCCCTAATTATAATTTAGGAAAATATTTTTTTAAAATTCATTATTGTAATTGCCATTATTAGGCAGTTACCTTTATTGTGACATTTCAACTATGTCACTAACTTCCCATTTCGCCTCATTAGTTAGAAATTTGTGAGGAAGATACAGTTTCTGCCGAGAGAGGGAGAGAATGAGGCCATTGGAAGAGAGGAATTTGACTAGGAAATTTGATTCTCATGCATAACATTGTGGTAAATTTTATCCCTATTTTGTGAAGGCAATTGTCGTAGGAAAATCAAGTTCTGACCATAAACTTTGATTTAGGATTTTGGTTATGTAAACTTGACTTGGTTGCCTCAACTTTGGAGTTCAAAAGCTTGAATTTTTGGACGTTTCAATGAGGTATAACTCATATCTTTTAATGTTTGTTCATGGTTGAATTTTGAGTTGTGTTAGAGAAAGTGGGATAACAAATTTTAGATTTAAAATCTTATTTTTGGGTGAAATGGTTGGACAACTTGGAAAGAAAAGACTCACGACTGCAAACTACTAGCCTCAGCAACAAAGTTTGGCTCTCAAGGCTGTCGTGGACGTTCCTGGATCTGGAAAGGAGGTCTGGCGCGGACGTCAGTGTTAGTCTAAGTGTCATTAGACTTATTTGTTTTGATGGTGAATTTCTTAATTGAAATAATAAGTTGTTTATTGCTTAAATATACTTAATTGTTTTATCGTTATAATTATATTTATATTAATTGAAAATACCCTTAATACGGGCATTAATGTCTACTAATATATTTACCTAAGTCCATGTAGTTTATATGTTGATCATTGGGACTTAGAAGATCTAATAAAGGCGAAATGTGAAGGAGATGTTGACTAAAGCTTTGAGAAGGTCGACCAAATTGCTGCAAATGTGAAAAGGCGGCCAACCAAAATGGAAGTGGTCAACTGTCCAAATTGACAAATTGCTCTCCTGCTGAAAATGCTAAAATGGTGGTCGACCAATTGGAAGGTGGTTGACCGATTTTAAAGGCAGTGGGCTTGCTGGTTCTGTGACTGAGGAAACAGTTGATCAATCGGTCGAGCAAGCTTTATGGAATGTGAAGAAGTGATCGAACAGTATGCTAAAGCAGTCGACCGATCTAACTATACAATGCAAAAGATAGTTTCCAAAAGTTGGATGGCGGTGACCAAAATGGAGTTGGTTGATCGGCTTCACAGTTTCTATATATAGAAGACACTCCAAAGTTAAAACTAACCAAGCGAGAATTGAAGCGAAACTCTACCAAATTTTATACTCGATCTCTCATTTGTAACTGAGTGTCAATCCTAACTTTCTAACTCCTAAACTTGAGAATTTATATTTAGGAGAGTTAGGAATTTTAGTTTTATGATTTTATTGTACTTAAACGTTGAAAGGCTAGATTGATGCCTGTGAAGATCAATCCAGAGGGTGACACCCTGAGAACAGTCTATAAAAGTTTGGATGACACCTGTTAATTCAATCATCATTAATCAGGAAGGTTGGGTGATCAAGGATCTCCAAGTCGAAAACTTGGAGCGCCGACATAGGGCGGGGTTGCTGAACCGCATGAACAAACTTGTTTGCACTCTCTATCTCTTAAACTCTTTATTATTATTATTATTTGTATGATTTATATGTGATAAATCATTTAGGGCTTAGAGTTAATTAAATTGCACGAAAAAGTTAGCTCGCCTAATTCACACCCCCCCCCCCCTCCCCCTCTATAGGCGCATATCAATTCAACAGTCCGATCCTCTTGCGGACATCTGGCTTTGCCCCGGACGTCCAGGATCTACAATGGACGTCTAGCCCAGACGCTCAACCCTCTTTTGGATGTTTGGCTTTGCCCCAAACATCCTGGTTTTTGCAATGGATGTCTAGCGCAAACGTCTTACTCCCTTTGTGGACGTTCGGCATCAACTGACTTGGTCGACCAATCTGGGTGTTAAGTTAGATTTTTCAGTAGATTGTTGCAACGCCTTGTGACGTTAAACTCTTTTCTTCCTATTTATTTTTAAAAAAGTACATCATACATAAAAATCTTGCCTTTTAAAAACATAAAAATAAATGTCTTTCTTTTTCTTTTGTTTTTTTTTAATTCTCACCCACAGGTCAACTTCACTTCGACAACACTTTAGCTTCGCTCATGAGAATTCCTCTTCAACTACACTATCAATTGTTACTATCATTATGTTTCTCAATAATTTTATTATTACCTACATCACAAAATTCAAACTAGGAGTCTAATGCTTAATAAGAGATGCACAATATAATATGAGTATGCAATTTTATAAAAAAACATATCTTTTCATTCATTCATTCCTTTTCTTTTTCTTTTGCTTATATTTCGTTTAACGACCTCGTAACCTTTGTAGAGATCTTTACAAGAAGAGTAGGCACGACTATGGGAAACACCGCACAAAGTCTCATGAATTTCGACGAGACAATCCTTCTTACTGAAACCTCCATTAGTGTTATACACTCATTGCACAATTACTTGGTCAACTTTGGCGTAGCCCCAACATAACTAAGCTAGCGAGCTTATCCCTCATAGGACCAATCTTTGGGAAAAACTTTCCTCAACCCTTTGTATTCTTTCTTACATATCTTAAATTCTGTTTCTATCTTTCTTAGATAAAAACATATGCATGTAAACTATTTTCGTTATTTTCTTGAAAAACATGATGCATTGATCATACATGATATATGATAACAGTCTAATATGCATGAACATATAGCATAACAACAGTAGGCATATCATCGAATCAATAAGATGTAACATATCATCCAACCGTAAATCAAACATGCACAAAACATCTCAAAAGTCATCACCTTTATCCTATCGTCCAATGTTTCTAATAAAGAATTCATAATAACAGTCAAAACTCATCCTTAAACACATTTTAGCGACAACAATAATCATATCCTCAAAATACAACCTGCAGGCATCACATCATATCATCAAAACATACAACCTTTCCCTAGCACTTTGTAATGCAGTCAAAGACCAAACACAAGCAAAACATCTCTTACCTGAAGCTCTTAGTAGAGTGTGTGATTCTCAACTCTTCTAACCCGCTTATTTTCCTTAAAATAACAGAAGAATTAGGTCAATACCAAAGAAAGGTAAAACTTATAAACTTCACAATTTCAAGGACTTCAAAATAGCTCCATCGTTCATCACCATCATCCATCAAACCCATAGAATCTTAACTATAGAAAACATACCTCCAAGGACCTAAAAGAGGATCCACCCAGGAGATTGAGAGAAGAGTCTCTTGACCACATGACACAAGGGTGATTAGGGTTTTGACCCAATGTTTTCTATTTATAGACCCATAAACAGAAAATTTCTCGACAGAAAATCCCATGGAAATATCATCTTAACATTATCCTTTCCTAAACAATTTAAACATTAAACTGTAGTTCACGTAGAAACTAGAAAACTAGCTTATTTAAAATCTGCCTGAGCTATAGCAGATGCATGCAGATCAGCCGCAAGAGCATGAGCCTCAGCTTCGATGCGTGCGTGACCAGTTGTGGAAGCATGCGCTTGAGCCACAGACACATCCCCCTTCTATAGAAGTGTAAACTTCTGAAATGCCACTGTTCACCATGAATCCCTAGTTCGAAATGACGACATTATGCTTAATATCCACGTTGTTGCAAACACTTTCGTGGATAAAACTCAACATGCAAAACGACGATGTTTACTTTAATTTTCAAATTTTTGCAGACAAAAATCATTCCTCTGATACATTTCTTATTCCAAACGACATCATTCCCTCTTTTTAACACTATCGCAGACACATTCGCTACTGCAGAGACGCACTACAAAACCATATTTTGAAACTTGTTCACATATAAAATGAAGTGTCTACTTTATGGCTATTTATTTTCATATTATTATGTATTTTTCATTGGACATATTTTCTTGAGCATGCATAGTATTTCATTAATCAACTTGGTCGAATGAATCAAGTTTGATTGACTCATGAAGGGTCTTGTTTTCTGTATGCACGACGTGTTTATTTATGTTAACTAGAAGAAAGAGACATCTGACTAAGTTGTGTCCCTGGGCACAAAACTCTAAACAATCTGATCAACGTTGTATCATCGTTACTATTTATGTCGATGACATAGTGTGCCTAGAATCCGTAAGTGGCTCTATTTTCATTGGGTTTTTCATAATGTGTAGTAAAGTCTATTTTCTGTATGTATCACACTATAGTTGAGTGTTTTGTTGTTTGCCCCTACTACTTGTTTTATAAATATATTTTATTTGAGATGTCTTATATAGCATGATGCAAATTCAATATATTTCCTTCAAATAATAAGATTCTCAAAAAAGATAGTCTTCAAAATTTTGATGGGTAGATGCATGTGTGTTGAAAATGGTGTAAATCAACAAATTTTCATGTGCAATTTGGACAGCTCAGCACCTTATGAGTGAGAAATAATCCTTCAAAATTTTAGGTTGAAATTCAAAAAGGAAACAAAGATATGAGCGGATGAACACAAGTTGGTCGGAAATGATGCCTAAAACACTTTTCCACTTCAAATGCTACTTCTATGGATGAGTAACTCTTCAACTTGATAATGTATGAGATTCCTCAACTTCACTAAAGATTTCCGCCCATAAGAAGTGAAAGGAGGTTGAAATAAAAATAGCCTTACCCAACTCTCAAGGATGGATAAAATATCAATCAATATTCTAGCGGCTACAAACAACCAGAAAAAAAAAATTGTGGGAATTTGCAACAAGCAAACAAATTTATTTCTTCATAATCTGATGATGCAAGTAGACCTTAGCTAGGGATATAAATACCCTTACAAAATACGTTTGAGAAAGTCAAATGACAATTAAAGACCTTTGTAATGGTCATTAATTAAGGGGTTAACCATTTATTTATTTCATTGATTTCTTTCCTTTCTTAAATATAGAAGTTATGAGTAATAACTTCATCCTTGATTATTGCATGTATTGATCAGTCTTCAACATCATGGATCCACACCCTTGAATCTCCTCCAATCGATGGTGTTGTTAGTTCATCCACGTCATTGATCCATGCCTTTAAGTCTCCTCCAATCGATAGTGTTGTTAGTTCATTAGTGCCATGACCATTTTCCCATTTTAGTAAAGACTTTGGCTTGTATTTATCTTTTAGTGTTAGGACTCCATGTAAACTCTGTAATTCACTTCTTGCAAATTAAAGAGAAATGTAATAATTTGTTAGTCTCCTCACTTGTGACCTAGTGATAGGTCCATGTGGCACATCATCCTCCTGGGGTTGAGAAGAATTTGTCCTCAAATTCGAATCTTCTACTATGTCTTGTTCATTCCCAACATAAGGGCAAATGTCTTTGCACATTAAAGTGAATTAAATCATATACTCTCTAGGGATTTCAATTTTGTAAGCATTATCATTCACTTTCTCAAGAATTTTGAAAGGACTATCAACCATTGGTGCAAGCTTAGAACGCCTTTTTCCCAAAAATCTTTTTTCCTCAAGTGCAACCATACTAAATCCCCTTCCTTGAAGATCATGGCTTTTCTTCCTTTGTTAGTTGCCCTTTCATACATGTCATTTTTCTTTAGAATGGCTTTACTAACTTCTTCGTGCAATGCTCGGACTAAATCGGCCTTGGTCTTGCCATTGGAATTAACTAATTCCTTAATAGGTAATGGAATGAGATCCATTGGTGTGAAGGGTTTGAACACGTAGACCACTTCAAAAGGAGACTTGTTGGTAGTACATGAACACTACGATTGTAGGCAAACTCAATAAATGAAAGTTGAAGATCCCAATCTTTAAGTCATTTCCTTACAATTGATCTTAGAAGAGTTCCCATAGTTCTCATCACCTTAGTTTGGTCTTCAGTTTCGGGGTGATAGGAAGTACTAAATAACAATATTGTTCCCAACATTCTCCAAAATAGCTATAAAATGTGCCATTTTTTAGAATCTATCAACCCTACCAAAATTGCTTCCTTACCTCTAGAAGTACGGGTTAAGCCTAAGACAAAGTCCATATTTAGTTCCACCCATGGATGAATAGATATGGGTAGAGGCATATACAAACCGTGAGGTTGCATCCGACTTTTAGCTTTCTTGCAAACAATACATTTTTCCCACAATCTTGTGTATATCTTTCAACAAATGTGGCCAAAAGAAATGCTCTTTTATAGCTTCATAAGTATGCTTTTTACCAAAATGACTAGCAAGACCATCGCCATGTGCTTCTCTAATTAGTAGTTCCCAGAGATTACTAGTAGGAATGCATAATTTTCCTCTTTTGAACAAATATTCGTCTATAATATAGTAACCATTTTTGGCTTTGGAACCACAATTCTTCTACCAATAGGAAAAATCTCTATAATTAGTATAAGCATTTTTTATCAATTCAAAACGAAGTAACCTAGTATTCAATTCGGTTATCAAGGCATAACTTCTAGATAGAGCATCCACTACTATATTGCTTTCTCCGATTTTGTACTTGATCATGTATAGATATCTTTCAATGAATTCTACCCACTTAGTATGTCTTTTATTGATTTTCCCTTGGCTCTTATGATATTTGAAAGCTTGATGATAAGTGTGAATGATAATTCCTTCATAACCAAATAATGTTGCCAAACTTCAAATGCTCTTACCACTGCATAAAATTTTTTGTCATAAGTTGAATAATTTAAGAAAAACTCTTTCAATTTCTGACTGAAATATGTAATTGATCTTCTTTCTTGTATTAGTACGACCCCTATTCCCACTCCTGAAGTATCACATTCTACTTCAAAAATTTTATAGAAATTGGGTAGAGCTAAAATTGGTGCGTTGCAAAGCTTCTCCTTAATCTTCTCAAAACTTGTTTGGCATTCAACAAACCAATGGAAGTCCTTCCCATTCTTTGTATGATCTATAATGGGAGCCATGATGGTACTAAAATCACTCACAAATCTTTGGCAAAATGAAACAGCCCATGAAAACTCCTTATTTCCTAGGAGTTTCTTGGAATTGGTCATTCCTTAATAGCTATAACCTTGTTCTCATCCATTTCTATACCTCGGCTAGAAATCACAAATCCAAGAAAATTCACCTTGTCTTGCACAAAAGAGCACTTCTTGAGATTACCATATGATTTGGCCTCTCTTAGTGTCTCCCTTGCCCTTGGTCGAGATGTTTCAACAATATTCTTCTTCTCTTCTTGTCTTACATTGGATGCTTCTTAGCTAGCCATAAATCTTTCACCTTGCTTGGTTTTAGGCTTGTATGCATTTGGAAATTTAGATAATGGTCGAGAACTATAAGTTTTTGTGGTCCTCTTCCATTGTCTCTCCACCTTTAAAGAAAGTTGAATAACTCCATCAAGGTGCACAAATGGTTGAAGCTCCATGATATCTCCAATTTCTCTATTCAAGCCTTTTATAAATATTGCGATGACATATTCTTTTGGTTCTTCAATTCTACTTCTCATCTTAAGTGTTTCAAATCTAGTGACATATTCTTCAATACTACTAAAAGATCGTAATTAACCAAAGAGGGTGGTGAATTAGGTATTTAAACTTTTTCATGTGATTATGAATTTCTCTAACCGTAGATAAATTACCACAACTATAATCTTATCTAACACAATGATAATAAGCTATAAGGTAAGGGTTATCGAATACGAAACTGAGTTGTTAACGCGGTTCGGCAAAGCACGCCTACGTCTGCCCTTCAAAGTTCTCCCTTGAAGATGTATTCACTTCAACCGCTCCCGATTACACTTGATTGAACTTCACGGTGTCAATTGTACTGTTACAAGCAACTAATTCTTAAGGCGTTACCTTTTTCGCTTGAGTACAATTTTTCTTGGAAAATCAAAGCTTTCAAGGCTTACAACAACCACTCAAATACAAGTGCTCTCAATAGACTTAGGAGGGTTGTGTTTTGAACTCAAATTGTATGCAAGAAATTAAGTCAGAATTTTGGCTGAGCTTCACTATAAATCGTGTTAGTACCTCCATCCTCGAAGTTCCTTCTATTATAATTTTTTTACTTTTTGGTCAACCCAATACTTTTCGGTTCAATCTCATCCGACTGTTGAAAAGTAGCCGTTAGATAATTCTATGCTTTTTCAGTCGTTGGGCTCGACCGCGTTGTGACTGAAATTCCTACGGAAATCATTGTTTTTTTTTTTTGGTTGCACTTCTCGTCTAAAACCTGCGACAGCAATTCGACTGCAAAATCGCCAAATCTTAATATTCAAAACTGCCTCGACCGCTCCTTGACCGTACATTGACCACAACATCACCAAATATTACAAATTCGAAACTTCCTCGACTGGGTCGCGACCGTGTCTTGACCGAAAACCCACGGACTATTGTGTTTGAGAGATTTGGATGCATTCCTCTCATCCTTGCTTCGTCCAAAAACTCAAACGTCAATTCACTGAAGTATTTCGATCGACTGCGTCACAACTGCGTTGCGATCGAAATACCAAAACCTAGTTTGGTCGCTTCCCTCTCGTCTGCGCTTCGAAATCAACATTCCAATTTTATTTTTCTTTAATTTCTAAGTTCCACGATGATGTGCAAATGCTACATGTACTTAGACAAACTCGTTAGACAATCATAATACCCTCATTAAGGGTATTTTCAATATAATCGATAATGTTTGCAGAATTTAAATTCAACAAATAAATAACTTATAAATTCAATTAATATTGAACATCATCAAAATATAATTACGCTTAACACACTTAGGCTAACAACTACTAGAGCCTTGCTTGAGACTCTCCATTTGTAAGAAAAGTTCTTGTTTGTAATGGCTCGCCACGAACCTCTTTCGCATTAAACTTTTCATCATGTTCCAAGTGGTAATTTCTCCATCTCCATCACGTCGCCTTTGCACTTTTAAACTATCCCACCAAAAATTGGCATAACCCGTAAACACCATGGATGCTAATTGAATTTTAGTCTTCTCGAAATAATTGTAACAATTGAATATTTCCTCCATCTTTTAAACTCAATCCAAGAAGTCATCACCATTACTTGAGCTTATGAAAGAAGGAATAGACAATTTTAAATGTCTTAAATCATTATGATTTTCATGAAAATACCTTGGGTTAAGAAATTCTTCAAAATCATTTTCTTCTTTTTCATTGCCATCCATTGTAATACCCATTTCGTTTATTCCTCTTCTTGCACCACCTTTTCTCTTTTTCTAGGAGCTCTTGGAGTTCTTATACTTACGTTTGTAAGCCCTTGGACTTGTTGAGTGAGGGTAAGAAAGGCTGCCCTAATCTTATAAATTTGCCCTTGAGTACTAGACTCAGTTTCCTTGGATGTTGGTTAGCTTGGTTGAGGAGCACTGTTGTCACGATTTTGAGAAATCATTGCGCCCCTTCTAGTCATCATGTTAAGGACTTAAAATGTGCAGGAAAATAATGGTAAAAGCTTCGAATTAGCTCTGATACCAAATTATGCAAATTCAATATATTTCCTTCAAAGAATATCCCCTCTCGGACTGACGGTTGCCTAATTCTTGCTAATGGGTCGGCTTGACTATGTCCAAACACATCTCTTCACACCAAAGTCAATCCAACTATCAAACTCACTCTTCCACACCAAAGTTGATCCGACTATCAAACTCACTCTTCCACACATTCGATACGCCAATCTAATTACATCTATTAACGCATTGACCTCTTAGGTTTCTAACCCATTTTTGCTTCCCATTTTGTGTGTGTACCTGTTTTTGTTTCAGTTTTTGTCTCGATATTCGGTTCGATATCTGTGATCGTATGCGTTTATGTATCTGTTTTTGTGTCTGTTTCTATATTCGTATCTGTATTTGTATCCATTTTTGTTTCCATTTCTAGAAACTTCATTTCCCTTCCTGTTTCTATTTCCATTTTTGTTTTCGTTTTGGTTTCTATGCTCGTACCTTTTTCGTATTCGTTTATGTTTCTATTTCCATATCTGTGTCATGTTATGTTTCTATTTCTGTTTTTGTCTTGGTATCCATTTTGGTATCCTTGATTGTATGCGTTTTCATATCCGTTTATGTGTCTGTTTCTGTATCCGTATCTATATCCGTATCTGTTTCTATTTCCATTTTTGGAAACTTGTTTCCATTTCGGTTTTCATTTCAGTTTTTCTTCCCGTTTCCATTTCAGTTTTTGTGCTCGTACTGTTTCCCTATCCGTTTCTGTTTTCGTTTCCTCTTTTGTTTCCGTTTCCATTTTGGTTTATGTGTTCATCTCGTTTGCCTAGGCTCTACAACACTCTCTTTGTTCCTTCCCAGAGGTCAAAACCGAATTACTCGGCTAGGGGAAATCCTATTAGTTCTTAATATCACATTTATCCTTTATCTACCAGTTGTAACCTAAGTGACCTCGTAGTTTTAATTCTTGTATTTTTCTTACACTTTTATCTTTTACATTTTCAATCATCGTTATATTTCTCTTTTCTATTCGTGACCTCCGGTATAGCAGCAATGGCATAATCCAAAAGTCTGCTAACCATTGGTCGTTCATTTCATCGTTTATCTCCGATATAGCAGCAATAACATAATATAAAATACTGTTAATCATTGGTCATTTTTCATCATTTGCCTCCGATATAGCAACAATACCATAATCCGAAAGACTGCTAGCGACCGTGTCCACAAAGGACTTAATGACCTCACATCATATTGTTGCCCTTTTTCTTTTCTTTAGTTCACTTTTTATCATTATTAATTTTTATAAAACCCGAGCGTTAAAACTCTTTTCTTAAAACCCTTTTATAAATTGCAGTATAAGTAATAAAATCTTTTTATAAAACGCAGCGGAATTAAAACAAAACATTAAAGAACATTAAGTAATTTACAAACCCTTTTTCAAACAATTTTCTTTTAATTTCTTTAGCCTAGCCAGCCACAAGATCCACCCGTGCAAATCCTTCATCAACTGTCTTTGACCTGTTTACCTGTTTCTCGTATGTACCTACATCACAAGACCTAAACTAATGAGCCTAATGCTCAGTAAATTATAAAAGAAAATGAAATGCTGATATGATGAATGATCATGCGATGCATTACAGAGGAGATCCGTATCTCATCTGTTAGATTGAGGCGATGGATAAGTCAATTGCTCTCGTGGCTTAACCTGTGTTTCCGACGAGGAACCACGCCAATAGGGGTGTCACCACGAGCTATACCCAGTCGTTTTGTTGAAGGCATTAGAGATTTCAGTACAAGAGAATTGAGAATCTTACGATTCCCGTGGCTTAATCTATGTCTTCGTGCCCCCTAAGTGGGGGTAGGCACTCCAATAGGGGTGTCATCACGACAACCATTCCCAATCCTTCTGAACACCTACATGTCTATTTACATATATTAGGTATGTCATGCAATATGCCTATGAATACCTACAGTCCTATATGATCGTACAAATGTCTAATAAACATATCATTAAAAGAACACACAACATGCAATCCTAACTCTTGTGATATAGGGTCTGAAGACCAAAACACAGTAAGTATCAACTTACCTGGCGTCCCTAGCACGGTTCAAAAATTAACGTTGTCCTTTTTCCCTTTTATACCTTCAAAATAATTATAATTTATTTATTAATATTTTTATCAATCATGAACCCCAACTTTGATACCGTAATTCCTCGTTTATAATTTAATTATCGCTTAACGAATTTGTATTAATTTATCTTTATTAATTTCAAGGTCAATAAACGAATAACTTTAATTTTTACATTTTCTCCTTAAATCATAATTATCTAATTTAACTAATATTTATTTATTAATAACAATCACTGAAGTTCCATAAACCTTAACGCTTAACAAATCTCATTAGTCAATTTAATTACTTAGCAACCTCGCAATAACAATTCTAATATCTTAACATGTACAACGGGATGACGATAGCCAACAATATTTGCTCATTCCATCAATGTGACACGATAATAAAGAAAATTTACTTTATAAAACCGAATAGTATTTTATCACAAAACCATATTTTCCACAGTAGAGTAGAAAACCATTTAATTCCTTTTATCCAAACGATAAACAACATAGCACATTTATTTCTTCTTTTTATCTGATTAGAAAGCTGTAGATAAATCATCTAATGTACAGAGCATGTATTAACGTGCAAAATACTTAACTTAATTCAGACAGTACATGAATTTAATCCGACACACATGCATAGTATCTTAAGCAACCAAAACCAATCCCAACATATTCTTGCTTCCGGTAATAACCAACGAAGAGTATTCCACACACCAATCGTTAAATCTTTACATTCTCAACAACCAACAAAGAACCAATAAATAATCTCAACTAATTACAACCAACACTATATTCCTATCACCAAAGGCAGAGGGCATACAATTTATTCCATTGCATTTTTAGACATCACAGCAAGAAAATAACAATCAACACGTCTAACCAAAATCTTACAATCATATGATGTAGTAGCCATAATTCCAGAAAAACAAATCACAACACATTCATGACTTTGGAATTAACCAACATTAACGAGAGACACAAAATCAACACTAATACTAGTGTATTATACAACCAACCGAGATGACAGTCAAACAACAGTTCACAATCGATAGATTTCTTTACATAAGACTTAACCCATCTCCATTGATCAGTAGCAACCCGAAAGACACAGATCAAAACAGCAATGCCAATCCCATAATAGAGCAGATTTTTTGTACACTAACAACTAATAACATAAAGCTTAGCCCAAATTAACATCTCCCTTACCTGAAGACAAGAGAACTTCTTCTTCTTCCCAGACTCACGGCCGTTTCACTGTCCAATTCCCTTTTCTTTGCTGCCAGCTTCCTACCATCTCCAACACTAGTTCACGGTTCACAGAACAACACACACACAGAGGACAGAATCTCACCTTCCTCATCCCTCAGTCATCCATCAATTTTAAAGGCAGCAGACGAGACCAGTGACGCCAAGCTGATGGGAAGATCACACAATTCAAAGGAGGTGGTCTAATGACCGAACTCCACGCTAGAAATTTGCTATCGTTTCGGGAGAAGGAGAAACAAACCAGTTCATCTGTGGACCAACAGCCTCGAACCTAAACCGCTCCCCTGCCCAGCCTTGCCAATTCATCCTTGCCGACGCCGATTCAAACCTGTCGAACAACAATTGCCAAGGGGAGAAGGAAATCATCCAAACTTACCTCCACCGGCGATTCACAGCTCCAAATCTGACATTGAAGGCCGAGGCACGCGAGCCCTAGCTCGCTATTTGCCCACCGAGTGCCAGACAATGCGAATGACAGATGCCGACAATGTTTCGCGAGAAACGCCCTGAGCCCGAGCTCGCTCCCTCCGCCATCGTCCTTCGCTCGTCGATCGCTTTCTTCTCTCTCGGCTCGCCTTCGCTCTCTCCCCCCTTCTCTGTTTTGTTTCTTCTCCGTGAAAAAACCAAGGCAAAACAAAATCCCCTTTTGATTTCTCTTCATCAAAGAATCGGGCAACACTTGTCAAAAACTGGACCAGCAATTTATTTTAGAAACAAAACCGGTTTTTAATCCATAAATTCTCCCTTATTTACTTTTAATTCAATTCTTCCATTTATCCATTTCTCTCATTTAATTTCAATTCCCATTTTTCTTTTTAATTCACCATCTCATCTTATTTATTTTAATTCTTTAATAAATCTATAGTTATCAAATATACGTATCTTATATTAATTGACCCAATTTCCAATTCTCGACTTATTCTAAATATCAATTAACGATTATTACGGGTCCAATTTAAATTTTTCAATTTCATTTCATAAACTAATTTCTCGTTAAATAAATCATTTATTATTATCTAAATATTTTTCCCAATCAATTTTCTTATCAAATAAATCTCAATTATCTCTAATTAATTCTATTACGAAAATTGGGGTATTACACCCCCAAAGCTAAACATCCTGCATAAGAATCCCAAATAGTTCTAGTATCCTTTACCCTCTATTACGTACACTCATACAATCATCCTGCTATCTATAACAGAACATTATCTACGACTCGTTCCTTAACTATAACGCCATTGTCATTAAAAATAAATATGTTTAACTAAGGAAAACAATTAAAGCGATTTAATTAAAGTACAGAGTGATTCAATTAAAGTACAGAGGGATTCAATTAAAGTACTTACAGTCGATGAAGCATTTTCCACATTGAGGCTTGTGCTGGCAGGCAGGCTACATTACTAGTTTGACTTTTACAAAATTGTTTTACTCAGGGAGAGACTTACTTTTAAAAACGATTATCAGAGCAGTGTACAAAATCGTTTTTAAAACCAATGCTCTGATACCATTTGTAACAACCCAATTTTTCCTTCTCCTTTAAAAACTAGCTGAAATTCAAAACTTTTCTTAAAAACCTTCTTAAGAGAATATCAGAGTGCAAGTCGGGCCGTTAGAAACCTTTTTCTTCGTTAAAACTTAGCAGAAGCAGTTGTATGAAAACATAGCTGATTTATTGAAACATAGCGAAAGTGGTTATAAAATCTTTTGTGAAAAAACATAACTGATTTGCAAACTTAAATAGTTTACAAAATCCTTTGTTTCGCTTTATAAGTATTACAACCCATTTATCTCTTACTTCTCATAACCTGGCCAACCACAAGCTTCGCGCGTGCAAATCATTCATCCCTATTTCTAATTTGTACACTATTTTCGCCTGCGAGTACCTACACCACAAGTATACTGTAAGTCTAACGGCTTAGTAAGGAAAGGGTTAATAGTGAAAAATAGAATTTAATTAACTAAACATGCTTGGAAAACTAAACATTTGATAAACAAGAATTTATGCTAAAACATGCCCAAATGGTTAACTAAACATGCATGACCTAGTTAAACATGCTTGCCTTCTAACTTACTAACATACTCAATGAGATTTTAGTTAGTTAAGTGTGATTCCTATTGATTATTCTAGCTAATTAACAAGCTCGCCTTCTAATTTATGAGTTGTGTAAATTAAACTTGCTGGATGTCACTAAAGGAATAGCAGGGAAATAACAACATAATATCGCATTTGCAAAAGTTAAATTGTAGGAACCAACTCAGAGAAATCATCAGCAGAAACAAAAACAACATATAATTTTGTAGAAATTAATAGCAGTAGAGTTAACCACTACAGAGAAAGCTAACGACAGAAACTATCCATCCATAACTCAACTCACGCACACTAGTTGTGGGTAGGGCTTAGACAGTCAGACACACCCAATCCTTACCACTAACGATGACACAATAACAGGGACAACAAACCTCCACAGCTCATGCAGCCACTCCAGCTCGCAGTAGCAGCTCTAGCTCGTGGTTCCAACTCCACTCTCGGTTTACTCTCATTCACAGAGGAAGCTCACACTCTCCCAACTCACACACATCACCTAGGAGACTCACCACTCACCAAAACCCTCACACGTAGAAAGAGGGAGAAGAGCTCACATAGGAGGAGAAGCTCTCGCAGAAAGAAACCTCAGCTGAAGAAAATGGGAAGAGGATAGCTTAACACTAAAGAAGGAGGGACAAGTCGTACTTATGGACAGGGAGGGAAGCAGCGCCTATGGAGAGTAGAGAGGGAGGCAGCCCTACAGGGGGAGAACGACGCTTATGCAGATTCAGACTTGGAGGAGGCGATTTGGTGTTTGGAGATCGCTTAATTATGGACTACCCGACAATTTTCATCATTTTAACTCTAATTTAATCGTAGGTCTGGGCTATTTCGGATGAATGCGGACGCACAGGTCTCGTCCGCATTTGTCTGCAAGTGCAAAAATCCTAAGGTAGAATGGTTTTCACGGACGAGAACTGGCATTCTCGTCCTATCTGTACTGTCCGAAGTCCCCTCTGGATGGGATATGGCGTCCACAAATAGAGGCGACTCCCGTCTTGAGTTGTTCGGACTGGCAATTCAGACGTGATTTGGCGTCTGCATGAAGCGTCTGCATGCGTCTGAATCTGTCCATTGATTGGACATATTCAATTTGGACAAGGCCACACCTCGTTCGCACTTGACCACAAGCGTCTGAATCTGTCTATAAAATGGACAGATTCAAATCAGCCGTGTCCGCATGAATCCTCATGCGTCCGCAACAACATCCAAAATGATAACAGAGGTAGGGGCGGCTTCCGAACACAAAGGCAGCGTCCTCGAGTCGTCCCAAGGTACTGGGATGACATTCTATACATTTGCGGACGAGGAACAACGTCCGTGGGTCGTCTTCAATCGTTCGAAAATGCCCAGTTTAGCACTTTCCTCACATTTTCCTACTTAACTCTCACCCCTTCACACTTTCCCCATAAAACACACATCATAAAATAACACGTATAAATACGCAATATAATATCCTAACTACCCCATCCTTTAATTACATCGCGTATATGGGGAAAACGTGTTGGGAATACTCCTAGACTTAATGCTCCGAATACGTACTCGGTAATACCCCGACAATTATCCAATTTAAAAAGTCGGGGTGTTACATGTTCTGTCTCGAGTCTCATTTGAGGTGTAATAGTTTAAACTGGCTCAGTTTTAAATATTTTTTTGATAAACTCATTAGTTTTGATTACTTTATGAGCTAAGCTAATAAATGGAAACATTTTAAGT
The DNA here is from genome assembly GCA_022433065.1 of Begonia loranthoides. Lineage (NCBI taxonomy): Eukaryota > Viridiplantae > Streptophyta > Magnoliopsida > Cucurbitales > Begoniaceae > Begonia > Begonia loranthoides. The sequence goes on along the minus strand of CM039468.1, from coordinate 21,168,922 downwards.
ATGGCTTGACTAGAATGTTAAATTCGTTTCTCGTTGAAAACAATTCTCTTTAAGACACACTCTTCGTAATATCATTTTAAAAAGGGAAATAGACAAATCATCCATGGTACTTTGTGATCAATGACAAGTCAACCACTAAACTATTTTTGCTAACAAATTAACCACTGAACTATGGAAAAAAGTTCATGCAAATATCGTTGTCATGTTTGTTGTTAAACATTTTGATTTCGTTTTGCGGTGGAACGAACATGTATTGATTTTGTTCCACAACAAAACGATATTTTTAAAAATAACGTTCTAATATTAGCGTTCAGCAGCGAACCGAAACACATTCTACCCTGGATTGACTACGATCCATGACGGATTGATAATAATCCACCGTGGATCATCGTGCGTCATTTTGCGTTCATGTGCTCTACTGTATAAGACTCAATTGTGTGCTCCAACGAGTTCACTGTGAACCACAATATCCTTGGTGAACATTCGTACTCTCAGACCTTTGTTCCACACTGTTTAATTGATTCTAATGGCTTCTAGAGCAAAGAAAATAACGCTCAAGCGAAAGAGTGGTCCGTTGCAGGCTCCGCCGCTACCACAGACAAAAATGACAGACTCTGCGAGTGAACCCCGTCGGCTTGCAACTGAGCTCGTTGGTTAATTGCACCACAATGTACCCGCGTATGAAGGTACAGTACCCGCGGTTGATGTTGGAGGGCCCACAGTTGCCCCTATTTTAGAAGTTGAGGTTGAAGCACAACCTCAACCTGAACCTCAACCTCGACAACAACTGGCAACAGGTGCAATGGTCCATTTCCAACCCATTATAGTGAGGTTTCACTCCCCACTCTTTTGGACAGCTGATAGGAATGAACGGTATGAAGTCGACGTTAAACACCATTCAATTATTTTTTTAGAAGAGTAGATTTCGAGTTGTTGGTTGAGTTGAAAATTGAAGAATTGTTTGCGGGAACTGGCTTTGCTAGTTTGTGCCGATTGGGTAAAAGTTTCTGTGAATGTGTATTGTCAAACTCTTTTATGCCAAATTGGAACTGTCCACCCAACCATTAGAGGTCCGGACTTACATGTTTGGATGGAAGATAACACTGACTCCCAATGATATTAACGTGCTCCTTGGATGTTTGACAAAGGACCCAAGAGATAACTATTACCACGTGTCTCGGGAGCCACCTTTCATCGGACGAGGAGAAGGGTTGGCTGTGCTTAGATTGTTGCACCGTGATCTCAAGATTGGAGTGTACAAGAAGCCAAAGTCCAATAACCTGAATGTCATACCCTGAGTGATCCACGCCATCATGACGCACACCATTTTGCCTTGGGATGGACATCGAGACCATGTTAGCTGCAACGATGTCTATTTGTTGGAGAAGGCGTTCACCAAGAAAAAAAGTGAACATCAGCTATGTCATTTGAGTCACATGTATGAGGTGCTCAACAACTCGGCTAAGAGTTTGCCTTTTAATTAGCTCATTTAGAGGATTGTTGAGCATTACGGGATATTGATCTCGGATGAGGAGCCAAGAATCGAAGAGAAGGCCACCGATGTCCATAGTAAATTGAAAGTGGATCGGAGGAACAACCTCCAGCAGCACCTCTGTAGCACATTGAGGATGATGCTCCGTAGCCGATGATTCTGCCCCCTCCTCAATCATCTCATTTTACATCGATGCCTGAGGAGATTTCCGGCTAGATGAGCATGATGGAGGACCACTTATCTAGATGGAGGAGCTCCATCAAATGGCACCAAACAAAATACACGTGATGGAGGAGCACCATCAAATGGGGCTACTAACGTCAAATTGGGTGGCTCTAAATGCAAAAAAATGAAGGAGTGAGCAAAGGAGCATTATCATGAGATGTTGACAGCATTTTAGAGAATGGGGCAGCGAGCAGCCCCTCCACCATCCTCTCCAGCAGCATCTCGAACAGCCCCTATAGCAGCCCCAGCCCCTCCACCATCCTCTCCAGCTGCATCTCGAACAGCCCCTGTAGCAGCCCCTCTAGTAGCCTCTCTAGCGGTCTCTCCATCGTTCTCTTCAGCAACGGAAGGCACTGACTACTTGTAAGTTATTTACTTTTTATGCAAGGTCAATTATTTACTTTATTTGTATGTGATGTAATAAAGTGTCTCAAATTTGCATCACCATTGCCCTGAGAGACTAATTGCTCCTCCTGCCATGCTTGCCAAGGTGCAGAAAATAGATGCGTCAGGTAGATCGCAGCCTCCGCCACTTAAAACTATGTGTGTGGTACGTCTTCGATTTGGTTATCTACATGTGTCTGCACTTATTCATGTCGTATTTGTTTGACGATAACTTGTCAATGTTTTTTGCAGCTAGGTGAACTAATGAAGTATTTCAAGAAGTTTGTTGCTGGAAATACCTGGAAGAACCTAGAGACGTGCGCAATTCTTTCGAGAAAACTGGTCCAGGATGAGTACAGCATCACTAAGATTATCTTCTCGCAGCAAGAAAAGACGACAAACATGGTGAGAATTATGTTATGTTACATTAAGTAATTTAGAAGCTTTTATCTTAGTACTCATCATTGCTTTGCTTTCTTTGTATGTAGTGTTATGCGTTGAACGAAAAAAATACTTTCAAGTTCAAATGAAAAAATCATTCCTTACAATAGGGTGGATTCACGTATGTAAACTTCTTGCTTTTCTAATATGTCATTCACATTTCAACAGTTCTAATGCGTGGTTTACATTTCAACCACACCCAAAATAGTCGTGTTTTATGTCGTCTATTGACATGTACACTCACTACCCTTAGCAGTAATTGCTGCCTGAAGCAATTTCGATCGTCGTAGTGTCAACTGACAAAAAGTGGTATATTTTTTTCCTTGTGTAGATTCATATTGCTTTCTGCTTATGTGCTGATTGTTCCCTTTGCATTTCAGCATGCATGGCATCTTTCGGTGTACGAGTGAGGGGTTGAGGGTGATCCGACATTGCAAGAAGAAGGACGACTTCCACCATCACGATGATGTACTCGTGGAGGGTCCGTTGTTTGCAAAAGCATCCAACGTATATGTTGACCCATAGTTTTCATTTGTGATCCTGGATTTGCAGAAGAAAACTGGCAAGAAGGTAGTGTAGTGTAGTTGAGATGTGTATGATATTGACTTTGTTGTATATGTTTATGTTTTGTTTTGTTTACTTGGATAATATCTATTTGAAAAATATGTTTTGGATAATGTCGCATGGGAGATAGACTAAAAACAAGTGAAACTCTTGCAAAATTTTCAATTTTTTTAAAGAAAAATTGACTCAAACCATTACATTCATCATCAACAAATAACTAACATATTCATTGCAACAATTTAAGCAACTTGTGCATAACACTGAAAGATACAAGGCAGAGAAATGTTGATGTTCTGTCGTGGATACACGTTGTTCCACTACGCAATGTTTGACATTCTGCGGCAGAATGCTAACTTTTCTCCCGCAGAAAGGCAACTTTCTGCAGCGGAACGTCAGCTTGGTCGATCAAAAAATGAGGGCAATTGAACGGCTGAGTACATATTCAAAATTTGGCCTGGGGAAAAGTTGATAATTTGATATTTTCATACTAATCAATTCTCATTCATCATCAACAACCAAATTTATCAAACCAATTTATCAATTCAATTACAATCATATTGTGCATTACAAATGCAAACCAAATTAACTTTTTCGTATATCTTTAACATTCATTGATTGGAGAAGACAACGTTCAATCAAAGTGACTATTAACTATGCGTCGAAACCAGATATACATCATCTACAATAGTTTATTAGAGGTTCTACAATAGGCTACCTAGAATAAACTACTGTTGATGATGCATTCTGGTTTCGACGTATAGTTAATAGTCACTTTGATTGAGTGTTATCTTCTCTAATCAAGGAAGGTTAAGATCTACATTTGTGTAACGACCCAGATTTTCGTAAATCCTTGAAAATGCATAAAAATTCAAAATTTTATAAGATGAATAAGAGCACAATGCTAAAACCAGATCGCTACCAACCATTTGTAAAACTTGTTATAAAATTGAATTGATGAAATGCGGAAGTGTTATGAAATCATTTATTTAAAACGTTGCGGAAGCATAAATAATACGTTGAGAATGAAAACTAAACTATTGAGTAAAACCGAAGTGCTATACAGTTAAATACAATTTAAAATACTTAATTTAATTACAACTATTTCTCTTGTACCCTCTTCATGCCTGGCCAACTCCGAATCTCGTTCGTGCAAATCCTTCACCTCTGCTTTATTATTTTGTTCGTCGTTTTCGTATATGAGCCTATTATCATCTGTTTGTCGTTTGTACCTACACCACAAGTAATACGTGAGCCTAATGGCTCGGTAAAGAAAAGGGTTAATGCAATTATGGAATGTCTCTCTTTTTTCCTTGTTGGAATGGGGGCCACCCAAATCAATCTTTTCATTACGTCATTCATTCATTCATTACTTTACTTTCATTCGTTCGTTCTTTACTCGTACATCGAGCTGGAGATTGGAGAACCTATATGGAATGGTATAGTTGACCGGACCTACCATTTTACTTGCAATCTAGAACTTCCAAACCTGGTAAGGGAGGGGCTTCGGCTAGACTGCAGATTAGACCCGACTACCCATTCGCCCCCAACTTCTTTTTCATTCTTTCCTTAACATTTTTCCTCACTTATGCATGCTTGCGTACCACCACCAAGGTGGCACTCCCTATGATTTCTATCAACGTGATGCATGATCATAGATTTTCAACCTAACATGATGCATGATGCTTCACAATATATCATTCATAGAAATTGAAGTGCGCATAAACGAAAGTAACTAAAATTACAGCGCAAATAAAAGGAATAGCAGTAACTGAACAAGCACACAAAGACAAGTAATAACAATGGAACACCCAATAAAATATGACATATAAAGGAAGCAATTATAGAACTAATTAAACAACGGGGAACATGCTTGGATATGTAAATCACAATAATAAAGGAAATATAACGAATTAACAAACGATGTGCATATGAAAGTAAAGCATAATTTAATTAACATGCTCAAGAACTTGTTATTATTTACAACTAAATTATTAACATGCTCAAGAAAGGATTATAATTATCATCTAGTTAATTATCTTAATTACTTTTCATGCTCAAGGGTTGATTTCATGTTTTTATCCTAGTTAACTAATCATGCTTAGATTTAGTGTCAACTAATCATGCTTAAGAATAATTTACATGCTTCACTGTCAATAACATGCCCAATCAAATACTAGCCATTAATCATGCTGTAATAATCAATTAAACATACTCAAGGGGTTTAACATATACATAGCACTATCAATTCACCAAATAACTTACCTAGTCAATAATTAAGCATGACATAACTAGGTTGATTAATATGCTAATATTACTCTTATTAGTTGTATGCTCAAGTTTAGTTCATTAAACATGCTTGCGAAATTAGACATGCGGGTAAATGAAACTAATTAATTAAACATGCTACGATTATTAAACTAGTTAATTATATGTGCTCAGCCTATTCTAGTTAAGTTAGCTAACATACTTGAGTCTCGTTAATTATTCTAATTGACTTAATTGTTATGATTATTTGACATGCATCAAGACAAGTCATGTAATTTAAACAAGTCCAACTAGTTAATTAACACGCTCAACTAATTAGTTATTAATTACAACTAGTTAATTATCATACTCAACAAATTGGTTAACATGCTAGTTAATTTAACATGGATATCAAAAGGAGATAATCGAACGATATATATATGGAATGAAAGAAATGACGGTTGAATTATCATAAGGAATGTAACCTAGATAGCAAGTAGATAATACATGACCGGACATTTAAGAGAACACTTAACCCATTCATGCTCCTCATCATTCACACATTTGTCATTCTATTTTCATATCATTTGGACATTGATAGTTCATCATAAAAACTAAACATTTGCAATAAAGAGGATAAACTAACAAATAGGAAAACCTACACTGTCATCAAGGGAAATTGGCGCAAGTAAGGGAAACAATTAACAGCAAAGGAATCCACACTATCAACCAACAAGGAATCAACAAGGAGATAACAATAATAGCGCATCCAAGGAACCATCAACTAAAAATCAACTAATAGTAAGCATTACAAGAAACTAACATAACACTCACGCACTCATACTTGTGGTGTAGGGCCTCCAAATGGCCAAGACAACCAAATTTTCTTATCTTGAAGCTTTAACACGTTTTGGCACTTAACCGTTACCATCCTCCTCTTCTTTGTACCTTCACAATTTAATAACGCTTAATCATCAATCTAATCAATTAATCTCAACACATTCCTTATTCGTTACTTAGGCACTTACAATTTCCGTCCATTTATTTTCGTCAACATTATCCATTAATACCACTTTAACCAACCATGCATATTTCCCCAACAATTATTCTTCGTTTCCACTTTCTAGCTTCAAACAATGGTTAACTAGATATGCCAAATCCCAAAACATTCCAAATGGCAGCAGCTATGCCAATCAATAACAAACAACAACATACTCACTCTTTTATCTTCTTTCCTTAAGACATTTTAGCACAATTATCCACTACTAATTCGAAGCAGAAACTGAATCAACATATCACATCCCCATCATGCACAATGAAACAACAAACTCATTTGTCAACAAAAAATCTCCATGGCCAAACCAAATATGATTAACAGAGAATCCAAACAACCCACTAATGCATATTTATCAAATTTGTAACTAAACTGAAGCTCATTTCCAAGCAGCAAAACATCTCCATAAATTAATTCATAAAGAAAACATGGAGGAATCGATACCTGAAGAACAACCAAATGCTGACCTCCTTCTTTATTCCCTTCACTGTTCTCGGCCATCACTCCAAGAAACATCAGAGTGCATGCTCTCTTTCCGTCACCTCTCTCTCTCGGCACAACACACCCCATGGCAGGCCTTCTGTTCATTCTCTCATCCTTCTCGTAGTTAAAACCTCCAGCAAACACACATTCTGCCAACAGGATATAGCACCGCAGAGAGGATTCCTCTCGCACGCCTGACAGTCTCTCCAGCTTTTCAGAGTGTGTTCCCCACGCTGGACACACTGTCGGCTTTCTGCAGAGCAAGGATCGGTTCGGCCGAACAGTAAGCTGAACCAATCCACTGCCCAACGAACTGAAGCCAGAACCATAGCCCCTGCACATGCCATGAGCTCACCGGATTCCATCACTAAAATCGTGTCTCCAGCCAACAACCGATCAACAGCAATGCAAAGGAAGGGAAAACTCAACCAAACATACCTTGAATCGTCACTGGAAACGCGACCCGCGGAAGTCTCTACTCCGAGCCCTAGTTGCAACTCGCCACTCCACTGCAGCTACTAGCCGTCCACAGCCTGCAGCAGTCCTGCGCCATTCATCGCCGTAGCAGAGCACCCCCCGTCGGAACGAACCCTCGCTCGCCTCCCTCGCTCGCGATCTCCCTTCTCTCCCCTCTCTCTGGTCTGCTCTCTCTATTTCGCGATTTCAGAACACTAATGGCCAGACCAGATCAGACCCCTTATTTTAATTTAGTTTCCACACCAACCCATTAGAAAAAGTGAACTGGTTCAGCTGAACTAGTTCAACCATTTACATCTCCATTTAATTCCTTTTATTTTCTTTTCATTTTCTTCCTTTTAATTTTTCTCAATTTAATTAATCTCCATTTTCATAAATTAATATTACACATATTTTTATATGTCGAATATATATACCGTATATTAGACGACCCAAATTCTAACTTACAACTTATTCCAAATATCAATTAACAATTATTACGGGTCCAATTTAAATTTTCCAATTCCATTTCTCTAAATTAATTCCCATCAATTAAATCTTAATTATCATCCGATAAATCTCCTAATTATAATCTATCGGTTACGTCATTGGTAATACCCCGATAATTATTCCGTTAATCCAAATACTCCTAATTACTTTCCAATTATCCTTATTAAATTACAATATAAAAAGTCGGGGTATTAGAATTTGTGTATGTTTGTGTTTGTAGACCTTGCGTATCATACTCTTGCATAACGCATTACAAATGAAATTAGCATACTTAAAATGACACTTGAAAACGTAAACGTAATAATGTGCTCACCTACGTCTCAGGAACTATGTCGGGAACTGTCACGGAGACTCTCTCTGGGATTGTCTCGAGGATTATGTTAGGAACTATCTCGGGGGCTATCTTGGGGACTCTAAAACCCTTAAATGTGCCCTGCAAGCTGCCTTCTCTGCCTCTGGACTGACGACCGCCACATGCACTGGACTCTAGGCCTCCACCTTCACACGTGCAGGAATTGTGCCCTACACCCCCACACCGGCCACACGTCATGTTCAGAAGTCTCATAGGTAGCACTGTCCAGCTTAGGGCCTCGTCTACATTTCATATTCTTTGTTTTTGCGACTTTTCAAGATGTCTCTTAAATGGCGGTGGCGTAATTGGCTTAAGATCCATTACAGGAGGCCACATGATTTTTCCACTGACGGGGCAGACAAAGGGGGAATACATCATGATGTATGTTTTCTTGTGATAGCACTCATGCACAAAGTCCTTAGGGGATCTCCTCATAAATTGCATATATAGGACTACATGGACACATTGGATGTCAGTCAACTCCTACCGTAACAATTACAAGTATGCCTGTCTAAATCGACATAGTATTGTTCGTTATCATTGCTGACCTCAACCTGGGCAGTGCTTGAAAACTGAGGACTCCAATTTTGACCTACAAGTTGTAGTCTGGAAAGCCGATTCTTGACCTATGAGCACAAAAGGTTTGTCGAGCGAGCCATTTTTTTATTTTTTTTAACGATCCTTTCCATGATTCCCTTTCATATGATCTCAAACATACTGAGAATCGATTTGTCTCGGGTTGGTAGAATGCAGGCGTTGAAAGACTCGTTCAGGTTGTTAAGGCTTATGTCACACTTTGGGATGGAGTAGAAGGCATATTTGGCCTAGGATCTTACATCTATTCATCGTAGGTAGTTATGGGCTGCCGAGTCAAGCAAAAATAGTTTTGCCACCTCTCTCTCAAAGTGCTTCTCTGGTATGCCTCTAGAAGCGGCCCACATTGCATCAGTAAATAACATGCCTTTAAATTATTTGTGAAAATTAGCATACAGGTGTCTGATACAAAACCGATGATCCGCTTGCCCTGCTACCTCTCTAATAGTTGTCACCAACCCTTACAAAGATTCGCAGTATGAGTGAAACATTGGTACACACACACATAACATAAACATAGAAGGTAAAAGCAATCAACCACATCTTTTGTCAATCAGAAATGATTGTCCATCCATTATTGGACAGGGTGTTTAGATCCTCGAGCGACAATTCTAGAAACCAGCTCCAAGAATCCATATTTTATGCTTCAACCATTGCTACAACAATCAGATACATTCCATCGTTCTCGTCGATACTGACAGCAGTGAGCAGCTGGCCCAGACTTGCTCCTTTTAAGTGGCAACCATCCAATCAAATAACTGCTCTACCACAATTCAACAGGCTCATCTTGCATGCAGTCAAACACATGTGCATCCTTTTAAATGTTGGATTGTATGAAAGATCAATCCTCTCTAGCTAAACACGCAGCAAGATTCCAAGATTAGACATCTGAATCTCTTTGGCATAGGATCATATGAGCTTGTATTGCTCATTGTCATCCCCTTTGTTAATTTTTTTTTTGCCGCATTTCTTGTCCTTCTAGCAAGGCTGGGTGTGATGTTGATATTAAAATCCTTCCTGACTGTTTAAATTATGGAAAAAGGTCCTACTCGGCCTGACTTTTAAATCTGTTCAAATAATGCGTTGCCTCCCATTTGCCAGAGGCATGACGATTTTTCATATTTCTCAAGCAAGTGTGAACATCGTTATAACACTTTATTGGAAACATCATTTCACCTTGCATTTTTTAGGCGTGCATCTATCACATGCATCCTTTCTGGCAAGCAGCCCTTAACTGATGAGCGTCATTGTAGGTGAATTTTATCTTGTACCCATTCTTCAACGCATGATCGACAATTTCTTCTGTAATTTTATTTAGTGAACTATACTTCTTGCCAAGACCCATACCAGCAAACGTGCATTCTGGTTGTAGTGGTCGTCTAGACCTACTCTCGGCCATGTTCATATCTTCGTCACTACTAGATTTGCATAATGAACATAGCTTTTCGTCGTCTAGAGTTGTCGAGACGAAATGCACCACTACAACAGCTTTGTATTAAATTACACATATCTCATTTGCCAAAACTCTGGACGTGGCCCCACTTCAACTTGGCCGTTAATAACATATTTCTCAACACTCTCAGACATCATTTAGTGTTCAACAAATGCTTAAACTTTACCAAAAAGCTGTACATTTCAGCTCTCTGAAATCTCTAGGGTTCACTAATTGCTGACAAAATCACTGAGAAAATCGCGATGAGTGTAGTGTGAATTTATACAAGGCAGCGAGGCACAATGATCCATGGTAGATCATTATCAATCTGCCGTAGATTGAGGTCAATTCACGGCAAAACGTGTTTCGATCCACTGTGTAACGTTAATATTATAATGTTATTTTTAAAAATATCGTTCCTCGATAGAACAAAATCAATACATGTTCGTTCCGCACATATTTGTTTCACGTCACAACGAAATAAATACATTTAGTGGAAAATGTGATAGCAATGTTTGCGTCGACTGTTTCTCATAGTTCAGTAGTTAATTTGTTAGCAAAAATAGTTTCATAGTTGTCAGAGTAGCTCCTCCACTATCTCTACATTCAAACCACGCGTGACAGCCTTTATCTCTTTTCTAGTATCATTGTCTGCCAGGTAGAAGACCACCTTATATATTTGTGTAACCCTTTGTAATAGATGAATATGAAATGATTATGGCAATTCCCTCTCTTCTCTGCACTTCTTCTTCTCCATCGACAGAAGCTCTCCAGGATCTCCATAAAAACCTCAACATGGTATCAGAGCCAAGGTTGTTTCGTTCATCTTTCTGTTGGTGGCTTCGCACCCACTGCAGAAGAATCTGGCGCCCACCTGGAGCATGAATCCACAACCACAAGGTTAAGAGCCTTCTTCTTCTTCATCGGGAGAGATCAGGACCTTTATAGTTCAGGTCAACAAAGATGCTAAGCCTTCCATCTTCCCTACCCACAAGAACTAGTACGAGTCCTCCCTTGCCTCTCTCTATCCCACCCAAACAGGTGTCGATGCTCCTTTGTTTCCTTCTTCTAGTCTCTTCATCCACCCCTACGATAGAGTCTTCCATGACCTAAAAGAAAGGAAAGACATTAACTGGAAACAAAATCCAGATTCAATCATCCTCTTTCTCCTCCCCTCTAACAAAAAAAAAAAAACCAAAGCTCTGAGCTCTGTATTCTGTTAGCCTCTCTCTCTCCTTCTCTCTCCTGTTTCTCTCTCTACAAAAGAGGCTCTAACTTCTGTTTCTCTAACATTCTTCTTTTTCTTCAAATATCAGACAAATTTCTTAACGGCCCAAAATCTTCAACCCGAGCTCAAGCTCGAAGCACTCTCTCTCTCTAAAATCTCATCCTTTCTTCTTTGCTTCCTCCCTTTTTCAGATCACTCTTTGCAATCTCTCAACAAAAAAGGGCAGGTACCAACTTATTTTTCCTCTCTCTCTCATTCTCATTCTCATTCTCATTCTCAGAATTTTCTCTCACTGATACCGTCAAATCAGACGCGGATCAGTTCCTTTCCTCAAGGTTCAGCCAACCTTATCACTTTCTATTCCTCTCTTTCTCATTCTGTTCTCCTCTTTCTTCAAATCAGTGGGTGCCCTCCATCAAGTCTCTTGACCCTAAACTCAAAACTCCATTGACTGTCTCTATTCCCTTCCCCCTCTATAATCTCCACCTCTTCATCACATTCTTGTTTGCTGTTGGCCTAAGGGAACCACTTCTGACAACACCTTTCATTCTCATTCTCAGAATTTTCTCTCATTGATACCATCAAATCAGACGCAGATCAGTTCCTTGCCTCAAGGTTCAGCCAACCTTATCACTTTCTATTCCTCTCTTTCTCATTTTGTTCTCCTCTTTCTTCAAATCAGTGGGTGCCCTCCATCAAGTCTCTTGGCCCTAAACTCAAAACTCCATTGAGTGTCTCTATTCCCTTCCCCCTCTGTAATCTCCACCTCTTCATCACATTCTTGTTTGCTGTTAGCCTAACAAAACCACTTCTGACAACACCTTTCCTCCGCTACTGTCACAAGCTCAGCGTCAGACATGCCTTGAGCTTGAGGGGGGATGTCAGAGTAGCTCCTCCACTATCTCTATGTTCACACCACGCGTGACAGCCTTTATCTCTTTTCTAGCATCATTGTCTGCCAGGTGGAAGACTACCTTATATATTTGTGTAACCCTTTTGTAATAGATGAATATGAAATGATTCTAGCAATTCTCTCTCTTCTTTGCACTTCTTCTTCTCCATCAACAGAAGCTCTCCAGGATCTCCATAGAAACTTCAACAGTAGTTAACTTATCATTGATCATAAAGTACCATGGTTGATTTGTTATTTTTCTATAGGGAAAATGACAAACAAACCATCATCCTTTACTGTTAGTGACAAAACAACCATCATCTTTTTTTTGCTAACAACTTAACCACTAAACTATGGAAAAACGTCACGAAAACCATCGCTGTTGCGTTTACCACCAATGTCCGTTGATGACCTCGCAGTCATGTTTCTTGGCAATATTATGTTCCCAGTCATCTTCACAATCAAGTTTCCTAGTGACATTATTGGTGAACTTTTGCTTCTAATTATGATTTCGTCGATGGACATTGACGGTAACCGAGAAGATGATGTCGGGAAGCTCCGGGATAGTTCAGTCCACAATTTTCATGTTTTTAGTTTTCCGATCATCTTCTCATCATCGAAAACAGTTTTCATCACCGTCATCGTCGTCCAGTATCTCAATTCTGCTGCAGAATGCTCGTCCCTGTGACTACGTCATTATGGGCAGAACGACGTACTCACAATCTGCTGCGGGACGTCCGTTTTATGTTTGAGGGATGTCCGTCTCAACCTGAACGACATCGTCTCAAGTTGAGACCACGTCGTCTCAAGTCCCTCGAACATACAACGGACGTCCGTCTTTGGGCGATGGACGTCCGTTGTATGTTTGTCGGACTTCTTTGAACGTTAAATCTGCCTATAATCGCGAAGGACGCGCCCTCGAACATAAAACGAATGATGATCAGCGGCAGATCATCCTCAGACCTCGGCGATCTGAGAAAGACAGCTGCGATCTGAGGATGATCCGCTGCTGATTATCGTGCGTCGGTCTACTTATATAAGAATCGACTGTACACTCTGGCGAGTATCGCGAAATAGAAAATCCTAGGCGAACTAAGTTCAATGAATTATAGGGAGTTCATTGTATGTTCGAGGGGTGTCCTTTGCGATTATAGACAGATTTAACGTCGAACATACAACAAACGTCCATCGGCCAAAGATGGATGTTTGTTGTAACATGAACGATATAGTCTTAAGTCAAGGGACGTCCATGGTGAGACTAAGGACGTCCGTCATCACCATTTGGAAAATGACAAACTCCATCCTAATCGTCCAATCTAATCGAGGGATATCCGTTATGAACCATCGTTCTAACGGCACGACGGACGTCCCCCGATAATTGATGTTCTTCGTCAGTCTGTTGAATTATTGTTCGACGGTTCTTAGCCGACGAATTTTGACGGACGTTGTCCATTGTTGCTGCCTTGGACGTCTCCGTTCGTCATTATCAAGCCTTGGCGGTTTGTCATCATTAAGTCTCTGCGTCTACGGTTCGTCGTCAAGCCGCCAGGGTTCATCGTCATTAATAGTAAACGTAACAGCGATAGTTGTCGTGATGGTTTTTGATAGTTTAGTGGTTAAATTATTAGTAAAAAAAAAGATAATGGTTGTTTTGTCAATAATAATAAAGAATGAGGGTTGTTTTGTTATTTTCCCTTTTCCATAAAATAGGGCGAGAAATGGAAAGAAAACTAGAGATGATGAAATGATAGTTCATTGCAAGGTCAGGTTGGTGTAATTTCTCGTCAACTTGGTTGCAGAATACAGAATCCAGTGCTGGCTGGCTCAGTTTCAAAAAGTACGTCCCTCTGCTTTTCTTCTGCAACAATGACGCTCACCCATCACATCTCTTCTCCATATAAATTTAAATTTAAATCTAAAAGCAAAAGAAGTTTGCAGACGTCGCTCACGAAGCTTGTTTATTTTTTTCTTTTTTAACTCTTCCATGGCTACTTACCCATTTCTCCTGCCACAATAGTTTAGAGAGAGAAAGAGAGAGCGGAGATGAGAGAGAGTGAGAGGGTTTTGTGATGATTCTTCTGAACGTTTCTTGACCCAACTCTTTCTGGCTTTCAACAATCTTCAGCTTTTGCAGGGAGATAGAGACAGATTTTTCTTGGATGCCATCTTTGTGGGTAAGAGAGAAATCTTGAGTGTGTGAGAGCCCCTGCCACACAATGTTTTAGTTTTGTGCAGCAGAGAGAGAATCCAGAAGATCGATATATCGATTTCCATCAGCAAGATGAGGAAGAAAGCATGGATTCTTCACTGTTTGATGCTGCTTCAATGCCTTAACCTAGGTTGGTTCCTCACTTTAATTTTTTTTTACTGTTCTTCTGTTCGTTTTTTATTTTTTTTGTTATGTTTTTATCTTCTTATAAATTTTTCCGAGAAAAATAATTAACTTGTTTTCCAAATTGTATTTTTAAATGCAGTTTTGTTTTTGTGGATTGATTAATATAGAAGTTGCCAGGAAAACATTGAAGGAATTAAAAAACGACACTTTTTTTGTTGGTCAAGAAGAATAAAAACAAGTAAATAATTTAGAAAGAAAAAAAAGTTGGAGACAGAATACATTCTTTGCCTCTAAAATGACCCTAACTTGATTCTAATAAGATTTACTACACAACCAAGAGAGCTTCTAGATTACGTTCCCAAAATGATGATAAAGCTGTGGGTATTTTTCAATAAATAAATTTAATAGATCTTGCTAAAATTTAAAAAAAAATGTTACACATCTTTCTTGAAGTTTAACGTTCCTGTTGTTGAGGTTTTTTTTTTTTTTTTGGTAATTAACGAAACAAACCCTTGACTATTGGATCAACCTATTGCATCATGGATGAGCAATCTTAAAGTAATTTTGTGAATAATTAAAATTTCAATCTATGAGAAATGAAAAATAAAAACCTCGCAGTCACGAGTCTTCCATCAAAAATTTATTTTTATTTTTACAATGGATCAGTCATCTTTTTGCAACGGATCTGTATATGTAATAGTTGTAGTCAAGAATTTATTTTTCATAGCAGAAGACAAATTTCCGCTGCGGAAAGAATATTTTCCGTTGTGGAAACGTGTCTTTTTCTATTGGAATAAGACTTACTTTTTGTTGCGGAAAACGAGTTTCCACTGTGGAAGGTTAGTTTCAGCAGATATTTGTCTTTAGTTGTAGAATCTTAGTTTTCTCGGCACAACCCTAAGGTGAAGCAGCACTCTAACTTGAAGTATGACTTTAACTTCAAGTAAGATCTATATTTCAATTGGTTCGCTTCCAATCTATATTAGATTGTTTGTACTCACTGGTTTTCAAAACTAAGTCGGCAAACGATAGGTACAAAGTTAATATTAAAAATTGTTTGATTATTGTATTTAGAAGAATATATTTTGATACGTTAACTAATGTGAGAATAGAAGACTTATTTTCGCTGACGAAACTTAGATTCTGCAACCGAAATCAAATATCAGCTCAAGAAATTACTCTTTCCGCTATGGAAAATATTCTTTCCGTTGCAGATTATTGTCTTCCATTGAAGAAAGTAAGTATTTGGTATAAGACTTACGTTCTGTTGCGGAATACATGTTTTCACAACGGAAGACACGTTTTCGTTGCAAAAAGGGTATTTTTCGTAACAGATACTTGTTTTCCGTTGTGGAAAGTAAGGACTTGACTACAATTAGTTCATTTACGGTTTGGCTTTGGAGAAATAATCTATCCGTTGGGAAAAAAAATTAAATTTAACGAAAAACGTAACTATGAGGTTTGTTTTTGGCATTTCTCATAATTCGATATTTTAATTATTTGTGAAATTACTTTAAGATTCGACTGGTTGCTTAATCGTTAATTGAGATTTATTTTGATAAAGTTAATCTAGAGATGTGATGTATCTGTTTTTTTTCTTAGGATAACCTTATTTTTTTGTCAAGGAAATACATGAATTTCAAAGTGATTTTTTTGTGATTTATCATAATATGTATTTTACTATTTTGGTAATTTGGAAGGATTTTGGAACTTTTTAGAATGAGATAGTTTTTTCTCGTGTCTATTTGGATAGCGCATTCAAGAAGTATGTCGGTACAAGAGAAGGCCGATGCAGCCATTCCAATCACTACAATGTCCCCACCGGAAGGCAACACAACCTTCATTGGGGGCACAACCTGGTGCGTTGCCATCTCTGGGGCCTCCCAAATCGACTTGCAAAATGCGTTGGATTGGGCGTGTGGGGTAGGAAGGGGGGATTGCAAAGCAATTCAAGAGGGAGAGACTTGTTATGAACCAAACACTCTATTATCTCATGCTTCTTTTGCCTTCAACAACTACTATCAAGAGAATGGAAACTCTCTCATTGCTTGCAACTTTGGAGGAACTGCAACCATAACTAAGAACAACCCTAGTACGTGATTTTTTGTGGCTAGTGTTAGTTTGTCGTTGTATTTTTTTTATTATTATTATTTAATTTGTTAATGAAACTTTTTGTTTATGTATTTGCAGGCTATGGAAAATGTGCTTATTCTGCATCTGGGTATGTTTTAATTTAATTTATTTAGGAATTTCATTTATTTATTTCAAAAATTTGTTGTTTAAAGCATTTGTCGAGAAAGTAGACCTTTTTAACAATCAAATTAGTATTTGAAACCAAACTTCAGACGGCAGTTAGGATCCATAGCTTAGTTTCATGTGAAAATTAAATGATATTTACTGCCACTGTCAGATCTGTAGAGTCGGCTGCGGCGGTGCCCCCACTTTCCGGGATTTACAGGCGGGATTTGTACCTGAAACTCGCCGGAATTTGTCTGCTTGTTTACACGGGATTGAAATGTTGATTAATGACTCTTGTGGAAAGAAGGCTAAGTAATTAGGGGTCTGAGCTTTTGTTGGTTCCTATCTATGTTGTGAGTTTAGGAATCTAAGCTTATGCAAATCTCTTCGCTTTTTCTTAAACACTCCCTTCTTGTGTGGCCTTTTTCAGAGGTTGTTCCTATTTCTGTCACATCCTAATATTCTGAATTTTTTTAATTACTATTTAAAAATTCAAAAAAGTAATTATTTTTCCAAAATTAAGTTATTAATTGTTTGAAATTCAATAATATTTACTGAAGATATTTTGTTAATATAACATAAAATGTCTTAACAACGACGGGTTTTTTTATTGACTTTAATAACACATTAGCATCAAAGAAAGTAGGAGGCAAAGTGAGAATGTGTCATTGTTTCAAAATGGACCCGACATAAATGAAGAAGGATTCTATTGTGGGGAGAATCTAACTTTGGATTACAAGTCTTCCTTCTATTGTGGGGAGAATCTAACTTTGGATTACAAGTCTTAAAAACCAATTAACATGTCAGAGAAATCAAACATACAGATAATCCAAACTTAACTAAAAATAGCCCTTGCAACAATGATAATGTCTCACCAGAGGGAAAAAGTTGAACTAAAAAAATATCTGCTATGCAAGGAAGACCAAGATACTAGTGCTCGGCTCGCTCAACCTCTTTTCCTCTATGACTTGAAAAATGTAGAGTTATTTTGAGTGAGCTGACTACACTCCATAATTTTCAAGTGTCATATCTTGTATTTTAAAACAGTTTGTGTTTGCAAGTAGTAAAACCAATGTAACAAATTAGGTCCAAATAACCATTGGAAGGATCAAATGAAAAATAATTTACTATATTATGGTAAATCATAAATTAGTGTTACTACCATTGCTATATAAAATCATCAGTAAAAAATGAGTCACTCATCAATCCTAAATATTAATGTAGGAGAGAAAAAATGACTTTAAGATGATCATGAAGTAAACAACAAACTTGATCAACTTTAGAGATTTTCAGTTAAGGACGCAACATTATAAAATGCATTGTAATATGCTCGTGTAATATAAAAGCATACTCAAATATTAGCTGTGCTCAACAAACAATAACTTTCATTCGAGTCAAGTAAATTCAATAATAACAAAATATATGCACAAAAAAATGCAGCACAAATATACATTATTAATATCTTCAACATGATGCAAGCGTAAGTGTCTCATAATTATCTCAAAATCAGATTTTGAAATTATAAAAATGTACAATTGAATATAATAAATGCAACTCATACCACATCTGGTGTCTACCTCAACACTCCTAAAACCACTATTCAAATAATTTAATCCAATTCGTGATGTCACTGCTCCTATAATTGCATTTACATCGGTCTACTCCTAAACCTATTAGAATATGCGTTGTGTTCTATATTGGAGATGTGAACCAACTAAGAGATGCAAAGAAGAACCTTTGAAAACTCGATGTAAAAATTATTTTTAATGCCCCCTTACCGACCTAAAAGAGACCATAGGTCGGACAAGCTTAGGAGGAATATGTGCGGTCATTTGGCTTCTGAAGGGTGATCGACTAAAAATCTCATAGTTTCAAAACTACATTGCTTCTAGACGAATGGCGGCTGACCGATTGCGGAATGCTGATTGACTGATTTTCTTTAACTTGCTACAAAATACTTTAGGAAATATCCAACTTTAGAGACTCACAACTCAGTCAATATGGAAGCTTTACTTATGATTTTTTGACAGCAACCCCTTCAATGAATGATGAATAACTCCTCCAAAAATAATGTTGAAAATCCCCACAAATAAGGAAATATGCCCAATTGGACTAGATTGGCAGAAGAGGTCAAGAAATCACAACTCTAGTCTTCGATATGAAAAGCCTCCACCAATTTAATCATCTTGATAGTTGAACATCACTTTGCACGTCCTTCCTCCAAAGAACAAGAATACATATGCTAATAAGAAAGATCACTCAACTAACAAAAGAATCTCAATGTGATATTACACCACAAACTTTGGATGAACACACTAAAAAGTAGAAAAAAGAATCACTCCCAATTCAAAGATAACAAATCAAAACTTTTAATATTTAAATTCAATTGTCTAAAAACAATCATGCATGGTAGCCTAAATAGCTACTCATAAACTAAGAAATAGGAAATAACTAAAAAGGAAACTAAATAATAATACTAAATCGGCTACACAGACACACTTGCCCGATTACTACACTAACAGTTACTAGGTTTTTGGCAACTTAACTTAAAGTAAATTACTTAAATAAACTCTTAATCTTTATTCTCCAAGTTTTGATTGATTTAAGCAACTCTTCCTTTTTCATGCTCAGCCACTTAAGAAGATTTCCATAGCACAACATGTGTTGACTTTCCTTGATTTTTATGTTCTGCCACTTGAAATGGTTTCCATAACAAAACATGCATTGACTTTCCTTGATCTTCACGAGATAGTAACTCCTCTACTAGGTTCACTATTAAATTACCTTCTAAATAAATAGAAAGGAAAGTGTTGAAGAGTATTTGGGTCATAATCCTTGTGATTGAGTCTTGTGGTCCATCAATTGGTCAACTGGTGAAATGGGAGCAATCAACCATTGAGAGGCTTGGTCAACCTCAAACATGGTCAAGAGTAGAGCTAAACTAGCAATCGACCAAGATCAAATATTTAGCTGACCGGTTTGAGCTTTGATTGACCAAAACACTAATTGCAATCACCCTCAAAATTGAAAGATTAATTATCATATTTAGTTTGAAAGGAGATCGACCAGAACATTTCTATAAAGACTCAGTCAAACCATCAGTTTACTAAGGGAAAATGACAAATCAACCATTGTGGTTTCAAGTTAATAACAAGTCAACCATTATGGTATAAATTTTAACAAGTTAACCACTAACGTACGTGTAAATGACAAATCAACCATCGCAGTTACCGTCGGCGTTAAAATTAGTCAGGACGCCGCAGCGGCGTTCTAAAATTTGGCAGGACGCCGCCGCGGCGTCCTGGGACGCCGGGGCGGCGACTTACATAGTTTAGGGTTAAAACTGTTAAATCGCCGAATTTTAACAATTTTAGCCCTAAACTATGTAAGACGCCGCTGCGGCTTCCCGGGACACCGCGACGGCGTCCCAGGACACTGCGGCGGCGTCTTGCCAAATTTTAGGATGCCCCAGCTGCGTCATGACGAATTTTAGGGCGGCGTCTGCCAAATTCATAGTTTTTATTAGATTTTCGACCTATTCAACTTCAAACGACCATAACTTTCGCTGCGAGTGTCGGAATTGGACGCAGAAGGTATCAAATCGAAGCTCTCTCAGAGATCTACGATCTGTCATACAAATTTATTTTCGAGCCCTAAATCAATCGTTTAAGCCCTCAAATTTGCGATCAAACATTTTTAACCCTAAAAAATGCAGGATGGCACCGCGGTTTGCTCGGGACGCCGCGACGGTTTCTTAGAACGCCGCTGCGGTGTCCTAGGACGCCGCCGCGGCGTCGCGACTATGTTTTAACGGAAAACGTGACTGCGACGGCGTCCCGACTATGTTTTAACGGAAAACGTGACTGCGATGGTAGATTCGTCATTTTTCCATACGTTAGTGGTTAACTTGTTAAGACTTAAACCACAGTGGTTGACTTGTCATTGACCTAAAACCACGATGGTTGATTTTTCATTTTCCCGTTTACTAATTATGTTGATTGATCTGAATTTCATAAAAATATTGATTCCTTTAATTGTTCAACACGAATTAGTGTTTTACCTAAATCAGATCAATTTTAATTTGTATCTATGCATCATAATACATTTGTAATTCATAAAATCAAAATTTTCAATAAAAGAAAAATCCCTTTTTCTATTAAATTTCAAACACCGTATAAACTACGAGATAAAAATATACAAATCCGACTTACCCCATATTTCCTTTGGATATGTCTCATTGATGAACTCGTCTAGAACACCCACCCATACTTAATTTGACAAACCTTAAATTTATGGAAATTTTAAATTATATAGGGAGCCTTTGATAAAAAAAATGGAGTGTTTGAGAAAGAGAGAAGAGGATCACTCTTCTAATTTTCTTCAAGATTTGTATTTCACTCTCTCATTTTCAAATTAGCATAATACAATATTTATAGACTCAATAAGACTCTTCAAATTCGTACAATAGCTAATACACTTAAATGACCTTAAAGGCATTAAACACGAAATATGAAACAGCCACGTAATAATTGACATTTGGTTACTAAAACCATCATAACTTCTTCTAGAAAACTCCAAACGATTTGAAATTTAAACTATCTGAAACTAGACATCCGGGGCATTAAATTCCATAGGTCATACATTTAATTTGGTTACCATTGGACCCTTCAAATCCTCGTTGCAAAATGCCTTAAAATGTAGAACGTTTTTATTTTTTGAGTTTAATTCTCAACAAATTCCTCCCTGAAACTCAAACGTTTCTGATCCTTCATTCCGATCATCTTCTTGAGGTTTTCAAACAGCACCATTTGCAGTGATTTTGTAAAAATATCTGCCACTTGATCACGACTTGCAACGTGACTCATTCGCACTTCTCCTTTCTTGACATGTTCTCTAATAAAATGAAAACGAACATCTATATGCTTACTCCTCTCATGATGAACTGGATTCTTTGCCAATTCAATTGCTGATTTGTTGTCAACTCGTATTTCGGTTGCCTCATGTTGCTTGAGATTTAACTTATGTAGCAAATTTCTTAGCCAAATTGCGTGACACATACACCAAGATGCAACCACGTACTCCGCCTTGATTGTTGACAAAGTAATGATCGGCTGTTTCTTTGAAAGCCATGTGAATGTCGTGTCTCCCATATAGAACACATATCCCGCTGTACTTTTTCGGTCATCTACATCTCCACACCAATTACTATCAGAGTAACCAGCTAGCTTGTATTCGTTTGTCTTTGAGTAGAGTAACCCGAATGACTCCGTTCCTCGAATGTGTCGAAGAATTCTCTTAATAGTTTTTAGGTGCGAATTTTTTGGATCCTCCATGTATCGACTCACTATACCGACACTATATGCAATGTCCGGCCTTGTGCATGTGAGACACCGTGGACTCCCAACCAAGCTACGGTAGTCACTCGCATTTACTTGATCTCCTCCCTCAAATTTAGAGAGTTTCGTACCGAGCTCCATCAATGTTGCTACTGGCTTGCAATCTTCCATCTTGCTCTTCTTCAAAATGTCCCTAGCATATGCTTCTTGTGACACAAAAATTCCAAAATTTGCTTGTATAATCTCAAGACCAAGAAAGTACCTCATCAATCCCAAGTCCGTCATTTCGAATTCTTGCGTCATAGCTTCTTTGAAATCTTGTATCATGTTCTCATTGTTCCCCATGAAGATGAGGTCATTAACATAAAGAGCAACAAACAATAAGTTCTCTTCTTCTTTCTTTCATATGGGGTATGAATCCGTTCTTCTTGAAGTAGGTATCAATTCGGGTATTCCATGCTCGAGGCGCTTGTTTGAGCCCATATAGCGCCTCTTTAACTTCAAGACTTTGTTCTCCTTTCCAACTTTCATGAATTCGGGAGGTTGCTCAACATAGACTTCTTCTTTGAGTACTCCATTTAGAAATGCGGACTTCACGTCCATTTGATAGATTGGCCACTTGAATTGTGCCACTTGAGATATAAGAAGTCGAATTGTCTCCATTCTTGCAACCAGAGCAAAAACTTCATCATAGTCGATCCCTTCTTTTTTACTATACCCTTTCGCAACTAAGCGTGCTTTGTATCTTTCAACCTCTCTTTTGGCATTCATCTTTTTCTTGTACAACCATTTTACTCCTATGGGTTGACATCCTTCCGGTAACTCTACAAAGTCCCACGTTTCATTTCTTTCAATTGCCTTTATCTTTTCATCCATCGCGGCTTTCCACCTCTTGTCTCTCATGGCCTTTTCAAAAGCAATATTTTCCACATCTGTTAATAATCAAATGCACTTCATTCATCGAGTCGTATAGATCTTGTAGACTTCGCATCCTTGGTTGTCTCGGCTCTTCTTCATCATCGGTTGCTTGAGAGATTGTCTATGTGATTATTGATGCAGTGGTTGATGGTTCTCCTTCATCTTGTGTTACCTCCTTTTAGTTCTTCCAATCTCATCTCATTTCTTCATTCACTTGTACATCTCGGCTAACCACCACTTTTTTGTCAATTGGGTCAAACAGCTTGAAAGCCTTCGTCTTCTCATCATACCCGATGAACACATACTTCTTGCTTTTATCATCAAGTTTGGTTCTTCTTTGATTCGGTACATGCGCGTAGGCTACACTTCCAAACACCTTAAAATGTTATACGGTTGGTTTATGGCCACTCCAAGGTTCTTGTGGTGTTTGATTTGTCAATATCGCATGCGGGCATCGATTTTGAATATATACAGCACATTGCACTGCTTTAGCCCAAAATTCCTTCGGCACATCTTTGCTTTTCAACATAGATCGAACTATATTGAGAACTGTACGATTTTTTCTTTCGGCCACCCCGTTTTGTTGAGGTGAGTAAGGTGTGGTCAAGAATCTTTTGATTCCTTGTTCCTCGCAATAGCTTGTGAAAGCGTTTGACATGTACTCTCTGCCTCGATGTGACCGTAAAGCCTTGATGTAAAGACTAGTTGTCTTCTTTACTAGTACCTTGAATTTCTTAAACACCTCAAATGCTTCAAACTTTTCCTTCAAAAAATAAACCTAAGTCTTCCTTGTAAAATCGTCAATGAAAGTAATAAAGTACCTCTTCTCACTAAAGGACTTTGGTGTGATTGGGCCGCATATGTCGGTGTGTACCAACTCGAGAGATCTCTTTGCACGATAATCCGCCTTCTTTTGAAATATACTCCTTGCTTGTTTGTCGAGTACACATCCCTCACAAAATTTCTTGGGATAGTCCATGTTCAGTAGCCCATGAACCATTTCCTTCTTTGCTAACTCTGTTAAGGCGCCATAATGTACGTGCCCAAACTGTAAATGCCATAGCCATGCTTTGTCCTCCATATTTACTTGTAAACACCTTTCTCAAACGTTCTTTAAGTTGAGTTTGAACATTAGATTCTTTGCCCTCTCCACCTGTGCGAGCAAGCGACCATTTTTGTCCTTCAAGTGCAACATCCGGTCTTGCATGAAAACCGAACATCCCTTCTCCAATAGTTGACCCATGCTAAGAATGTCACTCTTCAAATCGGGTACATAATAAACATCTTCCATTGTTCCTTCTTTTCCATCATTTTGTGCAAAATGTATTTTTCCTCGGCCTTTAACTTGAACTTTTGAGGCGTCTCCAAAAAACACGTGTCCGTCTTTAATCTTTTGCATATCAACAAAGAGATGTTTGTGTCCACACATATGATTGCTAGCACCGGTGTTGAGATACCATATCGTATTGTTTTCCGGATTGGTGTCCTTTTGGGCCATCATAAGAACGCCATTGTCTTTTGTCCCATCTTTCGCGACTAGATTCACGTTTTCTTCGACCTTCTTCTTAGAGTAATAGTGTCCATACTTGCCGCAATTGTAACACTCGATAGTTGAACGATTCGACCGGCCACCTCTTCCACGACCGCGTCCTCGTCCACGCCAATTTTGTTGGTTGGTCTCACCCTTCTCTTCACGATTATTTCCATGATCGCGTCCTCCACTGCGACCAAAACCATGACCTCCACGGCCACGTCCTCTTCCTCGGTTATGTTGTGCA
This sequence comes from Begonia loranthoides, assembly GCA_022433065.1. Taxonomy (NCBI): domain Eukaryota; kingdom Viridiplantae; phylum Streptophyta; class Magnoliopsida; order Cucurbitales; family Begoniaceae; genus Begonia; species Begonia loranthoides. Next base: position 21,143,966 of record CM039468.1, on the reverse strand, counting down.
TACATTACCTTATCATCGTTGATGGTTGTCTTTGTTTGTAAGGCCTCCTCCAAGACTTCTTGTGCCTTCTTCTTCTTCCTTTGTTCGTGTGTCTCAAGAGAACCCGTAAGTTCATCAACGGTCATTTCTTGCAAATTCTTCGACTCCTCGATTGCGCACACAACATTCTCAAAATTCATGGTCAATGATCGAAGAATTTTCTCCACGACTCTTGCATCCGTGAGGGTTTCTCCATTGCGTTTAAGATGATTCACTACTGTTTGCACATGCGTGATGTAGGTTGATATGTCTTCTGTTTCCTTCATCTTCATGGCCTCCAACTCGCCATGAAGAGTTTGAAGTCGCACTTGTTTAACTCGAGCAGCACCCTTGAACACTTTTTGCAACGTGTCCCACGCTTCCTTCGAAGTTATTGCACCAGCAATCTTCTCAAAACCCGACTCATCTACTGCTTGAAACATGAGATAGAGCGGTTTTGTCCTTCATTCACGTTTCTTTCAACGCTTTTAATTGATTTGCTATCAAGGCACCAATGGTTTCCGGCTCCTTAACTAGTTTCGACTACTTCCCACGCATATTGTGCACCAAGCAACGCACACATTTGAATGCTCCAATTGTCGTAGTTCATCTTGGTGAGTCGTGGCAGCGGCATATGTCCCAACGGTGTGCTCCCATGGTTCGACATAGCTCTGATACCAATTTGATAAAAAAAATGGAGTGTTTGAGAAAGAGAGGATAGGATCACTCTTCTAATTTTCTTCAAGATTTGTATTTCACTCTCTCATTTTCAAATGAGCATAATACAATATTTATAGACTCAATAAGACTCTTCAAATTCATACAATAACTAATACATGAAATATGAAACAGCCACATAATAATTGACCTTTGGTTACTAAAACCATCATAACTTCTTCTAGAAACCTCCAAACGATTTGAACTTTGAACCATCTGAAACTATACATCCGGGGCATTAAAATCCATAAGTCATACATTTACTTTGGTACCATTTGATCCTTCAAATCCTCATTGCAAAACGCCTTAAAATGCAGAACGTTTTTATTTTTTGAGTTTAATTCTCAACAGCCTTAATTAATTCATATAAAAAATAATAATGTTTTCACAAAATGCAGGTATTGTTTGAATTATAGTAACGACCAATAACTTAAATGTATTTAAGAAGTATTGAAAAACTAGGATTCAATACATTAACAAATATTTTCTTCTTTTTTCTTTCCTTTTGCTAAAAATATATTTTTGAAAAATATTCTTATGTATATTATGAATTTCGGAAATGTTAAATATGCTATATATGTTTTGCTTGGAGAAAAAGCATAGATTAACTGTGACATAAAAAAACTTTCCAACTGGTTTATGGTGCGTGGATGGAGGTAACAAACAAGTCAACTGGATCGAGCCGAGTTTGTAAAATCTAGCTCACAAAATCGAGCTTAAGGAGCTTCTTCAAAAAATTTTCACCCAGAGCTGGCTCACGAGCCATAAATTAAACGAGCCGATCCGAGCCGACCTAACTAAACGAGTCTAACGAGTCTTAACGAGGCAAGCTTAACGAGTTGAGTATATATAAATATTTTCAATTTATATCAATATAATGTATATTTTAAAAAAAATTTAGTTATTAAAATTATAATAATTATTTATTATTATAATGTATAATAGTTGGTCATTTAATTAATAAAATTATTTTACTAATATATAAAATGACATGTATTTAGAAAAAAAAATTATTTAAGACGATCTACTAAAAAAATATATCACAAGAATATCATTACAAATATTTAACGTTACATATTATTGATGAAATACTACAAATTAAGAAGTAAGAGATTAAAATATTGAAAGAATTTTGATGAAAAAAAAATGAAAAAGAAATGTCGTATTTATAAAAGAAATAAAGAGGAGAAAGAAAAGAGAGAGAAAAAAAGAGGAAAGAAAATGGTGGTGGGGATGGAATAACATTTATATGAAGATATTTTTCTCATTAATACTTTGGTTGCATGGATCTTGTAACATTTCTTGATTTTTCATCAAACGTAGTACATTCAACAAACACATATGAAGTAGTTATAATAAATGTTTCCAACAATGCTCAAGAAACAGTATAAGCAAAAACTATTGATTGAAAAGATATACAAATATCATATTTTGCTGAATTTTATATTTTAACAACCAATTTCAAGTTAATTAGTCTAGTTAATAATGAAATTAATCTAAAATAACTAGGTAGAGAAAAAAAAGCTCATTTGGAAAGATGAATGTTGGTTGAACAACTTGTTTCCATCGATTAAACTTTCGTCATAACATCTATATAAAGAGGAGGAGTGCATTTGAAAATAGAGGTGACAAACGAATCTACCGAGCCAATCTTAGCTCAACGAATTGAGCTTAACGAGCCCGTTAAAAAAAAAGTTCAATAAAAACCAACTCACGAGTCACAATTAAACAAACCAACAGCTGCTTATGCTCATTTGACATCTCTATATGTGGATAGTTAACTTATTGTAACATAAAAAATAATAATAATTTAGCAAACAAATATAGAATAAAAATCCAGAAAAAAAATGAAAATGAGAAAAATAACAAGTGGCTGTAAGTTCAGTGGCCTCGGGCAGTGTTTTGTGGATTGTTGTACATCACATCATACAGTTCTTCAGATAAAAGGAAAAGAAAGCTATAATAACCAATCTTACTACTTCAAATATGAAAATATATAGTTTAATAACGTTTTTACAAGATATTGGAAAATTAACAAATCAACTACTATACTTTATAATCAATGACAAGTCAACTACTAAAGTATTTTTACTAACAACTTAACCATTAAATTATGAAAAATAGACGTTGCAAACATTGATGTCACATTTTCCATTAAACGTTTTCATTTTTGTTCTACGACGGAACACTATACTTTCTTCTGTGGAACGTCAATGCTAATATGAAAGTTGTAATATTGACATTCCGCGGTGGAAACTGTAACGTTCCGCTGCAGAACGTCAGTACTAATTAAAATTTATACTTATCTGACGTTCCTTCCAGCGAAATGTCAACTTTCCGCCGCGAAATGACACCTTTCTGCCACAGAACGTCATGCATTGTTCTGCCTTCTGTTGCCTTATTATATATAATTGACATTTTGCACTCCAGTGAGTTCACCGATTTCCTCAGCGAACCCCGAATTCTCGGCAGAATGTCAAAATTCCCATGCCTTATATATTTCGATATTATGCACATGTTGCTTAATTGTTGCAATGAACATGTTAATTGTTTGTTGATGATGAATGAAATGGATAATTTGGTTTGAGTCAAAGTTTTTTTGCTTTCTCTTTAAAAAAAAATTAAAAATTTTGCAAGAGTTTCTTTTGTTTTAGTCCTCTCCCCTGTGGCATTATCAAAACCAGAAATCCAATCAGATATTATCTAAATATAAACATAAACATATATTATCCAAATCAAAACAATTAACTATGCAAAGTGACAATAAATGTTTTTATTATGTACAACAAAATCAGTATCTCAATCTGTATCCCTACACATCAAGTAAACTAATTTGGCACCGCTTTCTTCTTGAGAGATGTCTTTTGAAAATCAGTGATCGTAAATGACAATGGCGGGTCTATGTGTACATTGAACCCTTTGGCATACAAGGGACTCTTATCAGGTAGATTTTCCATTAGAACTATTCAAACATGAAAAACAAATCGAAAAAGCAAGATATTTACTTACGTAAATCACTCAATTGTCATTAGCAATTTTTGAAATTGAACGTTGAAGTATCATTCTTCGTCCAACGTATAACACTGCATACAAAGATGCAACGCAAGAATGAGTACTAAGATAAAAGTTTTTGAGCTACTTAATGTAACAGAACGTAATTCTCACCGTGTTTGCCATCGTTTATTGCTTCAGGAAGATGATCTTAGTGATGTGGTACTCATCCTGAACCTGAAATAAAAAAAACAAGCGAAATATCATAAGTATCCAGTCCAAAACACTTAATGATAGAAAATGAAAAAGCTTACCAAAGTCCCTAAAAGAATTGCACACGTCTCTAGTTTCTTCCGAGTATTTGTACGAACAAACTTTGTGAAAAGATTTATTAGTTGACCTGACTACAATAAACATTGGCAATTTACTGTCAGACTAATAAGGCATGAATAAGTGTAGACACATAAATAACCAAATCGAAGATGTACCACGCGCATAGTTTTAAATGGTGGAGGCTGTGTTCCACTCGACGCGGCTGTTAATGGTGGAATGGGAGCAACTATTGTTGGCCTAATGAGCATTAGGCTATTTGTTTTGATAATGATGATTTTATTTGCGTAATTAACTGGTTTAAGTTGTATTTGTTGATATTTGTAAATACATTATTATTATTCATTGAAAATACCCTTAATACAGGTATTAATATTTACTAACATGCTTGCCTAAGTTCATGTAACTTATATGTTGATCTATGGGATTTAGAAGAATGAGAAAGTGCAAAAACGGATGAAGATGTCGACTTTGGAGAAGTGAAGGTTGACCAAATTTCTGGAGAACTGAAGGAGCGGTCATGTAATACTCCGGATATTTAAATTCGTGTAATTATTAGATTCAGTGAAAATATGAATTATTGGTATTTTATTGAATATTAAAAATTGTATATATATATATTTAAGAACTTATATAAAATTAGACAAAATTCAATGGATGCATCTGGCGGTTGATCGCGTCCTGGGCGATCAACCGGCGCGATCAGCCGTAGTTTTGCGAAGACAGAAATATGCGGGCGTTAATTGAAAGGGTGGTCGATCGCCCTTTAGCTAAATCGATCGACCGCCATTTATTATCAACGTCTAAAGACAAAACTCGATCGTCTGGAACATTGAACATTCGGCCTTTTGACGTTCCAGTGATATTTAATGTCTCTCAATGCTTTGTCTTCAATAAATGACTAGAAAATCATAAGGATCATGTATAAAAGAGCATATGGGAGAAGTTTTTCTTACTTGAAAAAATGAGAAAAAATGATAGAGAGAGAGAGAGAGTTCTAGAGAGAGAGTTATGCTACATACTCCATTATTATTGTGCTTGATTGTAAAGGGTGATTCCCTAAGAATTCATCACACTAGGAAGCCTGTAAATGCACTAGAAGTTAACTGGATAATTGACATGTTAATTCTTGTATTCATTATTATGAATGTTCTCTGTATATTTGGCTGCTTTCATTGCTATGCCTTTTCAATTCCTATTATTCTTTATATGCGCACTTCAATTTCTATGATTGTTATATTGTGAAGCATCATCATCATGGTAGGTTGAGAATGTATGGTCATGCATCATGTTAATAGAGATTAATAAGGAGTGCCACGGGGTGGTACGCACACATGCATGAGTGAGGATAAATAATGAAAAATGAATAAAACAGTAAGATAATAAAGACCTCTGTGGTCCGGTAGCTTAGCTCGTCACAGACACAAAGAAAAGAATAAGGGAGTTGGGAGGAGGATGGATAGCGGCCCTAGTCTGGCAATTAGGCAATGCCCCTACCTTATCGGGAATGGGACCTAGTTTCCCATAGAAGGTTAGGTCCGATCAACTATAACATCCCATACGAGTCTTTCAATCTCCAGCTCGAAGTACGAGTAATGAACGAACGACGTAAAGGAAATTAATAAAAGGGTAAATGACTAATGAAAGGATTGGTTTGGGCGGCCCCCATTCCAAATGAACTAAAGAGAGTCATAAGCATATTGCATTAATCCTTTTTCCTTACTGAGCCATTAGACTCACGTATTACTTGTGGTGTAGGTACAAACAATGAACAGATAGTAATAGGTTCATACCCAACGAAACGACGAACAAATAATAAGGAAGGGGTGAAGGATTTGCACGAACGAGATTCAAAGCTGGCCAGACTAAGAGAAATGGTTGTATATATATTAAATTTTATTAAATTGTATTCAATTGTCTAGTTTCTTCTTTAAACGATTTACGCTTCCGCCATGTTTTATATTGGGTTTATTTCATAACGCTTACACAACGTTTAAACAAATGGTTCTATTATTTACGCTTCTGCACATTTTGTAATTGGTTTTCCAAACGAGTTTAAAGAAAGAGTCAGTAGCGATCTGGTTAGACGCACTCTGATACGCTTTGTTTTAAAAAGAAAATTTTCAAATTTCATGCATTTTAAAGGATTTACGAAAATCCGGGTCGTTATAATTTCTTTCCGAAAAGTTGTAGCATATCTCATGAACTCAAGTGAAAGTAGTTGAATCTTATCCACCTTTTCCATCCACTCAAGATAATCATCATCATTGCAAGAACCATTAAATGAAGAAATGGATACCTCAACAAGATTCAAGTCGTCCTTTTGACTTGATCTCCTCCTTGAATTAGAGAACTCTCCATACTCAATTTCTTCCTCTATGAATTCCTTTTTACTATCTTAGTGGAAAACCCTTTCTCTTGGTTTTCTTGTTTGAGGACTCTCCCTTTGTTGATTTTTAGAACTAATGAATTGTTAATGCACATCACGAATCATGTTTCTAAGCTCATCAATTTGTTCTTGCACATTAGATTCGGCCTCCTTGGTTTGTGGCAACTCAATGTCAAAAATATTTGTTGGATTTGTCTCACGGTTTTGTTTAACCTTTGTTGCTCCTCTTGTCATCATGAAGATGAAAAAAAATCAAAAATTAATATGAGTTTTAGCTCTGATATCAAGATGATGCACCAACGGAATGATAAAGGAAGAAATTAACCTGTGCGGTCGATCGGCTGAATGGGTGAATGACTGGTGGCTTCAACAATAGAACTGTGCAGAAGATCAGCAGAAGGGGTGAACGATTGGAATCTATACATATTCAAATGCCCGTTGATTTCTAGGCAAAAAGTGGTCGTTGAAGATCGACCGATTGATTAATTTATATATTTTGTCGCAGCTCACTTTAGGAAACTCCTACTTTAGAAACCCATAACTTATTGGATATAGAAGCTTTTCTCACGAAATTTGGACAGCAACCTCTTCAATGAAGTAAGAATAATCCCTCTAAAAATAATATTAGAAATCTCCACGAATAAAGAAATATGCTCGGTTGAACTGGATGTGCCAAAAATAACAAGAAATCACAACTTGCACCTTCGTGTGGAGAGCTCCACCAATATAATTCTTTTGGAAGTTGAACATCACTTCACACGTTCATCCTTCAAAGAACAAGAACACGGATGTTAATAAGAAAGGTTACTCAACCCACAAAATAACCTCAATTTGTGATATCATACAACAAGAGCTTTGGATGAACACATCGAAAGGGGAAAGAGGAATTACTCCAATTTCATAAACAAAGTAAAGCTTTTAGTATTCAAATTCAACTGTCTAAACACTCATGTTAGGTGGCTTTATATAGCCAATACAAACTATAAAATAGGAAACAAGATACTAAATTAGCTAACACAACACATACTTGACCAATTACTAAACTTAAAAACTACCAAACTTAACTTAGGTAAATTACTTAAATTAAATATAGTTCATTTCTCTCCAAATTTTGTTGGATTTTGGCAGCTACTTCCTCTTCAAGCTCCACCACTTGGATGGTTTCCATATCCATGCAATCTTAAGCTTTCCTTTTGTCTTCTTGCTTGGCCACTTTGGATGGTTTCCATATCTTTTCTTACCTTGACCCTTCTTGATCCTCAAACTCAACCTCTTGGACTACTTTCCATAGTAAAACATGTGTGGACTTCCCTTGGTATTCAAGAGTTGGTGGCTCATCCACTTGGGCTATTATTGAGTTACCTTCCAAATAATTAGAAAGGTAAATGCTGATGAGTCTTTGGGCCCTAGCCCTTGTGATTGGACCTTGTAGTCCAACAATATCACAAAACAATAGTGATACTCGGTGATCGTGAAAGCCACATAAAGACCCTGATCAAGTTTAGTATTTTTCACCTAGTGACACAGTACATACAACTGTCTCATTACTTTAGTTAACAACTAACAAATCTATCTTCCCACGGTCGAATATGCATAAAGTAAAACATGACCCCAAATCGAGTCGATCGAACTCAGTTCATACGACCAAGTCGATCCATTAAATATTACGTGCATGCTTAACTAAATATGTGTAGTGAAAAAACTACATATAATATAAAATCCAACAAACCATAGAATGGACTCGTCATTTTATATGAGACACTTCTTAAAATATTATTTTTAGAAAACCATGAGATATTGTACATAAAATTAAATCTCACCTCGAAGTGGGCGAACCACTGACCTAAATCCAATTATCCAAAAAACTCAAATTTAAGAGTCCATAATTTTACATCATTAATTTTTTTGTCCTATCCAAAAATAAAATTGTTAAATTTTGGGTTAAATTTTTAATACATTAAATCCCTAAAATTTTCTTGAAATAATCCTCAAATTAGGCCCAAAACATATCCAAAATGAGCTCTGGACCACAACCCAAAAACCTAGATCGTGACCCCAAGGGGCTAAGTTTGCAGCCCACATAAAGCTCAAGTTGTAGCCTTAAGGAATGCATAAGGCTACAGTCCATTGAGTTCTGAGCCATGGCTGTGGCTCGATACTCTTATCGTTGCGGATTATGCTCACGTGTAATGACCCGTTTTCTTTTTTTCTCTTTTAAAACAAAAAACAAAATGCAACGGAAAGCTTTCTTTTTAAAAATATTTATTTTTGAAAACAATAAAACATAATAATACTTATTAAAGTTCATTTTCCATATAGAATGTATGTTTTTACCTGTATAAAAACCTAACCCTTTTTACTATCTATTCTTGCTTCATTTAGCCAGCACAATCTCACCATCAAGTCCTTCATCAACTGCTTCTTTCCTCGATAGCGTGTGTACCTACATCATGAGATAAACCATGAGTCTAATGCTCAGCAAGGAATATAATAAAATGTGATGCGTGCACATGTCTGATTATGTCAGAAAGGAATCCACCTAATCTGTTCTTTACTCATAGTCTCATATCATTAAGCTAGGACATTGGAGATATTTTTTACAAGGAAAATAGATACATCTTCTGAAACGACCCGATTTTCATAAATCCTTTGAAAATGCATGAAATTTAAAACTTTTAAAAGACCATTGAAATCGCTTCTAAAACAATTATCAGAGTGCGTCTAAACCGGATCGCTACCAACCTTTCTTTAAACTCATTTTGAAAACCAATTAATAAAATGCGGAAGCGTTATAAAATCATTTATTTCAAACGTTGTGGAAGCGTAAATAATTTAATGAAGAAACTAAACAATGGAATTCAAAACAGTAAAACTTAATGTAATTACAACCGTTCCTTATTTTACTCTTTTAGCCTGGCCAGCCACGGGTTCCTCACGTGTGCAAATCCTTCATCCCAACTTTATAATCTGTTCGTCGTTTTTGCATACAAGTACCTACACCTACACAACAAGTAGCTGTAAGTTCAAAGGCTTAGTAAGGAAAAAGGGTTAATGCAATATGATATGCCTCTCTTTAGTCCTTTTGGAATGAGGGCCACTCAAACCAATCCTTTCATTAACTCATTTACTCGTTTATTACTTTACTTTAATCGATTCGTTCGCTACTGGTACTTCGAGATGGAGATTGGAGGATTCCTTTTGTGATGGAATAATGTATCGGATCTAACCTTTTACTTGCAACTAGATCTCCCATACCCTAATAGGGAGGGGCTTGGCTAGTTGCAGACTAGACCCACTACCCATCTGCCCCCCAACTCCCTTTTCTTCTTTTTCCTTTTCTTAACAATTTACCTCATTTATGCATGTGCGAGTACCACCACCAAGGTGACACTCTCTATTAGTTTCTATTAATATGATGCATGACCATACATTCTCAACCTAACATGATGCATGAGGCTTTATAACGTACCATTAATAGAAATTGAAGTGCACGTTGAAATAAAAGTAACTGTAATTGAAATTGTGCATATAATATATAATAGAAATTGAAAGCGTACGCCAGAGAACAATTGAAATGTGGAATTGTAAACAACGAAGCACATAAGGAAATCAAACAACGAATGCACTCAATAAGGAATTGCAGAAATTGAACACCCATATCATAACAATGTACAACGAATTTAAACAAGGAAGTATGCTCGAATTAATAGAACACAATACTAATTGAAATAGAATCGAAACGTACTATTAATTAACACACTAATTATCCTAGTTAATTTCCTTGTCCATTTATATGCTTCCTACATTTGTTCTAGGTGATTATTCTAATTAGTCATCCTAGGTGATTTACATGCTCAAGAAAATTTACATTTATTCTCTAGATAGGTATTATAATTGATTGACATGTTCAAATTGAGTAACATGCTTAGCTTTAGTTTATTAAGTTTGTTAGCCTAGTTAAATGATCATGCTCAGGTTTAGCAGACGATAACATACTAATCACGATTATTATTCTAACTAATTATCCTAGTTAATTAACATGCTCACTGAATGATTAAATATGCTTATTACAAATGTTATTCTAGTTAATTAGATGTACCCATCTAGTTAACTAAACGTGCTTGATTAATTATCCTAGTAGATTAGACATGCGAATTGATTAACTAAACATGCTTAATGTATTATTCTAGTTAAGTTAATTAACATGTTCAAATAATAATTGTAATTAAGATTCTAGTTAAGTTAACGTGCTAATTAATTTAGTATGCTAGTCTAGTCAGTTATCCTAGTGAAGTTAATTAATTAAACATGCTCAAGTCTAACTAATTACTCTAATTAATTACATGCTCAGATAGGAATTACAACTCTTATCCTAAATGAGTAAACATGCTTTGCTAAATTAAACGTGCTAATTAGCTATCCTAGTTGTAGTTAATGAACATATTATTAAACGTGCTCCAATGATTAGTTACAATTAGTTATTTGAAATGCTCAATTTGATCGACTAAGTGTCAACCTAGTTATCTACGCATGATTAGGTTAAAGGAAAACCATCTAACTATCATAGAGATATGTAAGAAATTGAAATAGCAAGACAATATATATATATATGGCACAAGCAACATAGTGACGGGGAGTAAGGCAGTAAAGTTCATATGACAATATAGAATCAAAGGAACTCTTAGCTCGTTCATCATTTATTAGCTCATTTATCATTCACTAAGCCATCTTCATAACATTATCTCTATCAAGCAGTAAAGGAAGTACCATAATAAAATCGCAGGAAATTTAACAGCAGCATGTCAAGGAACTAAAGGTAAAGGAATCCACACAATTATCTACACAACTATAGCAAAGAGTAAATGAACTATCTACAAAATATCAATAGGTAAAGCATTTAATCACAAAGCCAACAACCAAGAAAATACTACTGAACATCAACTCTACCACTCACGCACTCTACTTGCGATGTATGGCCTCCACATGCCAAGAAACCCCTATTTCCTTACCTAAATTAGAGAACTCAACTCACGTACAACACTCCAGTTCATGGTTCCACAGCTCACAGTGGCTCCATGTTCAGTTTCCAACTCCACAGCAGCTCCAACTTCAATCTTCACTCACACTCACTACTCACAACTCTCAGCTCACACTTACAACTCACACGCACAGAGGATTCTTCTTCTAGGAAGGGACTCTCACTCACTCTCTAGATCTCTCTTCTCTCGTAGGGAATGAAGCCTACTCAAGAGAGGGAAAAGGGCGAGAGAATGATTGGACATAATGGAGAGGTTAGGACTTTACCTAAGAGAGGGAGGGGACATCGTACATGTAGGGAGGGAGAAGAGGTCGGCTTGCCCAGGAGAGGGTGGGGGAGAGTCATTCGTTGTCTGGATTTAATGGCTAAATGACAATTCTTCATCATTTTAACCCTAATTTAATCGTAGGTCTGGGCTATTTCGGACGAGTGTGGACGCACTGCTCTCGTTCGCATTCGTCTGCAAGAGCAAAACTTCTAAGGTAAAATCATGCCTTTAGACGAGAAATGGCGTCCCTGCCCATTTTGTACCGTCTGAAGGAGACATTCAGATGAAAAATGGCGTCTGCATAATGCGTCTGCATGCGTCCGAATGTGTCCAGAAATTGGACAGAGACAAATCGAACGCGACCACCCACGTCCGCACACGTCTGGAACTGTCCAAGATTCAGAAAAATTCAATCTGGACGCAGTCATCCGCGTCCGTATTGTCTGGACATCATCCGTAACACCACAACATAGTGAAGTCAGGACGCGAAATCGCGTCCTTAGTCATCCCCAGGCTAAGGGTGACGTGCAATGCACTTGCGGACAACACATCTCGTCCGCAAGTCATCCGCATGCGTCCGAAAGTCGACATTCAGACGCATTAGGACGCAATTTCTCATCCTGGTGCGTCCCAAGCGTTGGGGATGCCACACAATGTACTTGCGGATGAGTTCGTCCGCAGGCATCTGAAAACGCCTTCTTCACATTTTTCCCACTTAACTTTTATCCCCTAATATTTTTCTCATAAATACACGTCATAAAATAACACGTATAACTATGCAACGTAATGTCCTAACTACCCCATCCTTTAGTTATATCGCGTATACGGGGAAAACATAACAGAAATATCCTTAGACTTAACGCCCCAAACACATCCTTGGTAATACCCCGATAATTATCCCACTTAAAAAGACGGGGTGTTACATCTTCAGGGTCTAGCTGGGGTAGAACAAGTCACCCAATCCTTACATGGGAAGGGATACATCATCATGAAGTTCTCTCAGGCATCGCCGTCACTAAAATCCCCAACCTCCAATTCCTAATTACATTCATTTAATCTGTTTCTCTTCTATGCCATGCATGTTCCTAATTGTTTCTACTCATAATGCATGTCACTTCAAGCACTACAATAATAAACAAGGAATACATTTAATTTATGGAACATGAACAACAGGGAATAATCATATTTAAACTCACTATGTTCAACAGGGAATTCATGCTTAATTGCAAACAGAGTAAAGAACCATTTAAGTCTATATAGAAATCCACACAATTCATTATGCAATCTACAGAGTAATTATGCATTCAAAGTAAAACAGAGAAAACCTTAAAACCGAGGACCACAGTGAAACAGTGAACATCCGTAAAACAGGGAAGAAGTGTATAACAGAGTGTGCGTTCCTAAAACTATGTCTTTGCAACAGGAACTCAGCTTATCAAAATCATGCAAATACTTTAAATCCTAAACATCTATAATATTACCAGTAGCCCACTAGGAAGTCAACAGAGAAGAACAACAATACCAGAGGAGCATACGGCTTAACAACAAAACAAAATCCATTCACAGCCAAAGCAAGACACTTCCTAATCCCATGATGTAGGCCTTCATTGGCCACACACATGCACTATTCCTTAACATTTTACACGGTCTAACCTCTTACAGACAACTCTAGATGTTCCACTTAAAGGCTCGCCTTTAGCACACTCACGGTTTCACTCACAGAACACTCCGTTTTTTCTCTGTTCCCTCGATCCCTCTCTCTTTTGTTCTCTTTTTTTCCCTCAGCTCACTCTTTTTCTCTAGAGAGTTCACCTTCATAGACTCTATCTCTCAGCTTCCTTTCTTTTCTCTTTCTCTCTCACAGTTTGTTTCTCCTTTCCCTTCTGTCTTCTTCATTAATCAGCAAAGGAGACTTCCTTTAGAAGCCTCTGCTGATGGACATTCACCAGCCACAGAGGAGGTGGCACAATAAAAAATTATCACATGTATAATCTTATCATTTTGAGAGAATCAAGGTTAGTCTATAGGGTGAAAATGGTCGCGGCAGAAAAATCAAATTTAAAAAAAACGCGTGGGAGTGGTCGGTAGTGGATTTCAAACTCTTCATCAACCAGTGGAGCATATGCTTGGCCCCTTCCACATGAAGTTCGATTTTTTCCATGCTGCTCAACCTCTCCCACATGGTCGAGTCTTCAATATTAATCTTCTCCTCTCTCTCCTCTTATTCCTATTTTAATTGAATCAATAATCTTTTTTATTTAACTTATACTCATTTTATCTATTTTTATTTCATTAATGTACCATACATTATTATGGAACATATTTCCTTTTATCAAAACATATATTCCCTGAAAATTCTTTATATTATATTTATAGAGGGATTTATCCGGGTATTACACATTGTGTCGTGGATGGCCATCTTCCTCATCGACTGAGGTGAGGTTGTCATCAGCTGTCTAATTGACCAAGGTTGAGGCGACTTACACCACAATTAATCATTCTCATAGCCATGATTCAGTGTTCCCACCATTGACGCCATTCAAAGGATCTGACCGAATTTTCATAATCTGGTGAAATCATCCTTTCCTTTTATAAGAAATTTATCCAACTTCAACCACCCAAATTAATAATCCAAGAAAATCTAGACAAAATGCCATAATAGAGACAAGAGGAACAAAAATCAAGTTTTTAATTTACCTCTGCTACCGATCATCGATTACTGGGATTTTTTTACCATGGGAGTTTTGATTGATCCCTCGAGAATCAAAGTTTTTCCCTCCAAACCCACACACGACAAAGCTTTAACTAGCGAAATCGAGATTACAAATTTGAAGGAAATTTTGACTTACCACGGCTAATTTCTTCATTATAGGGGAAGAAATCATCTCCTGATTAATTTTGTGGTTTTGCCGAGGGAGAGTGCAATGGGAGCAGGAGACAGAGAGAGATAGAGCGTGAGGAAGAGAGGATGAAAACTCTCAATTTAATGAGGAAGAAATTTCCTTAATGGAAATTGAGCATTCCTTGGAAACAGGGAGGGAATAAATCCTTTCTATAAAAAGAAAATTTTAAGCATATATTACTAGGGGTGGGCAAATCGGTTCTTGGTTCCGGTTCCGGAGGTGTTAGAACCGACCATTCGGTTCTCGGTTCCAACACTTAGGAACCAGAACTAGAACCGGGCGGTTCTGGACCCGGAACCGGAACCGAGTCACGGTTCCAGTTCTGGTCGCCTCCAGAACCGTGAAATTGAAAGCTCTTTGAGTCTGCTCTAATTGTTATAACCTACAACATAAGGCACCACTAATGAGAAAAAAAAAAACCCATTAGCAAACAGCAATATCACTTAATAACTATGAAACTCTGTATAAATTTAAGGATGAATTAGTGAACTTTTTGCTGGGTTTTATTTCTGTTCATAACATTTGGATTTTCCTGCACACCTCTGTAATTTGTGTGGGAGAAATTCATCTGTTGATTCTCTTCTGGTTAGCTTCATTGTCTACATCATTCCTTCTTTGGCTCACATGATCACCTTCGCTTCCCCATTTGCTAGAAAGGTTCTTCCATTTTCTTGATTTAAAAAAAAAAAAACCCATTAACCTGCAACATAAGTCCTCATTGTCACTGCCACTGTCCTCTATCTCATCATCAAGCACATTCATCACAAAGCATTGGGGGCTTCTTTTAGCTGACTTCCTTTCAGTTGAATCCCTCAACAGAGACAACGATATAACATGCTTCTATAACAAAAAAACATGCTTAAAAAACAAGAACAATTGCCTGATGAAGAGACGCAATACCATATTCTTGATTTTGAAAAGGAAACAGGAATTGTAGAGGAATGCTTGTTTTCCATTGAATTGAGTTCTGATAATAGTGCATCAAAGTTCCAATTTGGATCAGGGTCAGCTGTGATTCTGTCTACTCTAGAAGGACATCGAAGTTCCAACTTGAGACGCCCCCTAAATAGATAAACACAACAGCTAAGGAGATGAGTAACAGAGTGTAAGAAGAAGACTGCATTTTGCTGTCTCTTATAGACAAGAACAATTTTTCTCCAAAATGTTACGCTTCGTAAGATTGCAACAACCTCCAAAGAGAGACTGAGAAGACTTACATAATGGAATCTCAAAATTGAACTTCAAAGGATTTAATTGCTTCAAGGCAAGATTCGTTTTGACTTTCTCAGCTCAACCCCTGTCTTGGCTATAGGGCAAAAATAGAGAGGGATAGATTTGTTTAATGGGCGTTAATTCTCTGTCTTCTTCTTCCTCCTTCACTTCCCCTTATTCTTTCCAGAAATCCACAAATCTGTTGAGGCGAGAACACGAGGCGATGGTGTCTGGCAAGATGAGGCGACTGGTGACTGGCGTTTAGTGAGGCGGGCGAGGCGACGCGATTGGTGTCCAAGCAAGAACAGAACACTAAAGACTACTGAAGAATAGAGTGGCGTGACTTGAAGCAGAAGCCCTTGTCGCCACTCGCCAACATGTTATATCGGTTCTGGGCGGTTCCCATCACTAATACCCGAGACCCAGACCGCAAAATAAAATTATACTCAGACCCGAACCAAACATATTTTTGGGAACCGCGAACGAGAACCGAACCAGAACTGCGTTGCAGTTCTGGTTCGGTTCTCGGTTTGATTCGGTTCTTGCCCACCCCTATATATTACATTCCTCATAACGAACCTCCGCATATACCCTTTTGCACAGAAGCAGATGTCCTCCTATTTGCGGATGCATTCCTTTTTGCTGCAAATATCTGCTTCACTGTTTACTTATATTTGTTTCCTCCCTAATTACTCTGAGCCACCCACATGTCCATCTTTCTCTTACCAGAAGCTCCATTCTCCATTTGTTTCTGCTTTTTTATTAAATTGCTTGTAATGTTCACGTGATTCCTCTTGTCTACTGTGGATATTCGCTTCTAGTGTCTACTAATCACAATCCGCCAACGTACCTCATTTCGCGATTCCACTTCACATTTCCAAACACCAAAGCTTCCATCACAGATATTTGATTACATTGTTCACTAATCACAATCTGCCACGTACCTCATTTTGCGGATTCTACCTTACATCCGTAAACACTAACGCTTTCACCATGGATATCTGCTTATATTGTCTGTCAATCACAATCTGTCACATACCTCATTTTGCATATTCTACCTCATATTTGCTAACATCAACACTTCTGCTGACACCAATGCTTCTACTGCAGATATTCGCTCACATTTTTGCCAATCACAATTTGCCATGTTATGTCTTTCTGCAAACAAACCTCATTTCACGGACACTAACATTCCACTGCGGATATTTGATCACTCTGCAAACATTACTCATGTGCAACCACGTGTTCTTTTTAAACCAAGTTGTCACGACCTGTAGCCGGACCTAACAAAAACATAGGGTCAAGCAACCCGATCCTCAAAGAGGAGTCAATCACCCAACCCAAGGCTAGATTGTCAATGAAAATCTTAACATAAAATTAAGTCAAAACCCAAAAACAAATGGGTTAGGATTCACAAAGTGATCAACAAGAGTTAAAGATAGCATAAAAGGAAAAAAAAAACACTGTGTAGGAAATGAAACCATTTAACACCAAATGATAAACTAAAACTAGAAAATAAATCCTCACCAAAGAAAACACAAAAAGACCAAAAAGGGAACCGACTCTGAAGTACCCATGCTTCAGACACCACACCAGACCACCACAATCAAAACCTGGGATGGAGTGGTTGTGGGGTGAGTGACTAACTCAGTAGGAAACTTATACTAAATGCAATGCACATGTAAAACTTGTTTTCTCTTTTCTCATCAAAATCGTGATCAAATGCAATACAGTACTAATACTTGTGCTTGTGCCTGTGCCTGTGCCCGTGCATAGATTTAAAATCATTTCCAAAACGTGATTTATCATCAAAACAGGCTCCATGAGCCACCAATGAGGCAATAATCAAAACCTCGCTAGATACCTAGGCAACTATAATAAAATAAGTCTTCATCATTTTTCATAAGTCAAAACCAGGATCAATGAAAAAGAAGGGTCACACAAGGACCCCTCCGATACAAACACATAGAAAGGTAGCAGTTTGAAGATGGTAACACCTCATGAGACTGGAGGAAGAAACTGTGAGTGTGATATAAAGATCTAGCCCCTCACATGGGTTTTCAGCGAACCCATCAGGGATGACACAACCCAAACAAATACGCCATGGTTAGGTTTAGAGATTTGAAACCCAAGAAGCACGTCAACACCACCTTATTACCCCTTTTCACATAGTGCGCAAAAAAAAAAACATTTTCATGTAGCAAAAGATCTAATAGGTAATCCTCATAATACTTTGACACCGAGACCATCCAAAGTATCAAGAGGATTCATCCTTCTGTAACAATATCATACCATACCATGAATTACCATGAACATAAAGTAAACGTGGAAAACTCATGTATATACATAGTATATGTTGTGTTGTCGAATAGTCCTCATCGAGTTTTCATATATAGCAAACCACAAAATATATTTTTAAAAATCATGATGCAATGCAATGCAATAAAGTATAAAATCTTTACCTCGATGACGAAAAAAGTCTAGTTGACCAACTACATGCGCAGTTAGAAGCAAGCACCAAAACCAAGGTGGACGTCAAAACCTAAAACCAAACGGACGTCAAAACCTTGAATCAACACTAAGAACAAACAAGAGTCCCAAACCAAAAAACAAAACCAGACCAGAAAGACTAACACAAAACTTCTCAACTCAAAACAAGGAGCGATAAAACCTCTACATTGAACCGAGAATTCACACTGACCAAAAACCAAACATGGCTAACAGAGCCAAAATAACATCACAAAACTCAACTCTACAAAGACACACTATGCAGTCGACCAAGACATAATAGTGGTAAACCAGGCACAATAACAATTAACTCGAAAGACTCACTGGTCGACGAGACATAGCTAAGGTCGACTAGACACAACACACCCAACCTGAACAACTCAGCAGTCGAGGTGACATAGCAAGAGTCAACTAAACATGATTACGGTTTACCGGGACTATCTAGTGTCGACAAGACATGACAACAGTCAATCAGGACCACCTAGCAATCGACAAGACACGATGATCGTCAATCAGGACCACACAGTGTCGACAGGGAACAATTGGAGTCACTCAAGACAAGCAGCAGTCGACGAAACTCAATTAGAGTCAAGCATAAAGCAAGCAACAATCAAAGACATAGTTGCGGTCGACAAAGCACGACTACTGTCCATTAGGACCACTAAGTGTCGACAAGACACAACAACGGTCAATCAGGACCTCACAACAGTCAACAAGATACGTCAGCAGCCATCCAAGACTCAACAACTGTTGAAGGGACACAGCTGCGGTCAACTGAGACCGAGCAGCAGTCGACGACCCACCCTATGGTGAACTAAGACCACGTAGGAACTCGAACCAGAAGGGAAGAAACCATGGTCATGAAGTTTGTTGAGGCATGTGGCACTGAGCAACGAATTCTGACCCGAAAGGGCTGTCGTGGTCTACCAGACCCCTACCGTGATCGATCGGTGCAGACGTCCATTCTAGAAGTGAAAATTAGCGCAAACATCTAAACCTAGAGCGAATATCCAGCGTTTCCATAGACACCCCTTGTTTTTGCAGACGTCCAGGCTTCTGCAGAAGTCCCAACTTCTGCGGAAACTCCCTTTAAGACACTTCTACTGTTGACCGTAACCCTGGTCGATTGGACACATGCAACCAAGAATGGAAGCACTTAGACACTTTCCCAATCAACTGAACCCAATAAGCGGTTAACTAGACACAAGTCATCTCAAACAGAGATGCTCTCAACCAATTTCCTACTCGACTAAACCCAAAAAGTGGTCAATCAACACAAGCCATCTCGAACAGAGAGACTTTCGGGAAAAGTTATGATCGATTGGACCAAACCAGTGATCGATCAGGAAAAGCTTTCTAGTGCAAAAATTGCGAGGAAACATGCATTCCCTCATCGATCCTTACCAATTATTTCCCAAAATCGGCTTAAAACCCTACATAAACTCTAAATCTACAACAATAACATAGAAACAACAAAAAACATTCGAGTTTCCAAGCTTGAATCTGAGTTGACACAAAACGGAAAAATAAAGTGAGAAACTGACTTACCCGTGAAACTCTCGAACATGATCCTAGTGTTAGAAACCCTCTGCATGCCACCCGGATCATCGTCCTTCTCTCCCTCTTCTCCTCACATGCAAAGAGAACTTTCTTTTAGGAAAAGAAAATTAAGATTTAATTATTTTATTTAATATATATAATATAAATTAATGTAGTATAATTATTAAATAAAACCTTTAAATCCTAATTCGATAATTATTGACCAAACTTGAAATTCAGACCTGCAGAAACAAGAACTTATAGAACATAATTCCACAGCTTCAAGCTACAGGGGAACATGGAACACACCAGTTGCCCATTGACTAAATCCTTCACACGTGGCCCAAGACCCACAACACGTGGCAAAGATCTGATCCACAGAAAACAATTTGACTTAGATCAAAGCAAAAAATTTACTCATAAAAATATAAAATTCAAAAATTATGAATTTTACATAAGTATCTATGGACACAAACACATCCGCGGTCACCAACAATTTTGCAGATACACCTCATGTGTGGTCATCCATCCTTCCAAAACTTATTATCGATAAACCTATGTCTTAGCAATCAAAAAATAAAGAAATATCCATGGATGCAAAATCACGTCACCCGCAAACCCGTTAATGTCCAAGGTTGATCCTTGGATGTCCTCCAACGTCGAGGGACGTCCAAGGATAAGCCTTGGGAGTCCTCCAACACCAAGGGAGGTCCAACAATCAGTCTTGGACGTCCTCCAATGCCGAGAGACATTCGAGAGATACCTTTTAATAAAATATTGTGCATGCGAGATTTGCGCCGTTCATTTTTCTTAGTTCAAGGTTTTAATTGTTAGCAAACTTAGTCTAAGGTTTGACTTGTTACTTATTCTAAAGTTCAGGGTTTTTTTTGTTAATTACCCTTTATGATTTTATATTATTGAAAATTCCTAAATATTAGTAATGACCTTATTTTGATTATTACTTTTTAAATTGTGTCCCCACATATATACATCAAGAAATTTTGATTATTACTTTTTAAATTGTATCCCCATGTCATCCAAATGCCATTACCTGCTACGACATCATGTCGCAAGTGATGATACCATTATCTCGGCTCGCCAACCCCCTGTTTGGGACCTAGCTAGGCTTGGCCTGCTAGGCGCAATGAGTCAGCCCTACCTGGCCCAGTCTAAGGCGGGCTCGTGAGTCCAGAGTCTAGGCTTGACTTGCCAACCCCTTCGTTGACCACCTCTAGTATATAGGGCATTGAAAAATCTCTAGGCTCAAGCCTATCGTTTGGGATCGAGCTAGGCTCTATTAGCTAGGCCTACTGACTCGGCCCAAGGTGGGCTCGTGAGCCTAGAGTTTGGGCTTAACTCACTAGCTCCTCCATTTACCACCTCTAGTTTATAGAGCATTGAAAAATCTCTGGGCTTAAGCTTGCCATTTGGGACCGAGCTAGCCTCGCCCCGTTATTGTAGTGTGCTAGTAGAGGGGCAAGTGGGTGTGTTGGCATTTACCACCTCTAGTTTATAGGGCTGAAAAATCTCTAGGCTTAAGCTTGTCATTTGGGACCGAGCTAGGCTCGATGAGCCGAGTCTGTCTTGTAGCCTAAATGTTGTTACACTTATTTGTTTCGACGATGATTGTATTGATTGAAATTATAAGTTGTTTATTGGATAATGTTTTTAGTTGCATAAACATTATATTTATATTGATATTAATTAGAAATACCTTTAATTAGGGTATTAGTGTTGTCTAACATATTTATCTAAGTCATTGCAGCGTATGATATAAATATTGAGGCTTAGAAATATCAATGATAAGGCAAGAGGTCAAGTAAACAACAGTGGAGGTCGACCAAAAACTGCCCACGCGAAGGAACTAGTCGACTTGTTGATCGACCGCCAAATATAAGATTGCATTTTAACTCCACGGTCGAGGAAGCACTCGAGCATGATGACGAAGAGATCGACCAAAATATATTACAGATTGCATGTTAGTTCTACGGTCGACGAAGCAGTCAAGCAAGAAGAAAATGGTCGACCGCAATATATATTACAGATTACTCATCAAATCTACAGTCGACGAAGAAGTCGAGTAAGTGGTCAACCATATATGTTGGACAACCCAATGGCTAGTTCCCAACGGTCGAATGAGGTCGACCAAACAGGAAGTGGTTGACCGATTTCAACTAAGTCTATAAATAGAAGGCAATCCAAGGCTGAAATCAAGAAGTGATAATCCTATCGAAACGCTGTGGAATTCTATACTCATTGTCTCACTTATTAAAAGAGTTCAAAAACCAAAGTCTCTCAATTCTTAACTTGAAATTTACTCTTTGGGAGTTAGGTTCTAAAGTGTAATTTTCATTTATGCAATTCTCGTAATCGAACGCAAAGGGTGACGCCCTACGAATTAGTCAAGTGAAGGGTGACGCCATAGAATCAGTCTGTAAAAGGTTTGTTTGATACCCGTGAAGTCAAAACATCGCCTATTAGGGAGATTAGGCAATTAAGGATCTCCAAGTGAGAAGCTTGGAGCGCGGACGTAGGCGGGGGTTTCCGAATGCGTCAGTGTCAACTTTCTTTCCCTATCTCTTTATATTTGTTATTGCTTTATTTTATATTTGCGATAAATCATCTAGGGTTAGAAAAATATATATCACACAAAAAAGTTTAGTCTCGCCTAATTCACCCCACCTCTATAGGCTCACACTGATCTTTCATGTCTGCCCTGGTTCAAGGCGGGTTTGTGAGCCCAGAGTCTGTGCTTGGCTCACCAACCCCCTCGTTTACCACCTCTAGTTTTTAGAGCATTGAAAAATCTCTAGGCTCAAGCTCTCCGTTTGCGATCTCGCTAGGCTCGGCTCGCTAAGCTCAATGAACCTGACCTGGCTCGGCCTAAGGCGAGCTCATGAGCCAGCCCTTTGTTTACCACCTCTAGTTTTATAGGGCATTGAAGAATCTTAGGCTCAAGCCTGGCAATTGGGATCGAGCTAGGCTAAGCCTGCTAAGCTCGATGAGCCAGGCTTGGACCGGCCAAGGCGGGCACTTGAGCCTAGAGTCTAGGCTTTGTTTGCCAACCTCCCGTTTACCACCTCTAGTTTATAGGGCATTGACAATTTTTTGGGCTCAAGCCTACTATTTGGGACTGAGTTAAGCTCAATCCACTACTGTAGTAGGCAGTGGCAGTGCAAGTGGGTGCATTTGCATTTACTACCTCTAGTTTGTAGGGAATTGAAAAATGTTAGAAAAAGAAATCTAAATAATTTCATAATGAGTAATTCTATATTTACTGCCTATTCATACTTTCTAGGGAAGTTAACACCACAGACCCTATAGTATGAGATCAGCAACACCGCAAACCTTGAAGAATTTTTACAAACAACTAAAACCTCAAACTATGAAAAATGAACGACGCAAAATTTCTCATCGCATTTTTTTGTTCAAAATTGCAGAGACAAACGCCCAACCACTCTAACGTCAAAGTCCGTCAAAATTCATCCTAAAATTTTTATTTTTCCTTACCTGAAAATTTTTCTCCTCATTGCCAGTCTTGTTCATCGGCGTCAACCTCCAAAGTTGATGTTAAACTCTTAGTCCTCCAAGAAAAATGAATTCCACTGTTAAATTCTACATTGAGATTGAAAAGAAAATCAAATATTCAAGAATTTTGAATTTTACCACGATAAAGGACGTTCATCGGAGACCTCCACCCTCCTCTATGTTGTTGGCCCACCAGAGAGAAAACATGGTTGATGCAGATTACTAGAGGAACGTCCGTCTTGAATTGAGGAACGTTCGTTTTAAGCTAAAATGACATCGTTTTGTCCATTTTAAGCAAGAGATGTCTGTTCTTAACTGAGTGATGTCCATTTTAAGTTGGGAACGACGTTGTCTTGGTTAGTTTTTAGAGAGGGACGTTCTTCAAAAGTTGAGGGACGTCCGTCATAGGTTAAGGGACGTCCATTTTAGCGAAGGATGTCCCTCAACCTATGACGGACGTCCCTCACTTAAAATGGACAAACATGACGTCATTCCTAGCTTAGAATGGATGTCCCTCAGCTAACAACGAATGTCCCTCGCTTAAAATGGACAAAGACGACGTCGTTTTAGCTTAAAACAGACGCCTTCAGTTCAAAATGAACGTCCCTCGCTTAAGACGGATGTCCCTCTCTTAAGACAAACGTCCCTCTGATTATTTACGTTATTTGTCATCTGTTGGATTAGCTTTGGATGTCCTTTGTCGTTGTGGGACGTCTATTGTTGCTGCCTTGGACGTCTCTGTTTGATGGTCTTTGGCGTTAGTGAAACTATGGCGTTAACGTCAACGTATTTTGACGAGAAACGTGACTACGAGATTGACATCGTTCTTTTACTATAGTTTAGGGTTTTAGTTGTATGTAAATTTTTTATAAAGTTTGTGGTGTTGTTGATCCTAAATTATAAAATTTGTGGTGTTAATTTTTCTACTTTTTAATTCTTTGGTAAATATTGATGGATGCAATTTATGTAATAAATTATAAATAATTAAAATAAATTATTAATTACCAATTAGACATTTAAAAAATAACAAAAAGCTTAAAAATAGAGAATAAAAAATAACGTTATTATTTGGACAGACTCTCGATATTCTTTAATACCCATTTTACTTGGTGGGTCTTGGTTTTGGTTGATTTTGGATGTCTTCACGTCCTTTTCTCTGCGGACAATTCTCTTGCACTCTCAGTTTTGTGGATCTTCTTCTTCGTCAGCCATGACGCTAGCAGTCACACTTCTCCAGCGCTGTCTCTCTCATTTAAGATGCTCTTCTCTTGTCTTCTTGCATGTTTATTCCAGTTTTTATATTCAACGTTCGTTTAAAGCTTCTTCTGCTCCAGACTGATAAAGCAGCTTCTTCTGCTCTCAGGTATGAAATTGAATCATTGTTGAAATGGAAGCATTTTGGTCGTTGAGATTCTGTGAAGAATGATACATTGACCCTACTGTCTACTAGTTTGTTCGATTTATTTTTTCTTTAGAGACATGGAATGAAAATGCAAATTTTTTTTTGTTCTTTCTTTGTTTTCTCGACAACCTCAAGGAAAAACACTAAATTTTCCCTTAGATTGGCAACTACCTCCAGAGTTTCAAAAATGAAGTACACTTCTGGCGTTTTCTTTTTTGTAATTTTTTTTTCTGTAAAAATGAATTATATTTAACTATGTAAATACAAAACAATAATTCCTTGTTTGTTTTAAATTAACATGTTAATGTTGTTTTCTATTTTGGATTCTTCATTCGGCTTGTTCAGGATTGTAGGAAGCAAATTGTGTCAAACTATCAGGGTTTGAGGTGAAGAGAGAGAGAAAAAAAGAGACTCTATCATCACCAAATATTTTTGTCAAGGAATATGACGTTTGATGGTGTAATTTGCTAACCTCAGTGACCTTGATTGTTTGAAGTTATAAGGGTTAAGTATGGTTTTCGACCTGTTCATCTGGTATTGTCAACCTAAAGCAGATGGTGTATGGGCCAAAGTAGTGGATAATGCATTTGGCTCGTATACACCTTGTACAATCGACACTTTAGTGATCTCCATTTCCAATTTGGTTCTTATTGGACTTTCTTTGTACCGAATCTGGTTGATCAAGACTAATTCCAAAGTTCAGAAGTTCCGTTTAAGTTCCAATTACTATAATTATCTGCTGGTTTTATTGGCTAGTTATGCTACTGTTGAGCCTCTACTACGATTATTCAATGGTATCTCAGTTTTTAATCTTGATGGGGAGAGTGAATTAGCTCCATTTGAGGTGTGTTGCTTGCAATAATGTCTTTGTTTTCATAAAAAAAGTTGGAAGGATTTATTTAACATGAAACTATAAGAACCCAGCCTATTGCAGGTGAATTCTCTGACCATTGAATCACTTACATGGTGCTCGATGTTATTTATGGTTGGGTTGGAGTCTCGAGTCTATATTTGTGAATTTCGTTGGTATGTGCGATTTGGAATCATTTATGTTATGGTTGGAAATGCAGTTTTGCTCAATCTTGTATTGTCCATGAGAGATTACTACAACAGGTTTGTTTTCACTTCCAGTCTAGATGATATAGACTTAGATTTAGATGTTCATGTATTAAATGATAGAAATAATACATGTAAATGAAAAATGTTAGATTACTGTCTAAATATGTGCTAAAACAATAAAAATCCCCCTCTCACCATAAAGGAGGAGTGCCTACTACTGAGTAATTACTCTATTTCGTTAATCCATTATATAGTGCCGAAGTAATGATGCAATAATTTGTAAAATCACTTATTTACCAAAGTCAAACTATGATGCAATAAATAATTATACTTGTGCAAAACTGTGACTACCATCTTATATATAATTATTCTTATGCAGAACATCCTTGTATATGTATATCAGCTCAATTTCTTGCCAGGTTTGTTTGGAACTTTTTTTATCTTTTCCTACTGTGAAAACCTGTTAGTGTTATCGTAGAATCGTCCTCTTATCACTGCATATAACTATTTTTGTTATGAGGTTGAAAATTTCATGTCGAAGCTTTTAAGAGTTTAGGCTCAATTTGAAAACCTCTGGATTAGAGCCTACAATACAATTAGCAAATATTTTTTAGGCACTAGCTATCTTTACTTCCATTAATGGCCATTTATCAAAAACCTTTGAACAAAGCTGTATAATCATAGAGTATACGTTGAAAGATGATGCTCTACTCCACGCAAATAGGTGCACAGCAATTATTTCAATTAAAAAATTATAATTTATAATCAGATAAATTTGGTGGAGTTGAATGATCGTAATTGGATTAAACTTTTTTTCCTTTTTTTACTTGTTTGTTACCTTTATGGATCATATCTGGTTATTGTTTTACACAAGCAATGGATTCAAGCTGTGCAGTAGTCAACTTGCACGACTTATTTATCTCTCTCATCAAAGTATGATTTTATTTTTTGGAATGACGTTCAAGTCTGGAGCTTACAGTGAACTACAATGATTGAAGCAGGTTTTATTTGGAGCCCTTCTTGCTGTATATGTGCCAAAATTGGTACCTTATCCTGGTTATGTTCCATTACAATCTGAGTCCCATGTCAATTTTGACTATGAAAAACTTCCTGGAGCAGAACAAGTTTGTCCAGAGAGATATGCCAGTCTATTCTCAAGTAAGGGATTTATGAAAGCTAATGCTTCTGGTTGATGTTTTCTGAACTGTTTTTGAGGAACATAAAAGTAAATGAATAGAAAACAAAAAGTTCTTTAGTTTCATTGATGGCATAAAATGTTGTCTTAGATTTTTGAAATAGCGCTCTTTTTCTCCTTTCGTTTTTGTGTAAGGAGGCAACTTAGAGGTAATAATAGTTTTATTTTCCATGGATTTCCGTGTCTGAAAAGAAGACCAAAACTCCCTCATCAACATATCTTTTACATATAATATGTTTATGTCAAATGATCCCGTTAACCTTAACAGCCAAGCATCTACAGGTTATGGTCACGATCATGGTAGGAGCACCAGTTCATGAATTTAAATTCTGATCATTTCTTAATTTAAAGTTATTTAATATATCATGTTTATACTCAAGAGATGCTAAAAATATTCAATGATTAAATAACTTTCAATATAATAGCTTAAGCTATTAGGATTATTTGATGATCTATTTCTTATAAAATAAAATTTATGTAATTTAAACCTACTTTGATTTTGGTGCAATCTTAGGAATATCCTTTGGATGGATTACTCCACTTATGAAACAAGGATATAGAAGGCCTATAACTGAGAAGGATGTTTGGAAGTTGGACAAATGGGACCAAACTGAGACACTTATCAAAAGGTCCAAACAACATTTACCTTCTTCAATTTTGTGTGCTAATTTCATAATAGACAACCTTGCATTATAATCTTTTCAGGTTTCAGCAATCTTGGGCTGATGAGACTAAAAGGTCTAAGCCATGGCTTTTAAGAGCACTGAATCACAGCCTTGGGAGAAGGTATTTAATGTTCATTTACCTTTTGGTACTCTTTTTCTGCCACAAATTTTCTAGGAGTATTATAAAATTCATCTCATTTATTACTTTAAATTCTTTTAAAATTGAATGCAGGTTTTGGAGGGGCGGTCTTTTTAAGGTAATCAGGATTA
The DNA here is from genome assembly GCA_022433065.1 of Begonia loranthoides. Lineage (NCBI taxonomy): Eukaryota > Viridiplantae > Streptophyta > Magnoliopsida > Cucurbitales > Begoniaceae > Begonia > Begonia loranthoides. The sequence continues at coordinate 21,115,934 of CM039468.1, read as the reverse complement.
ATTCCTTCCACAAATAATTATTTTTATATGTTGTTTTCAAATTCTTGAGTACATGCCTCAATAAATACTTATAGCAATTAAATATACCACTATTTTATGAATTACACATGACATCATATGAGCGAATCTGAATTTTATTCTATCTCGTCAAATTTTCTCCTAGTTAAAAGACAATTGTGGAAGGTCCATCTATTGAAAGCATTCGGTCTTGTGAAAGAGAGTTGTGAGACATATTTTAAATAGATAATTTACTTTGAACTTAAAAGCTTAAGTTTTTTAGAATAGGGGTGAATTAGCATAGATAACGATTGTGCAATTGAAGTTATAATTTGCATGAATATATTGCTTCTAATTTTTACCTGTGCAGATAGCTTACGATCTTTCTCAGTTTGTTGGTCCTGTTATATTGAACCATCTTTTACAGGTTTGTTTATCTTAGTTTTTATTTAGCCACAAAATGAGTCTTCTTTTGAGCTATGAAAATTTGTAATTATCATGTTTTATAATATACAGTCAATGCAGCGAGGTGATCCTGTTTGGATTGGTTATGTCTATGGCTTTCTGATTTTTGTCAGTGTGGTACGACTTCTTGCTTCCATTCCATCTGCCCATTTATTTCATCACAAGTTTTTGTTATTAGTAAAAAGTATGTGATATATATGTTTATAAGATAATATGAAATCATGTCCACTAAAAAAAAAAAAAAAAAGAAATCTAATCCATATTTTACACGAGCTTCATTTTTATATTTTCATTAAAAAATCCTTTTGCAGTCAATTGGCGTTTTATGTGAAGCTCAATACTTCCAGAATGTTTTTCGAGTTGGGTTCCGTGTGAGGTCAACTTTGGTAAAACCTTTGCTCGTTTTATTCGTATTAATTAAAAATCATTGGATGTCTTCATCTTGTATTGTTAAATACGGGTAGAGTGTTGCAGAAAAGAAGAATGATACTGCAAATAAATGAGAAGAAACAAGAGAAAAAATGAAGAGTGTGAGCATATACATCAATCAAATGGTTTTTGGATGAATGCTTATGAGAAATCTTATGTGCTATATGTTTTATTTCACCTGGTAATTTTAATTCTATTCGAAATAGAATTGAAAAATATCTGAAAGACATAATATGGAAATAGATATAAAGTTTGAGATGAAATCTCAAAGTAAAATAGTAACAATATATATTGAAATTCCATTTCCATTTGGTCATTACAACCCACAATGTTGATAGAATATTCTGGAAAATTATTTTTCCAAAATTCACATCTTTATACATAGTAAGATAAAAATCTACATGGACTTGTTTTTTTTTTTTTTTGGAGAGTTTTATGCTTTTGAGTTACATTTTATTCTGCCTTTTGTAGTTTCCTTTTTTACTTGAATAAAATGTTTAATCGTAAACATTATTAGTTGATGACACTTAACCCTCCTAGTCTCTTGTACATTGTCTGTATTCATACAAATCATTTCTTGTAAAAAGGATAAGTTAAAACCTAGCTTCTGCTTTGTTGCTTTTGATATTAGGTGGCTGCTATTTTTCGAAAATCATTAAGATTAACTCATGAGAGTCGCAAGAAGTTCTCATCTGGAAAGATAATGAATATGATGTCAACAGATGCTAGTGCACTTCAGGTATGTGTACTTGCTTCACTTCTTAGCAACAGAGTGTTATCAAGGAATTATGATTTGTTTTTTTTGTCTGGCCGAAGTCTTTTACTATGCTTCTACCAGAAAACAAATGAGAATTTTGTGGAGGAATAATAGCATAGTTCCCTATGATTGAATGCCCTTGTCAGATATTATTGTAGGAAAAATGAAGATATACTTCTAAATACGTTTGGATAGAATATACCTTTTTTCATTTTTGCTTTCCAATAGAAGAAGATAATCTCCAATTAACTGTATCTTCTTTGATTTTAATCGGTATTTCTGTTTCTTGGATATGAAAGAAGAATACAGTTAAACTGTCTTCAAATACTATTATTATTGGTCACACATGATTCATGAATATAAATGTCCTCATTAATAGGAGAAAGTCTCTCTCTCATTCTCTTATCGAATATTTTTCGTTCTAGATGTTCTAAATTGTTGTTTGAGAACATTATCAATTACAGAGAAAAGAAAACTTGGTCAACTTTTTGTTACCTTTGACTCTGTTTCACTACTGATGAATGGCATGATTCAATCAGTTTGATAATGTTCTTTAATGTTTACTTTATTTTGTTTATAAATGTCCCATTTAATAATTTCTAAGGCCACTTTAAATCTTGTTCAGCAAATTTGCCAACAACTGCATGGCTTATGGTCAGCTCCATTTCGCATCATTATGTCAATGGTTCTTCTCTATCAGCAATTAGGTGTATCCTCACTTCTGGGATCCTTTGTTCTTGTTTTGATGGTTCCACTTCAGGTAAGAAAACTAATCTGTTATTGGCGAAATATTTATGTATATTTGTTTAAAATATCATGTTCCTTGGTATGCATTTAATTTTTGAAGCGTATTTTTCCCAACTTAGCCTAGTTTGGCTGGTCAAAAATTGAATTATTAAGTGTGGCACCTATTTTTAAGAATATATTATTCTAAAACTCTTAAAACTAATTAATATATTTTGAATACTATTTAGAGATTCCTGAAACAGGGAGGGCTATGGTTTTCAAGAAATTAATGGATATAAATGTGTGTTTTACTTGGCGTCAATCAATATATTCAAGAACGTTATTCATAATTTATCTCTCTTTTGTAATGAGATTGGATCTTATTTACATTCATTCTTACGAAGATGGTCATAAATTGACAGACATGTGTGATTAGCAAAATGAGAAAACTAACTAAAGAGGGGCTTCAGCGAACTGATATAAGAGTTGGCCAGATGAGTGAAATTTTGGCAGCCATGGACACTGTGAAGTATGCAAATGAATATATTATTTTCTCTTGCCAATTCTTCATATGGTTTGAAGTCTCACTATTCTGTTTTTTACACTAACGGGAAATCTCTTCCAGATGTTTTGCATGGGAATCCAGTTTTCGATCAAGAACTCAGAAAATAAGGAGTGATGAACTGTCTTGGTTTCGTAAAGCTCAATTATTATCAGCAGTATGTGGAGAATCATAATTTTGAATATTAGTTTCCTTTCTTTCCATGTGAATATGATATGATAATTCTATTTCTACATTTTTTTTCTAGCCTTCTGAACGAAAATGAAAATCATTGAAGCAAAATATTTTTAATCGTGAAAACTTTTTAGAGACCAAACATTTAATGCATGTAATATCTTGTAAATAAATCTCATTGTGGAAATATGAAAATAATAGCATAGAGACTAAAGTTTGTGTTTATTTTTACCTCAATTTACTTCAATGATTCAATTACAAACTAAATTGTATTACGCATTATAGAATTGTAAGAATGAAGGAGAAGAAATTCTCCAAGATTGAAATTGAAAAAACATTAATTTGCTGCTGTCCATTTCTAATTAGAAAGATCAAAAGAAGAGGCATTTTCTAAAATGTTTTGAAATCAATGGCCATTTTCCTAATAGATATTTATATTATACCATAAAATTGACAATTACGTGATTTGTCCTGAAAAAGTCTTTATTGCATTTAAGCCAGATTGTTGAAAAGTGGCTAGTGTGCCATTCTGCGATGAAATTCCAACTCTCTTATTGGTTGACTCATGTATGTGATGCCTGTTTTCTTTCAATATTTTCTTTTATTTACTTTGATTTTGTTTCCTTATTTTCTTTTTATTTACTTTTCAATTTCTTTTCAAAGTTTTCTTTGTTGTTGTTCATAATTTTGGATGTGCAAAACTTTACATTTTTTGAATTATTTGCACTAACAATCTTCTATGTTCTATTCACTTCTCAGTTTGAAACTTTTCGGGCTTATTACTTTTATTGTTTTGCAGCTCAACACTTTCATATTGAAGAGCATTCCAGTTATTGTAACACTGATCACATTTGGGGCATTTACCCTGCTTGGTGGAAACTTGACCCCTGCAAGAGCATTTACATCACTTTCTCTATTTTCAATACTACGATTTCCTCTAAACATGCTGCCTAATCTTTTGAGTCAGGTACGGTCATCTAGTTTTACGCCACAGTTGATGACCCTGCTTTTAACTGAATGATGCCAAATTTCAGGCATGTTATCTAAGATTGTCTTTTACAGAATTCACCAAAATTAGTATATTTAATTGTACAAACTGTATGTCATTTGTCAGCAGTTGATATTATGTTCTGGGGATGCTTTGGAATTTGTTTTAAAGATTTTTATTTTCATATATATATATATATATATATATATATATATGTTTACTCTTCCACGTGAAAACTGTTTAATGGTTTCAAGTTCGACAACTTCTGGCAGACAATTTGTTAAAATAAAGCCTAAATAAATGATGGGTTTTGCAGTGCAGTCCATTTTTCCTACCTCAAGCGATTTTGTTAGCCATGTATTCGTATCTTTTTCTTTTAATTTCTAATTCAGGTTGTAAATGCACATGTGTCATTACAACGTATGGAGGAACTCTTCTTGACAGAGGATAGGAGTTTAGTCCCAAATCCACCCTTAGAACCACAGTTGCCAGCAATCTCAATCAAGAATGGCAATTTCTCATGGGATTCAAAGGTCATTATTGTGATATTTTTATTATGCTGATGATATTCCTCTATGGAACCTCATGGTAGACGTAAAATTTAGAACGATATAAGCATTTAGTATTTTTCCAATTTCAGTTTACTTTGCAATTGTTAGTTAATAAAAATAATTGTTTTATGGTTTTACTGTTGAAACTTTAAAAGTCTGAATAGAAAACCAAACAAGTAACCTTAAAACAATAACAAAGAACTGGGAAATGCTATTTCTGGTCAGTATGCTTTCTGCTTCATTTCGTGTAAGGGAGGTTGATAGGCACGTTTAGATAGATAAATCGAAAAATAAACTGACTTTTTCATTTGTTCCTCAAAATTTCAGTAATCTTCAAGATTAAATTATTATATCATCTTTCGCTTGCCAACAGTCCTTTTAACTCTGTAGGGAGGTGATTCCCTATATACTTGGATGTTAAGAACTGAACATAATGTAATTACAATATTTTTGTTACATACAAAGAAAAATATAATAGCATGAGCAGCCTAGATCTTGTTTTTTTAACATTTATGAGAAGTAAGTTAGTTCTTAAAGAAAAATAATGAAAATATTTGTTCTTAAAAAGTTAATATTTAGAAATTAAGTTGATGACAAGTCATTAGTTTTTGTATCTTAAAGAGCGGCCTAAATTGTGATTTGGCTTGTGCAGGCAGAAAATACAACTTTAAAAGATATAAATCTTGACATACAAGTTGGCAGTCTAGTGGCAGTTGTTGGTGGTACTGGAGAAGGTAAAACATCGCTGATTTCATCCATGCTTGGTGAGCTGCCAGCTTTATCAGATGCAGCTGTTGTTATTAGGGGAACTGTTGCTTATGTCCCTCAGGTTTCATGGATTTGCAATGCCACTGTTAGTCACAACTTCCTTTTTTACATAATCTTAAGAATTAATTAAGTAATACCTTATTCCCCTGCTTCAAGGTGTGGGTGATTTACTTTTAATTGTTTCTTCTTCTGTGGACTCTTCTGCCGCCATGCGTGCGACTAACCTTCAAATAAATTATCTAGGTGCGTGACAACATTTTATTTGGATCTGAGTTTGAAACAAAACGATATTGGAGGGCCATTGATGTCACTTCATTACAACAAGATCTAGAGTTGCTTCCTGTTAAGTGGATTGGAAACTTTTTAATGTTTGTGTTGATATTCCATTTGATTTACTTTTTTTCTTTGCTTATATTTCCAGGGTCGTGATCTAACAGAAATTGGTGAAAGAGGGGTAAATATTAGTGGCGGGCAGAAGCAAAGAGTTTCTATGGCTAGAGCTGTATATTCTAATTCAGATACATATATTTTTGATGACCCTTTAAGTGCACTAGACGCCCATGTTGCTCGACAGGTACTTATGTGTATCTATTCTCGTAATATTAGGATCTTGGCATATTTTTTTATTGGAGGACTTAATTTATATTTATGTTTATTTGCAAATAGATTATATTGAATTTAATTGTCAAATTTTTATAATTCAGGTTAGCTGTTATTTTTAATTTATTCTAGATTCAGTATCTTAAGAGCAAATCTCTTTAGTTTTTGAATTAATTTCATATTATCTCTTTTAATAGCTTATGTTAGGATGAAATAAAAAACATGAGCTGATTTTTCTCATAAAGATCAGTTTTTATGTGATTTGACATTCTCTAGTAACATTTAGAACAGTTCATGCTTTTGACGAATCAGTGACAACACATATACATGGTGTTACCAGGTATTTAATAGCTGTATCAAGGAAGAGCTGCAAGGGAAAACTAGGGTCCTTGTCACCAATCAGTTACATTTTCTTCCTCATGTTGATAGAATACTTTTGGTCTCTGACGGTATGATTAAAGAGGAAGGAACCTTTGAGGAGCTATCTAGAAGTGGTATTCTATTCCAGAAACTAATTGGAAATGCAGGGAAAATGGAAGAAACATATGAGGAAAAGAACTTCAACATGGATCATGACCAAAAAGGTCGAGCTTCTTATGATAATGGAGTGATTTCTGAGTTTCCAAAAGATCGAAGTCCTGAAAAGAAAGATCTAAGGGGAAAATCAGTATTGATCAAGCAAGAAGAAAGGGAAACAGGAGTTGTCAGTTGGAATGTATTGACACGGTAATAGATTGCATTACATAGAGTCAGAATTACTTTACAGATTTACTTCTTTTGGTCCTCGCTAATTAGAAGGCAACTTCCTTAGCTTTTGTCCTATCTAGAGGTTATCTAGTTCCCTCCATGTATCTTACCTTTCATTATGTTCCTGTTTCAAAGTAATTGACCCCCATCAAAGCTTGGAGAGCATTATTTGACAACTTTGATGAGTTTTCAGCTGCTAAAGTGTATGCTATTGACTATAAATGATGGTTTCCACATTAAAATTTATATTTGAAGCGTGTAACTAGATAAATATGCATCCTACTCCTACTTAGAAACTGTGATATGTGAAATATTGTTCTCGATTCATGTTTCTTGAGGGCAACAAGAGTCATTTTACTCTGTTGTCATATATCTAAATCAATATAATATTGTTGCTTACTGTCCAAAAATCATAAAAAACTGATATTTCCAATTATTAAAGAATTTAACAGTTGATGTTTTGTTGGTTTCTATATGCAGGTATAAAGATGCACTTGGAGGTTTATGGGTGGTTATGATACTATTTACATGTTATCTCGCAACAGAAGTCCTTCGAGTCTCAACAAGCACATGGTTAAGTGTTTGGACGCATGCAAGCTCTTCAGAAGGTTATAAAGTGGGATACTACATTTTAACTTACGCACTTCTATCTTCTGGCCAGGTATGACAAACTTATAGATGAAGTCCTATTTCTCTTGTTCCATTTGGATCTCTCTCCCCAGCATATTGTGATTATGTTTACTCTTTTTCCTAAACACGCTATCACATTTTTTTTGAATTGTGTAACTTTTACAAAGTTTTCTTGTATCTATTTCAATTGGGAAAAACCGTAGAGCACCTAAAAATTCTGCCACAAAATTTCAACCTTGTAATTTAAACTAACAATTGGGAGTTATGCATGTAATATTTATATTTGATTCCACCTTGGTATTCCTTTCTCCAAAAGTGAACTGCCTTTTTGATTTAGTTTACTCGGTCTTTATTTGATGTGTCCAGGTAACAGTGACACTGGCAAACTCTTATTGGTTAATTATTTCAAGTCTTCATGCTGCTAAACAGCTGCATGATTCCATGTTAAATTCTGTCCTCCGAGCCCCTATGGCGTTTTTTCATGCTAATCCAACTGGAAGGATTATAAATAGATTCGCAAAGGATTTAGGAGACATAGACTGCAATGTTGCCAATTTTATGAATATGTTTATGGGTCAATTTTGGCAGCTTCTTTCAACCTTTGCACTGATTGCCATTGTCAGCGTGATATCTTTATGGGCCATAATGCCACTTTTGATCTTGTTTTATGCAGCTTATTTATATTATCAGGTATGTAAAAGTATTTATTTATTATTATTTTTTTAACTTATTAAGGCAGGCATTGTGAATTTATTGATTTGATAGAGCACGGCACGTGAAGCCAAACGCTTGGATTCAATTACGAGATCTCCTGTTTATGCTCAATTTGGAGAAGCACTAAATGGTCTGTCAACAATTCGTGCATACAAGGCGTATGATCGTATAGCGAGCATAAATGGAAAGTCCATGGATAATAATATCAGATTTACTCTGTTGGCTGTCTCTTCAAATCGATGGTTAGCAGTGAGACTGGAAACACTGGGAGGCATTATGATTTGGTTAACAGCAACCTTTGCTGTCTTGCAAAATGGAAAAGAAGAGAATCAGGTGGCATTTGCATCTACAATGGGACTACTCCTTAGTTATGCTTTAAACATCACAGATTTGTTGAGTGGTGTTTTGAGACAAGCAAGCAGGGCTGAGAATAGTTTGAATGCTGTTGAGCGAGTTGGCACATATATAGATTTGACTTCTGAGGCTCCTTTGATAATTGAGAACAATCGTCCTCCACCCAGTTGGCCATCAGCTGGAGTCATTGCCTTTGAGGATGTTGCTCTACGATACCGACCTGGCCTTCCTCTAGTCCTACAAGGTTTGTCCTTTACAATTTATCCAAGCGAAAAGCTAGGAATAGTTGGGAGAACAGGTGCAGGGAAATCGAGCATGCTGAACGCATTGTTTAGGATTGTAGAGATGGAGAGAGGAAGCATATTAATTGATGGCTGTAATATTGCCAAGCTTGGATTGACCGATTTGCGAAAAGAACTTAGTGTCATACCCCAATCACCATTTCTTTTTTCAGGTTCACTTAATCTTACCTGCCTTTTCTTTTAAAGTAGATAGTAAATCAATCAATCCAATTGTCATTTTTTGAGCTTGTGATATATTTGCCTTTGTCCATCAACTAAAGTGTGGAAACTATATAATATTTTGAGATAACCTGTCATTCTCTTATGATGAAATTTTTGATTTTGATAATTAGGCTGTTGAGTTTCTGGTAAAACATAATGTCGCATATAAAAGACTTGGAAAAGATTATGTTGGAAATATAATATTTGATCTTTTATAAACACAGATTACAATCCTTCAACATACAAACTAAGACCACAATTGTCACTGACAGAACTTCAACAACAAACAAACATTAAACAAACAAGAACATCAAACAAACTACACCACAAACCCGGAACACCACAGGTTCGGACACCACTTCCCTTCTCTGGAAATCTCCTCGGAATTCTTTTTGTAAAAACAACAACACCACCCCCTTTGCGACATCCCTCACAATATAATAACTAAAACCGTTTTTTGTTAACTTCCATGATTTAAATACAATAATACCCTTAACTTCCTCCTATTATTTTCTCCCTGTCCATAAGATTATTACTCAATATTTTGGTGCTACATAATAACAAAAAGTTGGTTCTTGAGTTTGCCTGTTATTTCTCCAATGTGTGGTGAAATGATTCGGTTATTGTTTTATTTGTATACATGTTAGGAACTGTCCGATTTAATCTTGATCCTTTCAATGAACACGACGATGCTGATCTCTGGGAGGCTTTAGAGAGGGCACATCTGAAGGATGTCATCACTAGAAACTCCCTTGGCCTGGATGCTGAGGTATGAACTATGACCCAATATTCTTTCCACAAATTATGAGTTGACCTTGTTCAAATATTTCTTTTAATTTATAAAATGTAGATTTTACTTGTTAATGTAACATACAAAACTAATTTATCTATATGATTTTAGGAAAGAAAAACATTGAAGACTTTAGGCAAGTGTTGAGTTTAATATCTCCTTGATTTCCCAACAATTTCATACTTCGATAGTAAATGTAATTTTTTGTTGTTTTTGTGTTCTCTGTTGTGCTGTATTGAAAATTCATACGTTTTGAGTTGTGCAAAGATTTCAGAGGGCGGAGAGAACTTCAGCGTTGGACAGAGGCAACTGATTAGTCTTTCTAGGGCATTGCTAAGAAGATCAAAGATTATTGTTCTTGACGAAGCAACTGCATCTGTTGATGTTAGAACCGATTCTCTTATCCAGAAGACCATTAGGGAAGAATTCAAATCTTGCACCATGTTGATAATTGCCCATAGATTAAATACTATAATTGACTGTGACAGAATTATGGTCCTTGATGCTGGGAAGGTATGCTTTCAAGACTGATTTTATTTTGACTCATGCAAATCTGAATTCCAAGGACTTTAACCCAAAAGAAGGCTTAATAGAGCGTAGGCATCCATCATACATAAATTAGTTAGCGCTTGACATGTGGAATCACAAGCACTTGAGGTCCTCCCCTTGAAAGCCTCTTTCGAGTTTTGGCCAATCTGTGCATGCTTATTGCTAATAGGGAAGGCACCCCTTGGGTTTTCACAAACTCACGAGCCCCAAAAAACTTGGGTTGCCTTTGATCTTGGTTCAGTAAGAGGGATGGGTGTTGACGATTCTAATTGCTTCTGACATTGTTAAGTAATGCTTCATCTGACCTTGGATACTTTCTGCTGGCAGCCCTAGAACACAGTCTATTCCATCTGTGTGTAACAGGAAGGGTTGAATAATTGCACAATTCACATCAACTGAGTTAAAGCATCACCTTAAAAGAAGAGATCTCTGAGTTCAAAATCATTTGACACCACCTTAGTTTTTGTCGAAACAAGTAACGAGAATAAGTTTAGAAAAAATCTCAAATGTAAAAAAAAGAGTGTACGACTCATGATCCTTCTAGCTATTACAGAAAAATGAACTCAAGTCATCAATTGGTTTGCCAATTTGGAATGTATAGTCTCTCTCTCTCTCTCTCTCTCTCTGCCCATACTCAATTACTTATGTTCAAGAACACTTTCTTTCAGGTCCTGGAGCTTGATACTCCAGAGAAACTGCTTGAGAAGGAAGGGGGTGCATTCAATAGAATGGTTCAAAGCACAGGACCTGCAAATGCACAGTACTTGTGCGACTCTGTAATCAGAACAAAGGATTTCTATTAGGAGGGGGGAGGCGAAGTTAAGCAGACGAATGTTCAAGGAAGACTTGTCACGCCATACTTCTTCTCAATTGGTTGCTTCTGTTTGATATGTGTTACTTCTTGCCCTATGTCTTATCAAAATGAGGAGAATGATATCAAAGACATAACAGAGTTGGAGAGGAAGCACCATGTCAGGAGGGCGTGCCTGAAATAGCCATCATCTCACCACAAAATTGTTGAAGGTGCGATACTTCGTTCTGAATCAAGAGTTTGTAAAATTCTGAATTAATTAGTGTTTTTGGTTACTTGTTATTTCATTACTATTGTCTGTAACTGTCTCTTCCCTCTGTTAAACCTGACCCATTGTCCTTAATCGTCGATTCCGTGTTATCTTACTCAAATAAGCTCGGTCTATGCTATTTTTCCTCGAGGTCAATTGTAGAGCAACGTTGGTGTTGTTGGTTTCGCGCAGCTAACTATGATTATTTCAAAAGCTAACTTGTCTTTGAAATGCTTGTGTTTTCGTCGTTAGGCGTTGCTTTAACTGCAATTCTTTTGCTTTTAACTTCAATTCTTTTGCTTTATCATTCTCACCCCATAGAAGAATGTGTATCCCACTTGCGACCCACCGCGCTGCGTTGTGGAATTCAGGGTGTTAGGGAAAGTACAATCATGCAATTCTTTGAAAAATGTCGTCTTTGCCCCAATAAAATTGAGTGGAATATTAGGGTGGGTGACTAGCTTCATTTTTAAATTGAGTCATTTGGAATGCAGATTGCGCGACTTTATCGTTTGTCTTTCAAAATATGAGCAAGAGTAAATTTGGTTCAAACATCAAAAACAAAGCATCTGTACTCAAAACCCATTATTTTTCATAATGAGTTCTATAGATAGATTGAGGAAGATAACCTTCCGACGTAAATCTGGCTGCAAAAACCAGGTTGAAGGGTGTAAAAGCTGCAGTAAAAACAGACAGGGTCTTTCTATTTAGCACATCATGGACATCAGAGGAAAAATTAAATTTGCGTTAGGAGGCGTTTTGATGTGAAATTCTTATGTACAGTCAGTCAAAAACACTGCTGAATCTATCGGTGTAGTCAGTTTTACATGGAGAAACAGGTTTGGAGTTGGATTGAACAATGGCCGTGTGTGGATTTGCTATTTGGCGCTCGAAGCCTGGACAATATATAGGCGTTCGGAAAATAGATGCCAAGATGCTTGGCTATATAAAATGCCTCCAAGTTGGGTGACTTTTATGCCCCAAACGTTTATTGTTTTTTATGCCACGACGTGGAGGAAATGTTTTGCTAAGGTGTTATTGTGTTTTCAAAGCTTTTTAAATTTATTCCAACTATTTTAGTTTAATACTTTAGTATTGTGTGTGTCACACACTATCACACAATATTCGGACGTGAAAAATAATTAAAAAGAATAGCACAGACATTGCATTGTGGATGATGAAATATGCATCATTTGTGCGATATCAAGAACATATATTATTAATAGGCATCAAAACGTGATCACTTATTTTTCTGTGATATGTGTATCCATGAAGCAAATAAAAGATCAACTAATATCCTATTTGGATATGAAAACCCAAACCCAAAACTTCATGATGCAGAAGATGTTGGTGGCTGGAGCCAGCATGATACGAAAACCGATAACCTTATGAGGCAGAAGACGTTGGTGTCTAGAGCCAGCGGCGAAAATCCAAAAGATGTAGCAGTGTGTGCATGGTGCACATATGAGCATGATGACTCATATATATAGCACTGATCCACTATTGTGATGAATAATAGACCTAACTGCAAGTGTGCACTTATCAAATCCGTAATTTTTTAATTTTACATTTTTCTAAGTAAATTTTTTGTTTTAGTCTAAATCAATTTGTTTTGTATTAACCAGATCCTTACTACGTGTCATAGGTCTTTGGCCACGTGTGAAGGGTCCAATCAATGCATTTTGTGTTCCTGTAAGAATTATGTTCGGCAAGTTCTTGCTTTCGTTAATTGAGTTCTGAGTTTTTGCCGAGTTTTGTCATGTTGGGATTTGAGAATTTTGTTTAATATTTATAGTATATTAATCTTTATTATTTAAAATAATTAAAATCTTAATTTCCATTTCTTAAAATGAAGGTTTTCTTCCTACCCTTCTTCAATGACACCGAGCGAAGAGGAGAAGAGGGAGAGATGGGGGATGATTTGGGTGGTGTGTGGAGGATTTTCAATGCTAGGATTGTGTTCGTGGCATCCCGATTAGGGGTGGGCAAGGACCAAACCAAACCGAGAACTGACCCAGAACCAAGATTTGGTTCCTGTTTGGTTCTGGTTCTTGGTTCCCAAAATTATAAATGGTTCGGTTTCAGTTCTTGGTTCTTGGTTCTTGGTTCTTGGTGTATAGAACCAACCGGAACTGATAATTGTAAAGAGGGTAATTGGACCCTCAGTAAGATCTTCGTGTTCTCGCCTTCTTGGTTCTTGCCCTTTATAACGACCCGATTTTTTCTTTTCCTTTAAAAATACGATAAATTTAAAACTTTATAAAAATAATGACTTAAAACGTCATTAATTGAAATCAGAGTCTTCTTCTTCTAAAAACCGAACCATTAAATTCTCTCTTATACTCATTCCTTAAACCATGTAAATGTATAAGTATACAATTCTTTTTCTTAAAAACATAGCGGAAGCTTAAATAAAACTATTTACGGAATAGAAATAACTAATTACATTTATCTTTACAAAACAGTTTTGCTCTTGATTTTTTTAACCTTTAAATCTTTACCCATTAATCTTGAGTCATGCCAACCACAATGCTCGCTTGTGTAAATCCTTCATCAACCGCTCATCTTTTAGATCACTTCATAACATTACGATCACCTATACCACAAGTAGACACTGTAAGCCCAAAAAGGCTTAGTAAGGAATTGGAAAACAAACACAGCAAATGTCTCTAACTGGTTATGTCGGAAAGGAATCCACCCAATCGTTCTTTACTCACTATTATATCTTATAACTCGTGGATCGAGTTGGGAGATTAGAGAACCCTAGTAGGCAATGGGGGGAAAACTCGGCATCTAACACCCTAGAGTAGACAAGCTTTTCAATCCCATGGGCGGGAAGATCTTACATTCTGTTTACCGAGTCTACCGATTAGATCCGAACCATTAACCCGGTCGCTAATTCTCTTACGTACATTATTAGTCATTTTAATTCGCGTTATGAATACCAACCCATTTGTGGTATTTCCTAAGGGTTTCTAAGGCCATGAACTCTCAACCCTTAGACTCTAACAATCAATCTAACATACATTTGCTATTTCAAGGAATAAATCTTAAAACTATCAAGGAATCAATTATTCAATCAACTATAATTTCTAGCTATCTACAATAAGAGATTTATCCCACTTATCAACAAGGAATTTAACAGCGAAGCATTTAATAGAAATTTCCAGGAATCAAACAACGAGTTACCATACAATCATAATTAACCAACAATAAGATGACGAAGTCTACAATGAAATTAAAACTACATACGTGCGTTTAGTATTTGGCAATAGATATCACAGCGAATTAACAATGTACATTCGTGCTTATCATACGACAACTGATAGGAAATAATACAACAAAACGTGCGATATGTTCTGAATACTAATAGGAAATAACTTAATGGAATCATCGATTCAACAGCGAATTCCTAATGATTTTAACGTACAAATCATGCTTTAGAATTTACGAACAACAGCTCCTTCTACAACGAATTCAACAATTAGAACGTGTTAAACGTGCTTCTGAATTGACAGAAATTAAATACAAAACAGCAGTGTATTCCCCAGCGAATTTAAGCAATTAAACGTGCTAAACATGCTTTGGAAATTGATGAAATTAAACCACAGAACAGTAGTAAAATAATAGCGAATATATACAATAAAAACGTGCTAAACAAGCTACGAAATTTATGGAAATCGAACACAAAATGGCAACGAATTAAACAACGAATTTATACAACTAAACATGCTAAACATGCTTCTAAAATTAATGGAAAGTAGCTACGGAACAACAACTATATTATGTTTAACATCGAATAAAGAAACGACAGCGAAATAGCCATTACACGTGTATACATGCTCTATCTTAATAAGAATTACAGCAAGAATTACAGCAGCAAATACACAAAGAATGAACAACAACTTGCGAAATATTACATTCTAAAAGAATCGAACTAAACTAGCTAGACAAGTATTAAACATGCTTGAGTTATAACAAGACAACTTCACCATTCAATAAACAACATGTTAGAAGAGTTGATCATGCTAGGAAATCACAAGAAAATCATGCTAGAAGAGTTAACATACAAGAGAAACATACTAGAAGAGTTTACATACAAGTTGCTAGGAGAGTTTAACAATATCATTTCATTCTAACCAGTCCCAAACTCCAAACGGAGTTGCATGCTATAAAAAAATTACTAGAACAATCACAAGAAATCAACACAACATTCAAGAACACAACAATCAACCTATACTTGTGGGTAGGGCTTTAGTTGCCAAAACCTACAATTCCTTACTTTTAGATGAACCAAGAATAGGGACAGCTCTCTGATGCACCCAACTCCCATGGCAGTGTCTCTATGACACTCACAAAGGATTCCAATTTTTCACTGCAATTTACCTTCAAATTGACTCTCGGCAGAAATCCAACAAAACAAAACAGAATGTCAACCATATTTCATGGATAGAAACTACATCAAACAATAGAGAAAATCCCATACTTACAACTTCTCTCGGCTGTTTCACCATTCCAGAAGCTCACTGCCCTCTCATCTTCTGACTCATTTTTTGTCATTTTATTATTCATTCACCCGACAATTTCATAATTCCTCACCTGCAGCCAGCCACCGACAGCCTTCATAAATCTCTTAATTTCCTCTGGTCCCTCATTCTTTACTGCAATTCATCACCCGCTGGCAGCTCCTCATCGGCAGTGTACAATCCAGCTGGAAGGAGGGCCACCCAATACTGTCCCCCATCGTGAGTGTCGGTAGAGCACAACTGGAAGGGAGGGCCAAAGTGGAAGGTTCGTTTTCTGACAATGGACAACTCACCCAAATCGGGTTAATCCGATTCGATGCACACGGGTCAGAGCACCCGATCACAGCCCAACCCGCCAGAAACCAGTCAATATACGATCACCAGAAAACGAAGGGGAAGGAAGGAATCGACTAGCTTACCACAAACCGAACCGAAATCACCGTCGGACCCGTCGCCGGAATCGCCTCACCTCCTGGGAGTCCCAAATTCGAGCCCTAGCTCCGCGCAGACGACGCCAGCCACCACGTCGCACACTCGAGCCCTCTCGCCGTCGTCGTCCGCCGTTCGTCGTTCGTCGTCGCGAGCTCCGATCGCTCATCGCCTCTCTCCCTTCCTTCGGTGTTGCCTCTAGCGAAGAAGGGAAGAAAATGGCGAAGGCCATTTCTTCCTTTCCCTTTTAATTTTTTATTTTATTAAAACTTTTAAATTTTAATTTTATTTTATGTTTTTATATATCAAGAACTACCTTAATTATTTATCTTAATCAAATATATTATCATTTAATTTAATTAATATTTATGTTATTTTGATTACGTTAAATTTATAATATATAATTTAACAAATACGTTCTTGGTAATACCCCAATAGTCGATCCATAAAAAAAATCGGGGTATTACACCCTTCTCAGTTCCCTCAGATCGTCGCACTTCCTCCCGTTTCTGACTTCCTCCTGTTTCCCAGTTTCTCATTCTCGATTCTTGCCCTTCCCGTTTCTGCCTTCACGGTTCTTGCCCTTCTCAGGTTCGTTTCTCTCCCTTTCTCATTGATAGGAAAAGGAAGGTGAGCTTCGAATCAAAGCTTCCTACTCTTTCTTGATTCAAATGCTTTTGTTTTATCGATTAATATCCTTTTAATGGTTCATTTGCTTTTCTTGATTTGAAGCTTCTCGTTGGTAGGAAGAGGAAGGTGAGTTTTGAATCAAAGCTTCCTACTGTTTGCTATTGGTATCCTTTTTTAGGGTTAATGTTTGATTGACGATCATTTGAAAAGTTTTTTTTTATGTTTCAAAGATCTTGTTCTCTAATAACTATTTCTGAATTGATGATTAGCTTGGTTGATTGCTGCATCTTTATGATTTTCTTGGATTAGCTACTGCGTTAAGTTATTAGAATGCAGTCAAAGAATATAGTATGTGTTTGGTAGAGACTTGATTAGTGGATGATGTAAAAATATGCTTCACTGACTATATCCGTTCATTTATTTATTTTGAAATATTGTGTAGTGAGAGTTTATGATTATAATAAAACTGTCAAGTTCTTAAAGTTTGAGTATTCACATGATTCTACTTTTGTTTTTTTCAGTAAGTACAAAATATATCAGCATATATATTAGATTATGTAAAAGATAAGGAAAAAATATAAAAAATATTATGTTACATTAGTGCTTTGTTGAGGATAGTGTGTTGCTCCTATTGCAAATATGGTGATAGAGGACTATTCATCTAACAACAACAAAGGTAAAACTGTTGTGTAGGATTGGTAAGATAATGTACATTTGAGTTTCAAAGGTTTCATGTTTCAAGAATATACAATCTAGTATGAATCAAAGATAACATCTGTTTTTATGTTTTTTGGTGAACTCAACGATAGAATTTTCATGTTTAAACCGAAGTGTGGTAGACATGGCCTGGTGGGTGACATACAAATCTGGAGGTACTATCTATTCTTTTTTCCTAAAATGTGAAAGCTTTAGTTTAGATTTAGGCTGAAATTACATTCCCTGAATTGCTGATTCTCGCCTTTGCACTTATGTTTATAGGTACAAATTTTCTCTCATAGAAATTAAAAGTAAATGAAAGTTGATAATTGTGCTACTTGGTTGTATTTTATGTAGTCCCATGGGTAGTTCATGTTTTCCCTTCTTTTCTTGAGAATTTTAAAATTGCTTGATGTGCAAAAATGCTATCACAAAATCACAAATATAATGAAAGATTATTTTATGTTTTATTGCAGGATGCGAAGGACCCTGAAACTCTAGCCAATCTTGTTGTATGCTGTCTTCACCTCGGCAAACCAGCCTCTCGATTTCTCAGGTGATTATTTGCGCTTCATTTAAAAATCATTCTTACCTCTTTACTTGTGTTTATCAGCGGCCCAAGTATGCTTTACCCTGTTCTTTAATTAACTTAGATTAATTTTCTTAGATCAGTTCTTTGGTAAGTTGTATTAGTACTGGATTAACCCTCCAGTGATTGAGTTGATGAGTCCTTAATTTTGTATTTGCAGCCAATTGAAACTTTCACACCCAAACCATCTACTTGTCAAATGATGTGCCGCTATAGAAGAGAACTTCGAGAGGTCAGTTCAGGCGGTTGCTTAAAAACTGTATGACTGGTAGTAGGTGATGGGTGTTTTACTAGTTTCTACATATGATAGTCCACTGATTGATCATTTCTTCCTCCACTCAACTCACTCCATCAACCAAAACTGCTTTGGCTTTCAACGAAACAATGCACAAAATTACTAGGAACTAGAACCAAACCAGAATCGAATCGGAACCGAGACTTGGGTCTGGTTCTGGGTCCAGTTCCTTGCGGTTCCAGTTCTGGTTCCTTACTCTTGGAATCGAGAACCGAATGGTTGGTTCCGAGGTCCAGAACCAGAACCAAGAACCGATTTGCCCACCCCTAATCCTGGTCTCCATCTTTTATGAAGGAGTTTCGTGGGTAAGTTGGTTTCTCGCTTCATTTTTCTGTTTCAAATTTCTCGTTTGTTTCGATATTGGATTCGAGCTTGGAAACTAGAATCATTTGGTTGTTTCTGTGTTATTGTTATAGATTTAGTGTTTGTGCTGGGTTTTATGCCGATTTGGAGCAAGAATCAGTGAGAGAACGAATATTCCTAGCGGCTTTCACACTGGAAAGCTTTTCTCGGTTGACCACTAGTTTGGTCCGGTCGATCGCAGTATTGGCCAAGAGCCTCTTTGTTCAAAATGGCTTGTGCCTGGTAGACTGGGAAATTGGCCAAAAGCCTCTCTATTTGAGATGGCTTGAGTCCAGTCGACCGCTTGTTGGGTCTGGTCGGCCACATGAGTGTCTTGATGTGGGTATCTGTGGAAGCGAGGGTGTCCACACCGGATGTTTGTGCCAAACATCTGTGCTGAGTCTAGACGTCTGCATTAGATTTCCATTTCTAGTTTGGCGTTTGTGCTAGTAGATTGCGGTGGGAGCCCGGTTGACCGCGGCAGCCCTCTAGGATTAGATTTTGTTGTTCGGTGCCATGTGCCTCGACGAACTTCATGACCATGGTTTCTTCCCTTTCGATTTGGGTTCCTTAGTGATCCTAGTTGGCCGCAAGGAGAGTTGTCGACTGCTACATAGTTTGTTTAACTACAATTGTGTCCTGATTGATTGTTGTAGTGTCTTGTTGACACTGCGTGGTCTCGGTTGACCATCGTTGAGTGTTGTCGACTTGGCCGTCGTCGTGTCTTGTCGACACTAGGTGGTTCTGCTTGACCATAGTCGTGTTCGGTTCACCATAGTTGTGTCTCCTAGACTACTGTGTTGTTTGAGTCGAGAGTGTTGTTGTAACACCCCGACTTTTTTTTATATCGGAGTATTACCAAGGACGTAGTCGGAGCGTTAAGTCAAGGGAGTATTTTTGGTAACGTTTTCCCCGTTTATACGATATAATGAGATGATGGAGTGACTAGGACATTACATTACGTATTTATACGTGTCATTTTATGACATGTATTTATGAGAAAATGTTATGGAATAAATATTAAGTGGGAAAAAGGTGAGAAAATGCTGTCCAGGGCATTTTCGGACGCCTGCGGATGACGTTGTGGACGAGTCATGTCGTCTGCAAATGTTTGGAGCGTCGTCCCGTGGATTGGGATGACTCAGGACGCAATTTCGTGTCCTGACTTCACTGTGTCACGGACTTTCGGACGAGTCCGGACTAGTGTGGATGTGGTGATGCCTCATTCGAATTGAATCTGTCCAATTTATGGACAGATTCGGATGCTTGGGGATGCTAAAATGCGTCTAAATGTTGTTTTCGGACGGTATGGACAGGACGAGGACGCCAGTTCTCGTCCGATAACGCGATTTGGCCTTAGGGATTTTACTCATGCGGACGAGACCTGTGCGTCCGCACTCGTCCGAAAGATCACAGTTCAGCGTAAAATTAGGGATTTAAAACCTAATTTCTTGTCGTGTAGTCCATAACTACACCCCTATGGAGACCATAATCGACTCTCGCCCACCCTCTGCGTAGGTCGCCGACCTCCCCCTGCCTAGCTGACATCTCCCTCCCCTGGGTTCCTACGATTGGTTCCCTCCTCCTTCAGGTATAAGCTTCCTCTTTCTTTCCTATTCAGCATTTTTCTCCTCTCTGCATGAGTTTTCTCTTCCTGAGGGGAGTGCTCCTGCGTGTGAGAGAGTTCTGAATGAGAGGGGTTGTGAGTTAGCTATTGTGTGCTAAGTGTGTTACGTGAGTGAAGTGAGGTGTGAGCCAGTGAGTGAGCTGTTGTGGAGTTGGGAGCTGAGTTGGAGTATCGCCTGTGAGCTTGGAGCTGAAACTGCCGTAAGGGCTGGAGTGCTGTCCCTATTTTGAGTTCATCATTTAGGTAAGGAAATAGGGGGTGTCTTGGCCAGTGGAGGCCCTACACCACAAGTAGAGTGCGTGAGTGGTAGAATTGATTCTCTGTAGTATTCCTTGGTTTTAGTTCTATTCTTGTGTTGCTAGCTCTATGATTGATACTCTGTAGATAATTTCCCTTGATTGTTAGTGTGTCTCTTTGTTGTTGATAGTGTAGATTATTGTTGCTACGTGATAATTCCCTGTTGATGGTCCGTAGATTTCCCTTATCATGTCTTTATCCTTTTCCTTGCTCTTGTTATTGGTTCTATTACAAATGCCTAGACAATGAATGAACGAGTAATGCTTAGATGAA
This sequence comes from Begonia loranthoides, assembly GCA_022433065.1. Lineage (NCBI taxonomy): Eukaryota > Viridiplantae > Streptophyta > Magnoliopsida > Cucurbitales > Begoniaceae > Begonia > Begonia loranthoides. The sequence continues at coordinate 21,094,865 of CM039468.1, read as the reverse complement.
TGAGAAATGTTTAGATGCTTAGATGAACGAGTTAAGTCTGAAGACATTATTTTGACTTGTTCTCTGTTTAATTTTGGTTTAGTTATTCTATTTAAATTGTTAGCTATAAGGTGTTATTTCCTTCATTATTGTGGTGTTGCCATTACTTCATTAATGTAGCATGTTTATTTGCTAATCAATTTAGTTAAGTGTTAATCAATTGAGCATGTTAACCAATTTAGTTAATTTAAGCATGTAAATAATTTGATTTGTCTAAACATGTGAACTAACTAACTTGTCAAATTAACTAATTAGCGATAATTAATTAGAATATGCTTAGGTAAGTGTTGTTATTTATTGAGCATGTAAATTGACTAATCAATAACTACTAGCATGTTTAACTAATTAACTAGCATGTTTAAATTAACTAACTAACATATTCAATTAGCTAACTAGCATGTTTAATTAGCATGTGCAAATCAATTAGCAGTATGTTACTTAAGTAGGGTAATTAACTAAAGTAATTAATTTGACTTCAGCATGTTGAACTAGCGTAATTAACTTAACTAGAAATTGAGCATGTTAATCGACTAGAGTAGTTAACTTAATTGAAATTGAGCATGATAATCCATTAGAATAACTAATTAGAATATAATCTAAGTCTTTACTTGAGCATGTTAACTAATTGGTTGAGCATGTTAACTCACTGGTTGAGTATGTTTAAATTATAAGATTTTGTTTTGATGCATGTCAATTAATTAGAACAATTAACCAACAATTAACTAGACTCAAACATGTTAACTAACTAACTTAACTAATGAGACTTGAGCATGTATAACTAACTAGTTTAATAACCATAGCGTGTTTAATTAATTAGCATGTTAATTCTTCCTTTTTGGATATTCAATATATTATCTTTTACTGCAATCTCATTTATTGTAACTTCTACAATGATGTTTCACTTATTAGAAAAAAATGAGGAAGATGAAAGAAAAATGAGTTAAACGTGAACGAACTAAGGGTTTCATTGACCAATTGAATAAATGCTTTTGTTATTTTCTTCTTGGTGTTGCTTATAACCTTACTTATAATTAATTGTCCTTAGCATGTTATCTTCTATTAAACCTAAACATGATTAGTTAAACTATAATAATAGCATGTAATCGACTCTTGAGCATGTTAGTTAAATTATGCACGTCGATTGTTAAACTCTGTCATATTTCCTCTATTATTGTAAGTTACATATCCAAGCATGCCCCATGTTGTTTAATTAATTCTATAATTGTCTCCTTCATATGTTTTACTTTATTGGGTGTTCCATGGTTATTACTTGTCCTTGTGTGCATTATTCAACTTTAGTTGTTACCTTCCATTATATGCTTTACTTTCTTTTATATGCGCAATTCAATCCTGTTAATGTTACGTTATACCGCATCATACATCATGCTATAGGGAGAATGTGTCATCATGCATCATGCTGATAGAAATCAAGTAGGGAGTGTCACAAGGTGGTACTCACACATGTATTATATGAGGAAAAACGTTAAGAAAATGAAGAAAAAGAAGAAAAGGGAGTTGGGGGATGGTAGGGTAAGTACGGATCAGCTAGGTAGATAGAATTAAAAGAACATTACCTTTCCCTCGTCAGAACTGTGAGACTGTCTACTCTAGGTGGTTGAAGGCAACAAAGATCTATCCTATGGCTACGGATTCCTCCAATCTCCAGCTCGATGTACGAGTAACAAACAAATGAATAAAAGTAAAGTAAATAACGAACGAATGTAATAAAATGATTGGTTTGGGTGGCCCCCACTCCAAAAAGGACTAAAGAGAGGCATAAGTATAATTGCATTAAACCATTTTCCTTACTAAGCCTTTGGGCTTATAGTTACTTGTGGTGTAGGTGTAGGTACACGTATGTGAAAACAAATGCACCAAATTAGGAGTCAATGTGAAAATGAAGAACAAATAATAAAATGTAGAGATGAAGGATTTGCACGCGCGCGACTTGAGGCTAGCTAGGTTAAAGGGAGAAAAGAGAAAACAGTTATAATTCATGGTATTTAACTATTCGGTGTTCATTTCTCAAACACAGTATTCAATTGTTTAGTATTTCTTCCTTGAACAATTTATTTACGCTTCCGCTATGTGTTAAATAAATGATTTCACAAAAGATTTTATAACCTCTTCCGCGACATTTTAACAAAAAAAGTTTTAACGATCCGGTTTGAAAGGCACTCTGATTTCTATCTTAAAAAGGGTTTCAATAAGAGCTTTGAATTTTAGCGAATTTTAAGGAATTATTAAAAATCGGGTCGTTACAGTTGTATCTCGTCAACTGTAGCCATGTCTTGTTGACCGATGTGTCTTTTGGGTTAATTGTTGTTATGCCTAGTCGACGTTATTAATGGGCTTGGTCAATTGCATAGTGTGTCTTCATAAAGTTGAGCTTTGTGATGTTCACTCGGCTTCCTCAGTCATGTCTTGTTTTCGGTCGGTGTGGATTCTTGGTTCAATGTGGAGTTTTATGTTGTTCCTTGTGTTGAACTAGGAAGTCTTGTGTTAGTCATTCTAGTCTAGTTTTGTTTTCCGGTTTGAGACTCTTGTTTGTTATTAGTGTTGATTCAAGGTTTTGACGTCGGCTTGGTTTTAAGTTTCGACAATGGCTTTGGTTTTGGTGCCTAAATATGATGCTGCGTACGACTAGTTGGTTGAGCTTCTGTCGTCATCGAGGTAGAGATTTTATACTTAATCGCATTGAATTGTATCATGGTTTTGAAACTTTATCTTGTGATTTGCCACATATGAAAACACGACAGGAACTGTTCGACAACATGTCAGTTTTTATACTACGTATATATGTGAGTTTTACACGTTTATTTTACATGCATGGTATTTCATAATGTGCTATGATACTGATACGGGAGGATGAATCCTCTTAATACTTTGGACAGTCTCAGTTGTTAGCCTAAGAGACTTTAGACTTATTTTTTTTTTATAATGAGTGATTTATTTGTTGATAAGTTGTTTATGAATTGAATGTGATTAATATGTTTATCATTATGTTTATAATTAATATTCATTGAAAATACCCCTTAATAATGGTATTAATGCTTACTAACATGTGTGTTTAAGTCAATGTAGCTAAGGATTAAGTTTTGAGACTTAAAAGCTTCAAAAGGTGCAAAATACAGAGTAGAGGTCAATTGAGCAGTTGAACATTTTACATTAGAGGTGAAAGTGTAGAAGTGCGGTCAACCGGAGAAGAAGTGCGATCGACCAGAGAAATGACAGATTGCTCAACATGTGCTGAAGTGCAAAAGAGCGGTCGACCTGAATGAATGGTTGTCGATTGAAAAATGGATAGTAAGTAGGCTCTATTTCGGATAGCATGGATGTGGTCGACTGGAGTTGATAAAGCGAATGACAAGATTGATAGAAATCTAAATGGCAACATTCCAATGGTCAGATGAGGTCGAATAGAAGCGTCTAGTGGTCAACTGCTATGTAGAATTTATAAATAGAAGCCACTCTGAATTGAAGAGCTAAGGAAGAGAATTTATACTGAAGTGCTGCCGAATTTACTCTAGACATTTTTCTTCACAATTGAGTGTCAAGCCCAACTCTCCTACTCCTAAACTTGAGAGTTTTTATTTGAGAGAGTTAGGTCTCAAAGTTGTATTTTATATTTCTATTCATTGTTGATGCACCACGGGTTCTGCCTCATTATTATTTTTATTTTTATTTATTTTTGTAATAGTTTGATTGTTGCTGGAATTGTTTATTTTGGGTTATTTTGTTGTCCGTATGTTAGTGTTTTATTTTTAAGGTTATTGTTGTAATTTAGTCATTAGGACTTAACCCTAATTAGTGGGTTAACAAATATCCATCCCACCTGCTCTTAACGCCATCTATTCCTTTGCCATAAGGGACGTCCGTTCTTCTAACAAGGATGTTCGTCGTTTTCCAAATTTTAGTGTTCGTCTCCCCTTTCTAAAAAGGACATCCGTTTCACCAATTTTGACGTCCGTCTTTCTTCCAAACACCTGTCCCCCTCTCTTTCCTACGCTCTAGCATCCGAGTAAGCTTCGCCAGTGCATCATTTAATTATCAAAGCTTCCGCTGGTGCATCTTTTGGTATCAAAGCTTTTGCTGGTGCATCAATTGTACTCCTTCTGCTACGTCTAGGGTGATGTCTAGTGAATAGTCAAGCAAAAGAGTGACACCTCGTGAATAGTCATGTAAAGGCTTGATTGATGCCCTTGAAGTGCAATTATCAATTACTGAGGAGGTTGTTGGTTTAAGAAATCTTCAAGGGGGACCTTGAAGCCCAGACGTAGGCGGGTTTTTCGAACCGCGTTAACAAATGAGTTTGCATTCTCTTTTGCATATTATTGATAACACACTTCGTAATTGAATTCCCCTTGAAGATTTAAGACGTAGGCCTAGACGCCTACCACAAGCACAATGCACCTTCACTGGTGTGGGCCTTGGAAAAAAGTATAATTCATTGAATAAAATTATAGAAGAAATTGTTGATTATGCATTGAAGAATGGGTATGAGATAAAATTCACCCATAGTGACGCTAATCAGTTAATGGTCAACATTTCTTTTGCCTCTTTTTTGTCCTTGGATACCCTTTAACTTAAAATAACACCATCCCTTTTTAAGTGGTGGACACCCCAAGACACAACACAATCTCATTGTCTCATGCATAACCTCCCTAAGACAATAAGAACTTCCAAGTAACCCACCAATCAAATACATCCAAGAAAACATTTTCTATTATTCCAAATTTGAGGTCGTTACATCCTACCCTCTTTAATTAAATTTTTTTCCTCAAAATTTAGTCGCATAGATAACTCTAAATGCGTCTCTCTATGATGATCTATATTAAAGATTAACCCTAATAATCATATCTATTATAATTGAATATGATTAAGTGATAATAAGCATGAGATGATTTTGAAGAAAACATTGATTAATCAATTGAGAATATTTTTCCAAAAAAAAGGTATAATAGTACATACTGTAAATTATGAAATGATGATGAAATTGGATCAATTGGATGTATACTCATGAAGATATGAATTTTTGCATAAAAGTTGATAGATGCGCTACGAATGAGCATAGTCACTATTTGTAGCTAATTGGATAGTATATTGATATTATCAATTTAAACCATTTTAAGGTCATAAAATAGACACATAAATAAAGTGTATGGCTTTTGATTGAAGGATTGGATATGTAAAATAAAAGTTATACAAGTTTGAAGTTTGATAAGTCTAAAACTACATTGTTTTGGAAAATGTCGTTACATGGGACTTTACATTGGGAATTTGTAGACGTCTATAAAATGAGAAATATTTCTAACACCTTAAAGTATGTGGCCATGTAACAAAATGGGACAACTAATGGGATTATGCATGGTTAAATTGAGGGTTAGTGACTAAGTGTGTGATTAAGGTGTACTTAAATGATTATTAAGGTTAATTAATCATGATTAATTATGTTAATGATTGGGATTAGCTTATAACTAAGCTAGATTAATAAATTTAAGCTAAGAATGATTATTGGTAATTATGCATGGTATTTTTGTAAATTTCCATGGAATTAAGGGTGACATGGTAAAGTTTGAAGGAAAAATTAGATAAATGGGTAATTTTACCCTAAGATATCTCTAGAAAAAACAAGAAGGTTGAGAAATCAGCCACCTTCATGCTGGAACCAAAGAAGAAAAGGGAAGAAAGGAGAAGAAGAAAAAGAGAGGAAAACGAAAGAAGAAAGTGGGGGGAAAATAGGGAATTAACCTTCTATCTCTTAAGAAGAATTGTCACTCTCTTTAAGAGGATCCTTTTAAGCCGAAAGTCATGAGGTTGAAGTGAATAATAAGTTATCTCCAAGAGGTAAGAACCTTAGTCCAAATGTTTACAGAAACTATGTTAAATATTAGATTGTTTGAGTGAGTATGTTGTATGATTGGACTGTATGTGGAATTCATGGAAAAATATAGGTTATACCATGATTAGTTTGGTATAAGAATTAAAAAGAATAAGAGTTTAAGTTGATTATAATGCTTAAATGGAAGCATGAAATTATAGTTTTTAATGGTTAAAAGATACCACACATAAAATAGTGTGAAAAAATCTATTTGATGATATTGGATTATTATTATGGTTATGATTGGCTTTTGGCATGAAATAGTATGCATGAGTGAGTTTAAATATTTATTTAAAGGATTATAAAATATGAGTGTGATCTTAGAATTATTGAGTAGTGATTTGGAATGGAAAATAAGTTAGAAACTGTGAGGAAGTGTGAAATGGAAAACTAGAGCAGATGCCTAGTCTATGGGGCAGAGCATCTGCAAGGTAAAATAACACAGAAGAATAAGGAATCTGCAGTAGCTTAGTGTCCACAAAATGAGGGAACCGCGAGAATGTTAGTGTCCATGGAATGCGGTGTCTGCATATGAGAGGTTGAATCCATATAAAGAGAAATTCACATAAGTGTTAGTATCCACAGAAACATTAGTGTCCGCATAATGAGGTGTCAGCGTATGAGTGGTAGAATCCGCAGAATAGAGGATCCACAAAAATGATGGTATCCGCAGTAGAAGTGTTAGTGTCTGCGAAAGCATGAATGACCGCAGATACTTAAGTTTAAGGTCTTCAATGTGTGACCACATAATATTAAGTATGGGAATGAACATTTCTAGCAGAAGCGTAGGTTTCCTCAAGTCGGAACGTGCGTATCTGTGTTAGAATTAAAAAGGACACATGGCTACATTTTAAATGTATCTGCAAAAATTATTGTGCAGGATGAGTTTCCGTAGTGGAAGCAAAGCTTTCCACAGATGACCTGTAGCCTTCCCAACAAACGTGTAGATTCCGTAGCAGAAGAGAGTCTGTGTATCCACAAATTCATTCAAGAGTAGACATTTGGAACTTTAAATAGTGAATTTGTATTGTCAAGGAGCAGACATCCATAATCTGTAATTTCAGAATATCTTCCTTATTTTTAACCATTTGCTTAACCATTGCATAAATCTTTTTGGCAGAGTATTGAAACATAGATAGAACTTGTCTAGATAGATATATGACACAATTTCATGCATAATTTATGTATGTTTAATAAAAAGATTTGCTTGATTCATGTACATGCATTATATTATTATGTATTATATGTATTCAATGTATGCATAGTGAGGATGTTGAATAATACATAATGGAAATATTTATACGTATGATAAATATTATCTGGGTGGTATTATTGGTCACAGAGGAACCCAATATCCCGCATCAAATTGTATATTGTGTTACGTATATAAAGTGAAAAATAGTAAGAAAGTGACTATGGATTCCCCTTGGGTTGCGAAATCTTAGCCCTTCTAAGGTTTTTATTTTTCATGGACACAACTATTGGAGACAATAGCCAGTATGGTGGGGTTTTATGGTTGTATGCAACATTACATACGATACTGTTTGATCATACATGTTGACATTCACATACATGTCAACATTTACGTACATGTTAATTAATATGGTACTTGTAAAATAATATGACCATTTAATATAAAATAGAACATTACATTGATCACATTATCACTGCATAGTTGTGAAAAGAGGACTCATGGTTATATATGTGTTTCATAGATATTGCATAATTGTGGATCATGAGATGACATGGTTAGATGGCTATGTATATGTACCATATAAATTTCTTCATAAAGAGGAATTATTTATGATAGACATTAATTAGAAATGTCTAGATAGTGTGGTATAGACATTAATTAGAAATATCTAGATATGAGGAAGTTGTTCATATAGAGAATTATGTGGTTTAGGCAAAGTTTGTGATAGACATATATTATAAATGTCTAAATAGCTTAAGATTAGATACGTATGAGAGATGATTTGGGGATTAGACATTAATTAGAAATATCTAAATAATAATGGTAATAAAGAGACCATAATAGAACATGTGATCTATAATATTGGAAATCACATTAGAATGAAGAAAAGAAATTATAGAATAAATATTCTATAGAGTATAAATGACACTTAAATGGAATAACACGTTAGAAATTGAGTATAAGATTCATGAGAGAAATAATCATGTTAAATATAAGAATGAGATATATGGATTAAAGTGGTGGTGCTTAAAAAGGTATTGCACAAGAGAATTATGATGGAAGTAGTTTCTATATAAACACATATGAGATTAAATTGTGCATTAAGAGTAAATGTGCATGAGAATTGAGAAAGTTAGGCTATGATTACCTAAATCATAAGCCTAAGCATTTATACATATTCACTAAACACCTCTCACATAAATAAGTGTATCATATAGTTGATATATTAATAATAAATATCTAAAAATCTAGATACAATATAGATCTTGGGATGTGTGATCATGGTAGTTTATCAAAAGTTAAATGTTAGAAGTTAAGAAATGTAAGGACTAATCATGTTAGGCTTAGTACATAGTTAGTTGTGATATCTGTATGGTTAATTGGATCATTAGACTAAGATTCTTAGTGAGCTCAAAAACATCATTATGGTTCTTTTATTATATTTTTTAGGAACATGTGGCAGCAACTCAAGGATAAAAAGGTAAAGATCTATTGGATTAAAGAGTTTGCACAACATATGCCAGAGTGAGAGTTTGGGTTTTTGTTTTTTTGTATTTAGTTTTAATTCAGCCCATGTTTGTAAAAAAATAATAGGGGAACTTTCCTCTTTGGGATAGATTTTATATTTATGCGGCCCAATCACACGAATGTACATTTCCATCGTGAGCTTCCACTATGAGTAGGGATCGTTCTCTAGCTAGAAAATCCAATTCACGACGTATTCTTGAGAGAATAAGAGATTGGTTCGTGACACACACACTCTCTCTCTCACAATTTTCCACCATTGAACCTCATTACAACTCAATTCTTGGTTGGGGTTCAATTTACTCAAAGAACTTTCTAGTATATTCCTTATGTTTTGCACTGGTACAACTCTACATCCATTTTTGCACTGGTCAAATTTGTAATATTCCTCTCAAATTTTGGCAATCTCACTCATCCAATTCTCACACATTTATATTAAACATGCACAATAGTTCATCTTACCAAAGAGTCAAGAAATATGAACCACCAAATATCTTCTTCACTAGATAGATGCATTACATGATGACAAATAGTCCCTAGGAATGAGTTTCATCATTTTCACTTTCCTGTCTTTATGTATATGCCTTCTAGACTGCCATCAAAAGTAAAACCTCATATAGTCTTTATGTTTGAATCTACCAATTCTAAATCTTTCGTCTTATCCAAATTTGAACTACTATTCTTATATCTGTACAGCTCCTCATCAGTAGAATGATCTCCTTACCCAAATATGTGCTTTCATAATGAGTTAACTTAATGCAGTTAAGTACTCATTTTTCATCCATCTGCTCATTGATTCAACTCTTGGTCATCATTTATTGTAAAGAAGGTTTCATCCAAATCTTTCCATCGTACATCCATAACCATGATGCGATCTAACCATTAATCCTTGTTTGTCCTCAAAATTAAGAATCTTTGCTATATCCCTTGATCTTTCATTATCACATGATAACGTACCTAACAACCATCACTCGATGTATTAAGTGATCCGACAGTCAATAACTTCTAGAGATAGTCCAAAATCTCAAATTTTTTACTTTCTTTTATAAGGTGGCCTCCTTGCTTAACACTATTTATTAGATCAATAAAAAATACTCGAACTTTGTTATTACCAAATTTATTAACTTCAATGTCTTAGAAACCATTACTTTCCAATATCCTCAAACTTATCACTTTTATCACTTCCTTGGTACGATCTTTCTTAACGATAATAATCTCCTTAGTATGATATCACTAGGTAAAATGATATTATCATCCTCCCAAAATATTTTATCAAAATCCCTTCACACCAATTACATTGTTATGTACAACTATACTAAAATCCTAACACCCAAAAATAAAAATTGTAACTAACTTTATACTCTATACTTTCTAGGCTCTTTACCTATTTCAATGAAGCTATTACAATTGTCTTAATATCTCATCCCTAGCATCAATATTTCTTCCTACCATAATATTCATTAAGCCGTTCAAAATATTGAAATTGTCATTGCACAACTTCAAGCAATCGATTAATTGCTTCATCTCTAGTATCCGCATTTTGTTAGGTCCCTCATACCATATTTCCCTCTCTATTAAATCAAAATAAAATAAACGTACTCTGAAATAACTTACTTACAATTGATGCGACATGTCTATGTTAAGACTCATATTGTTGGACAGTCTACAGAAATGATTTTAAAACCTAGGGTTTTGATACCAAATTGTAACGCCCTTTTTTGTAAATCTTTATTTGTATTGACATTATCGTTACTTTTTTTAATAACTAAAACATGTCTTTTAAAATAAACTAATAAATCATGCCCTAAAAAATAAAACATAGCGGAAGACTTTACCAATGAAAACACAGTCATTCTTTCTAAATCAGAGTTCTAATATATGCAAAACTTTTCCATTAAAAAATCATTTGTTCATGAGCCAACGCCACTGTCAATAGGGGTTTGGAAATGGAACTAGAACCGAAGAACCGAACTAGAACAGGTGGTTTCGGGTCAGTTTGGTTTGGTTTTGCACATATAATAACCAAATTTTGGTTCTGTTTATGAAGAACTAAAATTCTCTGTCCGGTTTTTGGTTCCCGCTTCTTAGAACCAAAAAATCAGAATTGAACCACAAGTCAATAAAATTAGGGCTTTGTTCGTCCATGTTTTGTTATGTTATGCACTTCTGCTGCAGACTCTCCTGATTCCTGAACGATCCCGAGTCCTGACTCCAAAATTTGTCATGTTTTGCTGCAACTCTCCCGAATGGCAAACGCTCCCGACTCTTGACTCTCAAATGGCAAACACTCCCAACATCTTCTGCTGCACTTCGTCTGCATCCTCTGTCTTCACAGTTCATGTTTTGTTCAGTTGCTGGCTCGCTGCTCCACTTCGCAGTTCGCAAACTCACACTCACTGGTTGGTAATGTAATTTCTTGATTTTGATTGCTGTAGTTTCTCAAATTTGTCATTCTGTTCTGCCGAAGCCTGCATATTAGATAAATGTTTGATATTTCTGTTTACAGGTCCAGCTACTGAGTGATATTTGTGTTGATATTTCTCAAATTTGTCGTGCTGCCGAGTGCTGAAACCTACAACTATACAGGTCCAGTTGCCAAGACTCAAGAGGGTAAGTGAGATCTACTTCAATCTAGCTAATCTTATCAAGTTTCCCTGATTTTTCAAATGATTTTGTTGTGTTTACTGTTTAGGACTACCCGCTTGTGCTTGGATTGTTTGAGTTTCTAATTTTGTTGAATACCTCATGACTGTTAGATTCAATTGTTTTCGATTATTATTGATTCTACTTGGTATTAAATTATTGATTCCTCCAGGTATTTAATTCTGCTTGAATTGCTGTGACTAATTTAATTTTAAATCCTTAGTATTCAATATTGATTTGATGGATGCTAACTTACCCTGTCTCAATTGTGACTTTGTGAGTCATTTTGGTTTAGCATGTTTCTGTTTATGTATGAATGAATTATTTTTCATTTGGATAAAATTGATTCTAAAATTGTTCAAATTGTTGAAAATGTAGAGAATGAAAAGCTTTAATGAAATATAGAGAGTCCTTCTGTTAACCCTATTACTGGTCAAACGAAGAGGAAAAAATCAAAAATTTGGAATCATTTACTATGATAGAAAGCACTAATATTAACAACCCTGGAGCAAAATGTAATCATTGTTCACAGACATATGCATGTCATCCAATGACGAATGGTACTTCAAGTTTGAAAAAACATATTAGTTGTTGTAGAAAAATGTTGGCAAGTGTAGATGTGAAACAAAAGACTTTAAGCTTCCAAAATATAGATAATATGGGATCAACTTCCACTCTTTCATCTTTTAGTAGTGCAACTTGCCGAGAACTAGTGGCAAAAATGATTGTTATTGATGAAGTGCCTTTCAAGTTTGTTCAAGGAGAGGGTTTTAGAGCGTTGTTCCACTATGTGCAACCGAAATTTGTTGTACCCTCTAGAACTACGATTGCACGAGATATTATTGGAATGTATGAGAAAGAAAAAACAAAGTTGAAAGAATACTTTAAAAACACATCTCCATGAGTATTCTTGACTACAGATATATGGACTTCAATTCAAAATTTGAATTATATGGTTGTAACTGCGCATTATGTTGATAGTGATTGGACTTTGCATAAGAAGATTATCAATTTTTGTTGGATTACAAATCATAAAGGTGAAACGATTGGTAAAGAAGTAGAAAGTTGTTTATTTGAATGAGGGATTGAAAATATTTTGACAATCACAGTGGATAATGCTTCTTCGAATGATGTGGCTATTTCATATTTGATTAAAAGTATTCGAAATTGGAATGAATTAGTTTTGAATGTTTTGAATGGGGAATACATGCATATGCGATGTTTTGCGCATATTTTGAATTTGATAGTATGTGATGGTTTAAAAGACCATCACGAATCTATCACGAGAGTACGTCAAGCTGTGAAGCACGTTCGATCTTTGCCTGTAAGTTTACAAAATTTTAAGAAATGTGTTGAAAATGTTAAAATTGTGTGCAAAAGTAGTGTTTCTCTTGATGTGCCTACCAGATGGAATTCCACATATTTGATGTTGGAATGTGCCAAAAAATTTGAAAAAACTTTTGACAAATTAAAGGAAACTGATGTTCATTATCTTGCTGATTTGGGTGGAGAAAGACCTCCCATGATAGAAGATTAGGGTAATATTCGAGGACTTATCAAATTTTTGAAGATTTTTTATGATACGACTATAAATGTTTCAGCCTCCTTGCATGTTACTTCAAATATTTATGTTAGTGAAGTATGTAACTTGAAAATGGTTATCCAAGAGTATGCTGAATGAGATAATCCACTATTGAGAAGAATGGCTGTAATGACCTAAGTTTTTATTTACCTTAAAAATATCGTGAAATTTAAAACTTTTCTTTTTATAAAAATATTGAAAAATTTTTCTTTCCTAAAACCTGATTGTTAATTTCTTTACTTAAAACATTTTTATAAATTGCAGTGGAAAACTTTAAGAAATAAAACGTATAATAAATACCATTATTTTCCTTGATGATATAAATACAAAACTCTTTACAAAATATTTTTCTCTTTCTTACATCCTTTAGCCTAGCTAGCCATAGGATCCACTTATGTAAATTCTTCATCAACTGTCTTTGACCTGTTCTCCTGTTTCTCATACATACCTACATCAACAAGACTTAACTAATGAGCTTAACGCTCAGTAAGTGATAGAATGAAATGTAATGCAGATGCGATGCATGATCATGCGATGCATTACAAAAAAGAACTGTATCTTGTCTGTTAACTTGGGCGATGGATACATCAATTGGTTACGTGGCTTAACTGTATCTCCGACGAGGAGACACACCAATAGGGGTTTCACCACGTGCCGTACCCATACACTTTTGTTGAAGACATTGGGGATTTCAATACAAGAGAAAGGATGAACCATGGAGTCCATGTGGCTTAACCGTACCTCACCACCTCCTACATGGGAGTAGGTACTCCAATAGGGGTGTCACCACAGATGGACAATCACCAATTCTCCCGAACCACCACATGCCTATTTACATATATTAAGTATGTCATGCAATATGCTCGTGAATACATATAGTCCTATATGATCGTATAAATGTCTAATAAACATATCATTAAAAGAACCTAGTTCTATTAAGCACACAACATACAATCCTAACTCTTGCGATGTAGGGTCCGAAGACCAAAACACATGCATATCAACTTACCTGCAGTCTGTGGTGCATTTAGCACTTTATTCTTTTCCCGTTAGAACCTTCAAAATAATTAATATTTATTTATTAATATATTTATCAATTATGAACCCTATTTTTGATATCGTTATTCCTCGTTTATTATTTAATAATTTAATTATCGCTTAATAGTTTTTTTTCATTAATTTATCTTTATTAATTTCATGGTCAATAAACGGATAACCTTAATTTATACATTTTCCCTTAATTCACAATTGTTTAATTTATTAAGACCAACCAAACACAATTCCAAACTATTAACAGCGCAATATCTATAATAAGGAAAATCAACAGATCAACCATTTTTCCATATTAGTAATTCACAGAGAAACCAAATCTAATAACCGTGTCAAACTCCATTTAGAGCAGTAGACCAATGAAAGAAATCCATTTTATACTCTTCAATTTATCATTTATTACCCAACATACGGAGCACAATTCCACAAGGCAATTACTGAACTATAATTACCTATTTTCATCAACAATCACCATTTAATTGCTTTTTCATCACATATATCGGGCAGTAAATAATACAGAGAACCAGAGCAATACCAATAACATACAATAAGGTAGTTTTGACATCCATCATGACCAAAACCAAAATGATCATGAATAACTAACATGATATATTTCGTCCAAATGTTCAATAACAGATTGCTTAAAGAAATCATCCAAACAAGTTATTATCAAAACAATTTATAGGAAAAAAAATCAAAGAAACCATAATCCCACGGACTATCACTTCATCAAAATTGTCCAATAACAGGAAAAGACTATTACCTGTAGAACACTTGGCCATGAATGATTCTAACACATCACATTCACAGTTCGTTCATCACAAAGCATGGATACAGGACCATACCAACAACAACAACAAAATAACAATCCACAACCATCTTAGCATCCATCATAATCCACATCAGATAGCTTAACTAAAAATTACAAAGTCCTCAGAACCCAAGGAGGAAAATCTTACCTAAAGAATCAAAGAGAACCCGAGAGAAGGAAACAGGTCAGCTCCCTTGTTTTCATTCCTCCAGAGACACTCGACCATCACTCACTGTCCCTCATTTTCCTCTCTCTCAATTCTCCAAAGAGGAGTTCTATATAGGCAGAGAGAAAACTGTAACGCTGATGGGTGAATGCCCACATCAAGGAGAGTGGTCCAATGCTCCATCACCACGTGGAATACTTGCTATCATCTTGGGGAAGCAACTGAAGAAAAACCCACTCCGGTTCACCACGAATTCGGACCCACCCAAATAGCGAGTCATCGCCTGCACTCGTCGAATTCCCCTACCCATCGCCAAATCGTTTCTGCCCAATTCATTACTACCATAACTTCCAACAATTTTGTCCAATAATTTGCAGCAAAAAATCCAAGCAATGAAAACACCAAAATTTAATGCATAAGTGAGCCGAGACATTGACCTCGAACCGGCGATTCACAGCTCCAAAATTGACCCTACGAGTCGCGGCACACCAAGCCCTCACTTACGATTTGCCACACCCATAGTACAATGACGCCCCTCGACGAACGTCCGTCCGCAGGCCAGCGCACCAAGCCTGAGCCCTAGCTCTGCTGTCCTCTCTCTCTCTCTTTGTCCCTCTCATCCTCTCGGTCTCTCCCTCTCCCTCTCCCTCTCCCTTTTGTCTCTTTCTCTTTAGCAATCAAGGGCCAACACTTAATTTCTTCCCCCTTTCTTATTTTGTCTTCCAACCGAACCAACAAAGCATGAACCGTTTCAACACTCCACCCTAATTTCTATTATTTTAAATCCTTCATTTAATCTTCACATAGTATTTACTTAATTTCCAATTAATTACTCTCCCAAATTTTAATCCCAACCAATCCATTATTTCTTTTTCTCATTTTTAATTAAAATAGAGCCATATAATTGTTTCCGGATTGAGCCAAACCAAACCGGTTCAGTCCATATTTCTCTCTAGGTTAAAATCAACTTTTCGGACGAGGGAAAGCATCCTTACCTCATTCGTGTTCATCCGAAATCCCCAGATTCCCAGACAGAGTTGCCTTTTCGGACGAGGAAAGGCGTCCTTGCCATCGTCTGCGTGCGTCCAAAACTGTCCAAAATTTGGACAGATTACTGCTACCATCCGTGCTCGTCCGACCTCATCTGAAATCTCCGAAGGATGAATTTGGACACGGAGCCTCGCCCTGCATCATCCTAAAATGCTGGGGATGACACACAATGCATTTTCAGACACGACATCCAATACATCCTTATAAATTATAATCGAACAAATACATCCTTGGTAATACCCCAATAATTATCCAATTAATCCAATTACCCACGATTACTTCGCAATTATCCTTATTAATTTCTTATATAAAAATTTGGGGTATTACAATGGCTATTGGAATGGAAGGAAAGTTTGATAAATATCGGGGAAGCTGCGATAACATGAATTTCTTGATGTATGTGGTAGTTGTATTAGATCCTAGATGTAAAACAAAGTTTTTGAAACATTGTCTTTCCATGGTAATGGATAATGATAAGACAAATGATTTCATCAACCAAGTACAACTAGTGATTGAAAGATTATATCTCGTGTATAGAGGTGATTCGGATTTGAAAATTCAGAAGAAAATTATAGTACTACAAGTGTTTCAACAACATCTACAATCTTGAGACAAAATAGCAGTTTGACCCACAACAAGAATAAGATATATGAGACCTTTTTTAGTCACCACGAAGAACAAGATGTTTCAAATACTCGAACAGAACTTGATCAATATTTATATGAAGCGTTGGAAAAATTTTCAGACAAAAAAGACATTCTCATATGGTGGAAATTGAATTCGTTGAAATTTTCATTTTTAAGCAAATTGGCAATAGATATATTGCTTATTCTCATTTCTATTGTTGCATCAGAGTCAGCTTTAGTAGTGGAGGACAAGTACTTGATTCATTTCGCTTTTCTTTGTTCACAAAGACTGTCGAGGCGTATATTTGCACTCAAATCTAGATTTGATCATCAAAACATCAATCAATCAACTTTAATGATGGTATGGATGATATGAACAAGGTATCTTTTATATTGATAGTGTTTTTCCTTTATATTTATTTTATTAATTACTATGTTTTATAAATTTGTTTTGAATTTATATTTTTCAAAGATTATACAAATTAACAAAGCTGATGAAGTGAATTAGTCAGAATTTAATAGTGATGACAACGTATAATAAACTATTTATATTTTAATTCATTTATATTTTTTTTTATAATTATTGTTTTTCAACTAATTACTTCAAACTTGTATTGTATTTATTCTTTTGTATTTTATATTTTATAATCCAAAATCTTAAAATACTAGATATTGGACAATGGAATTGGACATAACTATATAGACATCATAAATCGTAGTCGATTGGGAGGGAATCAATAAATCTGAAACTGTTGCTTCCGCTAATTACAGCCCGATTCTTCTCTTCAATTTGATTTTCAAAGTAGAGGAGGCATTGACAATGTTCATTGCTTTTAATAATTTGAGCATAAAACTGCAAGAAACGACCCCTTTATCAAGTGGAAATAGGCTTATAATTGATTCCAACAGCAACCTTTGCTTAGATGATTATTATTGCGACATTTTTTTTTTGCATTTTTAATTTTTATAAAATTTTATTATAATATTTGAAAAAAAAAAATTAATTCCGATTCGGTACTGGTTTCCCATATAACCGGTTTCAGTTTTGAATTTCCAAAATCGAAACCAACCGGTTCAGTTCGGTTCCACTTCGAAACCAAACCAAATAGGATCATGCACAACCCTAACGGTCAATTGTATCAACAACATCAAGTACTCATCACAAATATGCCTATCAACTTCTTTCTTCAATTTATTCCATCAGTGAGTATCTCAACAGAAACTTCCTCACCTACAACACAATGATCAAACTATGAGTCTAACTGATGGACCACGGATCCATCCTTTCATCAATCAAGCATTCAAGATTATAATGGAGTTCTTTGAAATCAAACATAAGTGGAAGTTCAAGAACAATTGGAGAATAGTTGATGAACTTCACAAAACTGCCTACTTTTTGACATTTGACAAGTGTTTGATAGTTTTGGCATTTGAAACAATGTCATATCAAAATGTGTGCTTCATGAAGAGTGTAGCTGACTTTCTAAGCTTTCTAGAATGGGCTAGAGTGTTGAATTGGAGTTTTTTTACTGTGGAAAGAGCCCATGAAACAAAGAGTAAATATTGTGCAAAGCCCAAGTTGCTAAGCTTGGAGACCAAGGAAAGTCAATACGTGGAAACCATCCAAGTGGACGAATTCAAGAACGAAAAGTTGCCAAAAGACCTCAAAGACTTGGAGAAGAAGGAATGAAGAATTAATTAAATATTCTTTTAGTTAATTTACCTAGTAACAATTAAGTAGAAAATCAGTCAAGCTTATACTATAGTCGGTTTAGCGTTATTGTTGCTTGTTTAGTTAATTACTATTCTTTAGTTTGTAATTGGTTATTTATAACCACCTTATGTAATTTTTTTAGAGAGTGAAGATTGACTATAGAAAAGGTTTTGTTTATTTTTAAAATTGTTGTGGTTCTTCTTTCAAACCTTTGGTGAGTTACATCCAAAGTTTTCCTTGTGTTTGTTATATCACTGGATTAAGGTTACTTGTAAGTTGGGTAGCCTTTCTTATCAACATCCATGTTCTTGCTTCTTGATGGAAGAGTGTGTGAAGTGGTGTACATCTTTCCTAAAGAGTTTCATTGGTGCAGATATCCATACGGGAGCGACAAGTGTGACTACTTGCTATTTTCGGCCAATCAACTTCTTCAATGCATATTTCCAAATCCGTGAAGTTTTTTCTATCATTATTCTTGAAGGAATTCTTTCTTCATTCGTCCAAGAGGTCGTGTTCCAAATTTCATAAAGAAAGCTTCCAAATTGAGGGAGATATGGTTTTCCATAGTTGAAGTTTCTATATTGTATTTTTGTGGCAAATTAAGGAAATTTGAAGGATTAGTCGATCACCTTCACTTAAGCCAATCGACCGCTCAGGAAATCTTTTGAATCTATAATATTTCTGCACATTGATGATCGACTGCCCAAGCGACCACAAATCTCGAGCTTATCAAAAACTGCTTATTTTTTTATCAATCTCCGCCAATGTTCTCCAACACTTGATCGATCCTATCTCCTGCATATTGCATCACCCTATTGATCAATACTTCATCATCTCTCTTCACATAATTATAAGATATATTTCTTATCCTCTTCCAATAGTGCATTTCTAATGCTCAGTAAGTAGTGTAATAACATAATGAATGAAAACATAGTCGCTATATGCATGCATGCCATGAAAAATTATATTATTTTCTTTTCTTTCTTTTCTTTCCATCTTCTGTTCTTTATCTTTCCAAGAATGAGTAGGCTTGGCAATGAGATATCCACCATTATTCTCCAACCTTTGGGAGACAAACCCGACATCAATCGAGTCCTCCATTAGCTACCATGTACATCAATGCACATCGACTCATCACCTCCGATAAAATCAGCTCCAACATTGATCCAAAGCTTTGCTAGCGGCTGTGCACATCAATGCATGACAATCCCACAACCTTTGGCGAGAAAGTCCCAGCGTCAATTGAAATCTTTGCTAGCGTCCATGGACATCAATGCTTAATGACCTCAACACCTTCTGCCGGTCTATCCCAACATCAATAAGGAACAAACTACCAAACTCATGTACCCATAGGTCTGCCCTTTTGGGACAACCTGTCCTCTAGACCTATTTACGTATCTCTTCCTTCTTTTTATCTTTCTTACATGCAAACACATGTAAAACATCCAACACTTAACGCACAACACATCCTCAAAGCATCATCACTATATTGAAATGTAAAACATCATCTCAGTGTGTATGTCCAACCAATCAACAGGTCCTCAAACAACATATATCACCATCACAAAATATATTATAACAGCATATCAACAGATCCTCGACCCACATTATCATTAAGACAACATGTATCAAATAGTATAGAGAGTCGATAGTAACCTCATATCAGTCACAGTATAATAGTCATCAAACAAACATACAATATATATATATATATATACACACACATCTAACTTCACCTAACACCTTGTGTTGTAGACTCAGAGATCAAACACATGCGACACTACGTACTTCAAGTTCTACAGTAGAAGCTGGCCACTCCTAGCTTTGTCTTGCTTCCGAAGTCTCATTTCCTTGAAAGTTTTTAAGAGAAAGATTACTTACCATCAACTCCAATGAAACAATTTCTAGGATTCTCATTAAATTTCCCTTTTATAGCCGCAACTAAAACTTGGTCAGACATTCGTTTACAGACAACCTATAATGCCAAAACAACTTCATCAGTCAGATAATGGCCACCTTTACTTCCAACGGACGTCCTTTAACATTAATATGAAGTCATCCTCCTCTACAACAAATGTCTCTTATTCACGTCCTTCATTTTTGCAGATGTTCCTTTTTGTGAATGCTTACACTCTCACAATACGCACTTGTTATCGTAGATCATTTGATTGAAACGATGACAATTTACTCATTTTATTTTTATGTCATCGAATGTGTTCCTTTTTGCTGCAAAATACGTTCCTTTTTTGCCCCAGACAGTCATTTTTAGCATACTTCAATTTGAATGACGATGTTTCACTCATTTTATTTATCTACTGTGGATTCTCCCTTTCTGCGGATCCTCATCAGTAGTGGATTCTCCATCCAAACGATGACATTTTTTCTTATTTTATTCATCTACTGTAGTTTCTACCTTTCCATGGATCCTCGTCATTAGTAGATTCTCCATCCAAACGACGACATAATCCATTCTGTGGACACATTCATTTTTGTGGACACGTTCCTTTTTGTAACTTCACTATTCACCGCAGCACTACTTCTTTATAATATGACGCCATCCATTATGTGAAAACCTTCCTTTCTGCGAACACCTTCCATTCCACACACATGTTCTTTTTTGAAAATTCTCCCCCTTTAGCGGATACTTCAGTTCACTTCCTTACACACAGACACCACCCCCTAAAAAAACCAATTTCATAAGACCTCACATCTCAACCTTCTTTTTATTATCAACCAACTATTTTCATCTTAACTATTTTCATCGACTTAACTTCAAGGAGACAGAGAGTTTGCCTACCCATGTGTTCTTCCACAGGAAAGATGAGGGTCTTCATTTGTTCACTTATCCTTTTAAGCATGAAGAGAGAGAAAAGGGAGGTGGTGACTCAAGTAGTGAGTCATTAGTTGCACGTTCGTGCCCTCCTTTCTTTTAGGACACCTTAATATACATAGGATCAAACTTGTAGATGTAATCATAGCATTTTGGAGACCTTTACCCTAACTCTATCAGTGGCCCATAATCATCCGGTTAAAGGCTAACTATTCCCAAAGGTCAATCCAATGTCAAATGTCCGTCGCAGATACCTATGCTTTTGCAAATGCCTAACATCCGCCACGGATACCCGCCACACACTCATGTCTGCGTCAGCATTCCATGTGACAAAAATAAAAAGTCTAGACACCCATTTCTGAAAAAAACTTAAACGCCAGACATCCACACAATCACGAAAACTTAAGCATCCACTACGAAAAACTACACATTTGTTGTAGATATCCACTCAACACTTAATATCTCACATAACCACCCATGTCCGTGACCACATGTCCTTCACACACCAATCTTTCCATGGATGCCAATACTTCTATGGACCCTCACCCTTTCATGGATACCAACACTTCCACAGACACATCATCCTTCGATTGAAATCCAATATCTACAAACACGTACTCTTCTACACCCAAGCAATGGCCAAAGACTATACATCTGCATTTTTTCTTGGACACCGGGAACAAGGTTCTAAGTCACTTTTTTTTTTTTTTTTTCAAATTCACAATATTCTTTATTTTCATAACTTCATATTATTAAATGTCCAATCCAACACAATAATAAAAAAAAATTCTTGATTAATAAAATAGTATAAAACTATCGGGTGTTACATTACATTACCTGGCTATATTTGTTCCATGCCCAACATAAATATTTATTTTTATCTACATAGATAAGTAGGGAAAATGTCAAGTCAGCAATTCTTTAGAATAAATAAATTTTTCTTATTGATATTTATTGGTTCACAACATTGAAACAACCGTCCGAATTGGCCACTTTTCATTTCACTAAATCACATGCCTACCTTTGAAGCACTGTATCAGAGTCTGGACTTTTCTGGGACATGTTGTTCATAACCACCTTTACGATTAGGGTAGAGTTAGTTCCCACTATGGAATTGTAATGCTCTGATTTCTTTCCTATGCTTTAGCCTTTTTGTTCATTTGTCATTACTAGTAATCTTGTAATGACTTATGTTATTCTTATTACAAATTCTATTTTATTTTTTATTTTTTTATCACAACGAAAGACTTATAACATTTCATTATCCAAATGATAGAAAATAACAAGTCTATCTTACTGTTATTATTGAGGGTAATTATCCCCTGAAGTATAAAGGTCCCTTCAACTAATGCCCTAAACTTCAAATTTCAAATTCTGATACCTCAAAGTTTGAGGTGTTACCAAGTAACACCATGTCTGTTAATGTACCGTTACAAAACCAATTTCATCTCTATCTCTTTTAATCTTCTTTAATCTACTGTTAAAAACCAATCCCATCTCTATCTCTTCTACTCTCTTTCTCTCTCTAACAATTTTTTTTTCTTACGCATGGGTTTGAATAAGGGCAATCTTGAGGAGGAGGGGAGCAGGGGAGGACAAAGAAAAAGGTGAAGGAGCTGAGGTTCAAATATGTCAATTCCAATCCTTTAAGTTTGTTGGAGGAGGAGAAGTAAGTCAATGCTCTATGGATTTCACACCTTTGCTGATCTAGGTTTCTTTTTGAGACCTATCAGCCCTTTTTGAGTTAAAGCATACCCAATCCCTACAAAGAACATTTGGGATTAGTGATTTATTTAGTTTCATCAGCTGGCACTCTTCCTTCAATAGCTTAACAAGCAACTCCAAGCAAAAGATTTTAGAGCTTTCAGATGCTGAATTCAGAGAGGATAATGCACCCAACAAAAGAACACTTTTAAAAAAGATTAACGGGCTCTTTCTAACTTCAACTTGAGTAGAAAAATAATGTGAGACAACCTTAACAGCAGAATTAACAATAATGGAAGAGGGTCTAAGAGATTTCTTAACCCAGATATACAGAATCCTTAGATGGAGAGGATATGATTCTTTAGGAAGAGAAATGTGAGTAGAAGAGAGTATAGAAATGATGAACTTTGCTTGAGGATCTGCAACATACAAAGATGTTTGAGTTAAGAAGAGTCTTTAGAGACTAAAGGTGATGATGTTGAAATGACAAACACTGGAGTGAGTCTTGGAGATCTGCCCATGCTTGAATAATGCTTCAAAGACCTTCGCATTCACCTGCTCCTCTTTCTAACCAGGATGTCTTCTTTGACTCCTCCTTCAAGCTTTGAAGCACCCATCTTGAAAAGCTTCCCTTCCTCAAACAACAAGATATCCATCTATTTTATTAGCGAAAGACAAAAAAATACAATGGAGTAATAGAGAGGTATTAGTTAGTAATGCATCAAACTTTGAGGTGTCAGAATTCAAAATTTGAATTTAGGATATTAGTTGAAGAAACTTCTATACTTCAGGGATCATATTGATAATTATCCTATTATTTATATAAACATATAACAGTTCAACATACATCCAAGCTTTGTGTTATCTTAGTACATTTATTTAATCTATGATCCATATTTCAAGATCTCCTCTAGTACATAAAGTACACCAAATAATCCAACCTTCTTCGATTGTAGTAGCACTAACAAGCCAAATTTGCAACCTTTAAAAAGCTTCTTCAATAATCAAATCC
Source organism: Begonia loranthoides (assembly GCA_022433065.1). Lineage (NCBI taxonomy): Eukaryota > Viridiplantae > Streptophyta > Magnoliopsida > Cucurbitales > Begoniaceae > Begonia > Begonia loranthoides. The sequence continues at coordinate 21,071,038 of CM039468.1, read as the reverse complement.
GTTAGATCTATCCAAATGTGAGTTCTCATTGCCGTATTCTCCTACATCACAAGTTTAAAATATGAGTCTAATACTCAATAAGTAATGAAAAATATAAACATATAACATATCATGCAGTATGTATAAAGTCATGCATATGTTCATGTTAACTTCCTTCATTCTTTCATTTGTTAGTCTGATCGTTGAGGCACAGTCCAAAGAACAAATAGACACTATTTGGTCCACCATTTGCAAGACAACAAAATTCAATCTCAGCCACACAATGACCCCTTACATATTTTATTCTTCTTTTGTAGTCTTTCTTACATGCATGAACAAACATCAGAATGCATATTCAATGTTGATTTTGTATAATTACAATCATAACAACATATAATTAAAACAAACATAGTTCTTCAATAACAATTTAAATCACTCGATTCCTACTACCCAGTGATGTAGGCTATTAAGCCAAAAACACATACAACTGTTACTTACTTGCTCGCTCTACAAATATTCCATTAAATAAGTTCAACCTGTGTTTTTTATTACAGAGAGAGAAAGGTGCTCCTCTATAGTTTTTCACTCTTTTACTTACTCTCCAAAGTATTTAGCAAAACTCCCCCTTATATAGTTGTGAGCAGAGGAGAGAGAATTGCAAGGTGTCAAAATCTCATATATAGTTATCAACATCCTTATTGTGTTTAATTTTCTATTGGCACACCACATCCTGTCTATTAATAAAGTTTTAGCCTTAATCATTACTTTTGTTTACAATGGATACAATGAATCTGATGATAGTAAGTCGAACTAGAAATTCAAAATATGCAATTAATCATCGGATATCCATTACAGTCATGCACGTATCCACGGATGCCAATCTTGCCGCAAGAACCTAAGCTACCAAAATTTAACTTTCTTTCTGTCAAATGTCAACATTATTTAATGCCATGAATGTGTTTTAATCTAAGGATGCCTATACTCTCACAGTTCCACTGTTCAATGCATGCCCCTTATCCAAAATGACAATGTTTCTTTCTCTCTTTGTATTTACCGTGGATGCATTTCAATTTGTTAATGCCTACACTCCTACAGTTCCATTTTTCAATGCATGTCTTTATCCAAAATGACAGTGTTTAACTCTTGCCATGTGGCACCCTTCTTTTCCACACAGAATCTTTACTTTCAGCAGAAGCATCTTTCTTAATCCAACGGTTCACATCTCATCTGCTCTTTTTAATATGACGATCCATACTTCATCTACTCTTTTTCTCTCTTTACAACTTTAATTCAAAAGCTGTTGTTTCTTTTCTTTAGTAAACTGCCATTGACACGTTTGCTGTTGCAGAAACATAAAATGACAATGTTTACAATTATTTGACTCCTCTTCGAACATCTTTTCTCTTCCACAAAGGAATATTTCCTTATCAAATGGCTCCCCTTTGGTCTGTTCTTTTATCCAACCATTTCACGTTGCTCCTCCTAACGTTTTTCCTACCATGGATGCATTTGCTTATGAGGATACTTAACAAAATGACGTATTCCCCACCAATAAGTTCGTAACCAATTTTAAATCTTTAGAATTTTATTTTTTCCACTATCATTCCAAAATTTTTTCCAACTAAATAATAAGCAAAATATCACTTATAATATGAAAAAATTCTTGGATATTACATTCTCCCTTCGTTAATCAAAATTTTTTCCATAAATTTGTTTATTTGTATCTTCATGTCTTGTTCTCTTTCTAACATTGCATCTTCGACTGAATGATTGTTCCATGAGACCTTCACTAATGGAATTTGTTTATTTATTAATTATTTGACTTTTTGTATTCAAGATACGTATTGGCCTTACCTTACAACTTAAAGTAGATTCAATTTCTACTTCTATAGGTCTGATTACTTAAGTCAGATCTTGTATGTATTTTTGCAACATAGATAGAAGAAATACTGATGTGCCATTGATTCCCTTTGTCTATAGTCGAGCACGGAGATTCGATAATGATATTTTGAGTGTTTATTTTGTAGGTGTTCAAAGAGAAGAGGATGAATTACATTCATCAAGCATCCAAATATATGCTGGAGTTATTCAAGATTAAGAATAAATGGAAAATCAGGTACAACTTTAGAGAAGTGTTGAACAATCCAAAATTGCTCATAATCTGACTCCCAAGAAGAATTTGGATTATTTGGCTACCTTTAAGGTCTTATATCAAATAGTATGCTTCATAAATATTATAGATGACATCTCAAGCTTTCTCGAATGGGGAGTTACATTAAATTTAGAGTTTTTTTGCTATCTCAAAAGCACCTTGAACATAGAGTTATTTCTATTTGAAGCCCAACTTCTCTCAATTAGAGTTGAAGACAACCAACTCAAAAAGGGGACTATGAAGTGAATCACGATTGCTCAATTGTTGATTCCAAGGCTTAAGGAATATTTATGTTTTATGTTTTGATTAAATTATGTTAAGTTGTATTTGGTTAAAGGACAAATGTTTGATTCACTCGGCTAGAGCTTGTTCTAACCTAGCATGTGTTTTTGTAAGGGCCTTTTGGTAAGTTATCTTTGTGAAGTTTAACCTAATTTTGTGGGGTATTTAACCCTCTTTGAGGTCTACCCTAGGGGATGAATTTTCAGCTAAAGAATAGATTTTGAAGTGTGGAGTTTCCCTCCCCTTTCGGCCATTCTCATTTGGTGGTGTTATCTAATTGAGTTTTGGTTTTCAAATTGGATTTGCCATTTTCTTGTAAGTTTTAGGTGATTCCTCTTATTACTGCTCCTTTCTCCACCTCTTTCAGAGGTAGACATCTCCATCAAAGGAGTAGAAATCTTGCAAAGAACCAAGTAGGAGTGCTTTCACCATTGGAGGCCATTGAAGTCAATAGGCACGGTTTAGGTGCCTATTCGAACCAGCTTGCATCCCTTCATCCATAACTTCCTCTTTCGAATAAAGTTCCATGCCATTTTTGGAGGGCCTTATTTTCATTCATAGAGTAGAGTGTGGTCCAAATTTCACGTCATTTGGACACATATTGACTAAGTTAAGCTAGTTGCCATTTTGGATTCGATTATTCCATTATTAGGCGTCTATTGTGATGGGTTTCCATCTTTCCCCTTTCGGTGGTGCAGCAAATACATTATGAATTTTATCCATTGATGATGGAATTTGAAGCCAATAAGCTCTCTATCCTATTCTTTCCATGATATGAAAGGGTCCAACATATTATGGTGAGAGTTTTCCTTTCTTACTGAATCTTATTATTCCCTTAAATGGTGAAACCTTCAAGAACATCATATCTCCTATTTCAAATTCAAATTCTTTTCATCTGATATCTGCATAACTTTTCTGTCAACTTTGATCAATTAATTCTTTTGGCAAATAATTTTTACCATATCTATAGTTTGTTGTATGATCTCTGGACCAAGCAATTTGGCTTCTCCAATTTCATCTCAATATAAAGGAGATCTGCATTTTCTTCTATACAATGCCTCATATGGTGTCATTCCAATTGTTGTTTGGTAACTATTATTATAAGCAAATTCAACTAATGACAAAATTTTACTCCAACCAATCTGGAATTCAAATACACATGCTCGTAACATATCTTCCAAAATTTGTATCATCCTTTCTAATTTTCCATTAGTTTGAGGATGAAAAGTTGTGCTGAAGGTTAATTTGGTACCCATAGTTCTATTTCAACTTTTCCAAAATTTTGATGTAAATCATGAATTTCAATTTGACACAATGGACATTGGTACACAACCTTATTATTTCATGAACATATAGCTCTGTATATTGATCCACGGAATATATTCTTTTTTATGTGTAGAAAATGAGTTACTTGAGTCAATCTATCAATGATTACCCATATTGAGTCATACCTTCGTTGTTTTGGGTAATCCAATTACAAAGTCCATGGATATGTGTGCTTATTTCTACTACGGTATTGGTAAGGGTTGCAAGGTTCTAGACGGTCTTTGATGTTCCACTTTAACCTGTTGATGAATCAAGCATAATTCTACATATTTAGCAACATCCTTTTTAAGGTTAGGCCACAAATAATGTTTCCTTATGTCTCTATACATTTTGGTGCTTCTAGGGTGTATAGATGTAGTAGAGGAGTGTGCTTCAGATCAAATCTCCTTTCGCATTTTCATATCCTCAGGAACATACCATCTGTCTTTGAATCTTATTATACCATCCTAGATTGTGAAAAATCAGAAGTTACTTCCAACATCTTTGTTATCTTAATAGTTTAACATTTTAGATCCTTATCCTAAGCCTCTTTGATCTTTTTCAGTATAGTTGGTTGTAAAGTAATGGCTTATGCAAGTTGCGTTGAAATCACTATGGAACCATATGCTCGCCTATTGGGGGGGGGTTAAACTTTTTCGTGCAATATTTTAACCTTTAAACCCTAAATGATTTAATGCAAATAAATAAACAAACAAACACAAATATAAAGGAGTTTAGGGATAGAGAAAATACAAACCAAGTTTGTTCACGCAGTTTGGCAACTCCGATCTATGTCCGCACTCCAAGTTTTTCACTTAGGATCCTTAATCATCTAATCTCCTCGGTTATTGATGATTAACTTCACAAATGTCAATCAAACCTTAACAATGACTAATTCTCAGGACGTCACCCTTAGTGATGGACTACAGGTCCATTCTATGATTAATAAAACTTCCAACATTAACATAGAGGTATTCAAGGTCAAGCACAAGTAGAAGTTCAAGTTCAAACATAAAATATTTGATGAACTTTCCAAAACTATCTATTTTCCAACCTTTGATAAGCGTTTGTTGATTTTGGAATTTGAAATGATGTCCTATCAAAAGGAATACTTCATGAAGGTTGTAGCTGACTTTCTAAGCTTTCTAGAGTGGATTGGATTGTTAAATTTGAAGTTTGTTTGCTATGTTAAAAGCCCACGGAACAGAGAGCAAATATGATGGAAAATCAAAGTGTCCAAGCTTGGAGAACAAGGAAGTCTATACATGGAAACCATCCAAGTTGCCGAGCACTAAGAAGGAATAGCTGCCAAAGACATCAAGGCTTGAAGAAGAAAAAAGGAAGAATCAATTAAATATTCTTTTAGTTAATTAACTTAGTAACTATTAAGTAAAGTATCTGCCTAGCTTATACTAAAGTCGGTTTAGTGTTATTTTTGCTTATTTAGTTTACTATTATTTTGTAGTTTGTAATTAGCTATTTAAAACCATCTTATGTACGTGTTTAAGATAGTTGAAATTGAATAGAAAAAGTTTTTGCTTAATTATCAAAATTGGAGTGATTCTGCTTTCAACCCTTTGGCGTGCTACAACCAAAGGTTACCTTGTGTGTGTTACATCACAAGATTGGGCTCACTTGTAAGTTGGGTGAGTTCTCTTATTGGCATCTACATTCTTCATCCTTGGAGGAAGAGTGTGTGAAGTGGTGTCCAACTTTCCAAAGGAGCTTCACCGACAAATCATCCATACGGAAGCATTTATCACAACTACTTTCTATTTCCGGTAACCTAAGTTCTCTCAAGCGTATTTCCTAATTTGTGATGTATATTTCAATTATTCTTGGAGGGATGTTTTCTTTATTTATCCAAGAAGACATGGTCCAAATCTCAGCTCCAAAGATTCTAAAATGTGGGAGTTATTGACTTCCAAAGGTGAACTTTCTATATTGTGTTTTGCAGCAAATTAAGTAAACTTTGAAGGACTGGTCGATCACCTTCATCATTGACGATCGACCACTAGCCAAAGTGCTTGAATCTATAATATTCTGCACCGTTGATGATCGATCTCTCAATCGTCTGCAAATTACCAGCTGATCAAAATTACTCGTTACCAGTCGTTCTCCGCCTAGCAATTCTACCCTTGATCGATTGCCGTTCTATATTATTCACCCGGTTGAACAACTATTCTTCAACACTACATCAACACTTCATCAACAAAGGTTGCTTAACAAAATTTATAAGTTATATTCTAATTTCCTTCCGCTAGTGCATCATTTGGTATCAAAGCTAAAATTTATGCTAATCCATGATTCTTTTTTTCAACATCATGACGAGGGATTGCTATCACATTACCAATGAGGAGAAGTTATAATCATGCTTTCATACTTTTAGCGGGTCAATATATGAAAAAGATTATTTGGATTGGTAAGTAGAGATTGAAGAGATCATTTAAAGTTCTTACTTTTGGGAGAAGACAATGGTAAAACTTATTTCTTCAAGGTTTATTGGAAGAGCTTATTTTTGGTGGGACAAATTGATAAATTACCGAAGAATGGATGGAAGAGAAGATGTCAACATGTGGCATTTGATGAGGAAATTCTTGAAGAGAAAATTTTCTCCATCCGCACCACCACCAATCACCAGATATGAAAGATTTTCTAAAAATTGACAAGCTCAACTCGATTAAATTAACACCGTGTTTGAAGGAGCATTACAACAACTTGAAGCAAGTATATCAAACACTCTGACCTTACAAGCAGAAGACAATGATAAGGTATGAGATGGCACTCTTGAGCAAATTGGAGAAGATGTTAATGATGCCAAAGAGGGGTCATTACTATCTTTGAAGTCTCAATTAGATGAGGAAGAATGTCAAAAAGGACAAGTGCTCGAAGCCGAGCATCTTAAAAACAAAGCTGACTCCTTGACAACAATACAAGTGGAACAAACTTGTTCTATCCAATGTTCCAACAAGGACAAGGTTTGCACTTCATTCATTGATGAGAAAATTTGTACTACCATGATTTCTATGATTTTGGTTAAAAGAAGTAGCTTGGAATTATCGATACATGGCTTCATTTACAAACTTTGGTGGCACATTGATAAGGACTAATGTTCATGACCGATGATTGAACACGAAAAAGGTTTGTTCTTTAATTGATGGTGAAAGAGCTTGCACCACCTTCCATGGATTTTAAAGAAAGTTTGAGTTTGTTGAATGACAAAAGAGACATCAAGGTAGATCAAACTTGGACTAATTTTTCTTATGGAAGTTTTACTAATATAATGTTTTGTGATTTGTTGCCAATAAGTTCAAACCGTTTTCTTTGGAAATCACCATGGCATGCACATGATGAATATCCTAATTGCCTTTCTAATTATTATGATGGAAGAATGGACAAGCTAGTTCCACCTTAACCAAAGCAAGTTACAAAGGGTTATGATGTATTAAAGAAAAATTGGTTGAAAATTCATATGCTCATGAGGCATGCACCATTGGATAAATTGATTACTTGGATTTTTAGAGTTGGATGGATTAAAACTTCTTATATTATTGGCATGATATTTAGTTATGGTAATCATGATGGTAAAGTTGATCTCTTTAATTTTGGTGGAAGTTCATTTATGGTAATACATAGTGGAATGTCCATAGTCTTACTAAATCTTGGTGATGAAGTGATTAATATTTAGGGATTATAGGGACATATTGCATCTGGTGAACAACCTTACTATTGCATGAAGATATTAAATTGATTCTATGGCAAGACACTTATGGCAATGAGGTTGATGATGATTATACTAGTTTGTCTCATGGTTTCCAATACTACTCACGTAATTGTGCATCATTGTCTAAAAATAAATTGTTGGAATATTTTCCTTATATGATAAAGTGCAAAAAGGAAAATACAAAATTAGTGGCCAATACTCCGAGTCAAGGATCATGTCTCCAAGGATGGCAAGTTTCATGGATTTCAAGCATCACTAATGAGAAAGGTACATGTTTGGAATCTAGCAAACCATATTGGAGGAAAAACAACTTAAAAAGCTACCAAGAAATCACTAATAAGGAAAGTTCATAGTGGGGACCTAGCAAACCATATTGGAGAAAGAACTACTTGGGAAGCTACCAAAAGATTGTTCTTTGGCCACATATACTCAAAGGTATTCTCAAAACTATGTTTATGGAAGTTATTGAATTACAAAGGGGTATCTACGACACTTCTAAGCTATTGTTCAAATATGGGAGGTGGTTTTTGAATATCTTACTATTATTGGCCTACCACATTATACAAGGTGTGTTTCCTTATTTCATTCATGGAGATTTTAAAGTCAATGCAAATCTCAAAGTTCATGACACATCTCCTTATCTTGTGGAAGAGGATTATGAAGGAATTACTCTACGGCCACATATCCTTAAAGGTGTTCTCAAGTTTTTATTTATGGTAATTATTAATGTGGTCTACATTATTCCTAATTCGAAGGCAAAGAATGAAAATCTAGTATCCTAGTTATTGTACAAGCATGGGATGTTTATGAAAATCTTACTATCATCAATTGGCTACATCAAATAATATTTGTTTCCTTATTACATTCGCAAAAATATTGAAGACATTGCAATGTTAATAGCCCATGATGATTCTTCTTATTATGGTAATAAAGACTATGGAAGGAAAGGATATGATTTGAGGTCAAATTCTTTTCAACCACAAGACGATGATTGACTATAGGTCCATTCCATCATTAATCAAACTTCTAAAATTATCATGGAGGTATTCAAGGTTAAGCACAAGTGGAAGTTCAGGTTCAAACATAGAATATTTGATGGACTTTCCAAAACTGTCTACTTTCTGACCTTTGACAAGTGTTTGATGATTTTGGCATTCGAAACAATGTCATCAAAAGGAATGCTTCATAAAGGTTATAGCTGACTTCCTAAGCTTTCTATAATAGACTAGATTGTTAATTGTGAAGTTTGTTTGCTATGTCAAAAGCCCACGGAACAGAGAGTAAATATTATGGAAAGTCAAAGTGTCCAAGCTTGTAAACCAAGGAAGTCTATACATGGAAACCATCCAAGTGGCAAAGCAAAAAGATGGAATAGCTACCAAAGACATCATACCTTGAAGAAGAAGAAAGAAAGAATCAATTAAATATTCTTTTAGTTAATTAACCTGGTAACTATTAAGTAAAGTATCGGCCTAGCTTATACTATAGTCAGTTTTATGTCATTGTTGCTTATTTAGTTTACTATTATTTTATAGTTTGTAATTGGCTATTTAAAGCCACCTCATGTATATGTTTAAGATAGTTGAAATTGAATAGAAAAAGCTTTTTCTTAATTATCAAAATTGTAGTGATTCCTCTTTCAACCATTTGGTGTGTTACAACCAAAGGTTACATTGTGTGTGTTACATCACAAGATTGAGCTCACTTGTAAGTTGGGTGAGTTCTCTTATTGGAATCTACATTCTTTATCCTTAGAGGAAGAGTATGTGAAGTGGTGTCCAACTTTCCAAAGGAGCTTCATCGACAAATCATCCATACGGGAGCATTCATCACAACTACTTTCTATTTCCGGTGACCTAAGTTCTCTCAAGCATATTTCCTAATCCATGAAAAATATTTTCATTATTCTTGAAGGGATCATTTTCTTATTCATCCAAGAAGATGTGGTCCAAATCTTTGCTCCAAAGCTTCTAAAATGTGGGAGTTATTGACTTCTAAATGTGAACTTTCTATATTTTGTTTTGCAGCAAATTAAGGAAACTTTGAAGGAACGGTCGATCACCTTCATTGTTGACGATCGACCACTTGTGAAAATGCTTGAATCTATAATATTATGCACCATTGATGATCAACCACCCAATCATTTGCAAATTACTAGCTGATCAAAATTGCTCGTTCCCAATCAATCTCCGCCTAGCGTTCTACTTTTTATTGACACGCCATTCTATATTATTCACCCGATTGAACAGCTATTCTTCAACACTACATCAACACTTCATCAACAAAGGTTTCTCATCATATTTATTAGTTATATCCTAATTCTCTTCCGCTGGTGCATCACTTAGCTTGACTATTCACAGGGCGTCACCCTCGATTTAAGTACAATGAAAAGAAAAGGAAAAATACAAACAAGAACCTAACTCCCCCAAATATTAAATCTCAAGTTTGGAAGTATGGAGAGTTATATTTGATAGTTAATTTGTGGAGAGAGCTCTAGTATGAATTTTGGTAGAGCTTTGCTATGTTTTCTCTTTATTAAATTGAGCTTTGGAGTGTCTTTATTTATAGAATTCTGCTTAGCCGCTTGACCACCTCCATTTTGGTCGACCTCCATCCGACCGTTGAGATGTTACCATTGCAAAATGTAGTTGGGCGGTTGACCCAATTGTCCCTGGTCGACTGCTTTTAGGCATAGTAGAAAACCAGTTTGAATCTGTCTTAATTTATATTCAACAACTTCTGAACCAGTCTACTGATTCTTTAGCAGTTTTGGAATGTTGAGCAATCTATCTTTATGTCCGATCAACCACCTTCAAACAGGTCAACCGCCTCCATTGGTTTGGCTCTTTTTACAGCCAACTAGTCGACCACTTTCTTCTGCGAAGTCAACCTGTGCTTCGTGTTTTGCTACTTTTGAATCCTCTAAGTCCCAATAATCAATATATAAGCTACATGGACTTAGGTAAACATGTTAGTAAGCAATAATAACCATATTAAGGGTATTTCCTTTAAATAATAAATGTATTTACTTGATTCAAACAAATGCATAATAAATAACTTAATTATTCAAATAAAATTGTCATCATCAAAACAACTTAATGTCTAGTAGGCTAACAATCACCTCCATTTGTAAATAATTCACAACCTTTGACTTACAACTTAATGCATCAACTACCACATTGGTTTTTCCAACGTGATATTTTATTTTAAAATCATAATCTTTTACTAATTCCAACCACCTTGTTTGTCTCATATTCAGTCCTTTTTGAGTGAAAATGTATTTCAAACTTTTGTGGTCAATAAATATTCCACATTGTTGACCGTGTAAATAATGTTTCCTAATCTTAAGTGCAAATACTACTGCAACCAATTCCAAATCTTGATTTTGGTAATTCTGTTCATAATTCTTCAATTTTTTGGAGGCATACGCAATTACCCTATCTTTTTACATAGGGACACATCTCAAACCTACTTTTGATGCATCACAATATATACAATACTTCCCGCTTTCTGTTGGAAGTGATAGAATATGTGCATTTGTTAATCTTTGTTTTTGTTCCTAAAAACTATTTTCGGAGCTATTTGTCCACCAAAATTTTACATCTTTTCTTGTTAAACAGGTTAAAGGCATTGAAACTTTGGAAAACCCTTCAGTAAATCTTCAGTAGTACCCTGCTAATCCAAGGAAACTGCATCCTTCTCCAACATTCCTTGGTTGTGACCATTTTAACACTGCTCTAATCTTGACTAGATCCATTATAATTCCATCTTGTGATATAACAAGACCTAAAAAGTTAACTCGGTCGAGCCACATTTAGATAATTTTACATATAGTTGGTGCGTCTTTAAGATTGAGAAAGTAATCCTTAAATGCTCTTCATGCTCTTCTTTTGTTCAATAATAAATCAGTATATCATCAATAAAAATGATAATAAACTTATCAAGAAATTTATTAAAAAACACAATTTATTAAATCTATGAATGTTGTAGGGGCATTAGGTAAACCAAAAGACATGACCAAAAATTCATAGTGGTCATACCGAGTTCGAAATGAAGTTTTTGGGATGCCTTCATTTTTTACCATTAGCTAGTAATACCTTGATTTTAAATCAATCTAAGAGAACACACTAGTACCCTATAACTGATCAAATAAATCATCAGTTTTGGGTAAGAAATACTTATTTTTTATTGTTACCTTATTTAGCTCTTGATAGTCAATACACATTCGTAGTGATCCATCTTTCTTTTTTACAAATAATACTGGTGCTCCTCATGACAAGAAACTGAGTCTTATAAACTCTTGTAATTGTGATTTTAGTTTCTTCAATTCTACTGAAGCCATTCTATATGGATTCTTAGCTATGGGAGTAGTACCGGGGTATACATCCATGGAAAACTCAATTTCTTTGTCTGGAGGTAGTCGTGGTAAATCATCAAGAGAATATCAGGGAAATTATGTACTACAGAAATCTCACTTGAACTTTTACCTTTTAGCATACTTGTATAGATTATACTAGCCAGAAATCTAGTACATCCATTTTTCAACATTGCGCTTTTAAACCCATAATAACTCGCATTTAAAACTATTTTTCATACCTTGAAAGATATTCTTCACTATTTAGAGGTTGGAACAGTACTATCTATTTCTACAATTTATGGTGGCAAAATCTTAAATAGCCAGTCCAATCGTAGGATAACATCATATCTTTTCATGACTATTACTATAAGGTTTGCATATAGATATATATTGTTTAAAGTTACTGAGCAATCTTTAAGAACAAGCTTGGCATATAAACATTCCCCTGATGGTAACATTACATTATAATCATACTAAAAAATTTTAGGTAAATATCTTAGCTTAGTACTAAACAAGGATGATGCAAATGAATGAATAGCTCCTAAGTCTATTAAGGTATAAGTTGCCATACCACCAATAAAAATAGTGCATGTCACCACAACAGGCTTATCAACCTCATCAGATTCATTGAAAGCAAAGAATCTTGATGTAGTTCTTTTATGATCACTTGCCAAGGTTGGGCATTCTCGAGCAAAATGTCCAATTTCTTTACATTTAAACATTGCCCAATTCCAACTCTACATTCTCTGAAATTAGCCTTTTTTACATTTCAGACATTGACTTGCCTAAGATCCCTTGCAATTTAGATATGTGGATGTTCGCTAAATTCATTTTTCCATCCCTTGTTGATTTCCACCTTGAGCCTCCAATGCCTGTTTGCCCTATATTCCATTGTTTTACATATAAAATCTTTGCTTCTTCAACCTTAAGTGATTTTATTACAACTGTCGAATAAGATATTCTTTGCATATCTGATATCTTTACTCCCTTATAAATTTAAGCCTTGAGGCCCTATACGAACTGGTGTACTTTATGCTCATTATTACTCACTAAATGCGCACCAAAACAAGATAAATTTCAAACTTCCGAACATACTTTGCCACTGTTCCCGTGCATTATTAACTATCTTCATCATACCCCACCAATGTCGAGCATCATTGGTTAACAAATAAATAGCACATGCAACTTTTTCTTCTTCTTCAATTTTTGCAAATTCAAATATATCTTCTAATGCTCTGAGGCACATCCATCAAAAGTGGGTGGTTTAAGTTGCCTGAATCTTTCACCATTTGAATGTATCTGAGCAGTTGAATGAGAATTTCCTTGTTCTATATATTGTTCCATATACCAAAACTGAAGTTCTACTAAATTGGTTAAGCGATTAATTGCTTCATCTCTATTATCTACTTGCATGTGTCCTCCCACCATTTGTAAATCTTGATAATTTAATATATGGTTATAAAATCACAAACATATTTACCATTAACAAAGTATTTTTGAGTTTATATTTGTCTTGTGATGTAGTCTATAGAATTGAGTGGGCTTTGATACCATGTTGTAATGCCTCGATTTCTTTCCTATGCTTTAGCCTTTTTGTTCATTTATCATTACTAGTAATCTTTTAATGACTAATGTTATTCTTATTACAAATTATATTTTACTTATTTATTTATTTTATCACAATAGAAGACTTATAACATTCCATTATGCAAACGATGGAAAATAACAAGTCTTTCTTATTGTTATTATTTATATAAACATATAGTATTTCAACATACATCTAGGTTTTGTTTTATCTTAGTACATTTATTTAATCTATGATCCATATTTCAAGATCTCCTCTAGTACATAAAGTACACCTAATAATCCATCTCCCTCCCGCGATTGTTGCAGCCGTGATAAACCATATGCAACCTCTAAAAAGCTTCTTCAATCAGCATATTCATTAGATCTATCCAAATGTGAGTCCTCATTACCATATTCTCCTACATCACAAGTTTAAACTATGAGTCTAATACTAAATAAGTAACAAGAAATAATGAACATATAACATATGATGTAGTATGTCTAAAGTCCTGCACATGTTCATGTTAACTTCCTTCATTCTTTCATTTGTTAGTCTGATCGTTGAGGCACATTCCAGGGAATGAATTAGCACCATTTAGTCCACCTCTTGTGGGACTACCAAATTTAATCTAACCCACACAACCATCCCTTACATATTTTATTCTTCTTTCTTAATCTTTCTTTCATGCATGAACAGACGTTAGAATGCATATTTAGTGTTAATTTCATATAATTAGGGGTGGAGAAGGTTCGGTTCGGTTTGGTTTGGTTTTATAATGAATTGGAACCGAACGGACTCGGTTCAGTTTTGAAAATAAAAAACAGAAACTGAACCGAATCCATTGGAAAATCGATAAAAAATTGAACCTCTGTTTTCGGTTTACCTTGGTTCGGTTTTTGATTTTTTCGGTTCAATTTTTAGAAAACCAATAAATTTGGATTTCCTTAGTATTTGGCTAAACAAATTTTAATTCAGAGAAATTCAACTAAAATTTCAATAGATTTCAACATAAAATGACTTGATGAATCTCATAGAAATTTCGCTTTTTGAGAAATTTTTCTTTCATCTAATTCACTTTTCCATTAAAGTACAAAAAATTTACTAGTAAATTTTAGAACGCGAAAAAAAGTGTATTTAGCTAAGTTAAAACAACATCAAACACCCATCTCCACATTTGATTTCTTAAAAAAACTACATTTTCTAAAAAACCAAACAGAAGCAAGAAACTAAACTCCAAGAAATACAAAATAAAATATAAATGAGTTTATTTAGGTTTATTTCGGTTTAGTTTGGTTTTACTCAATTTTTCTTCATTAAAACTGAGAACCGAACCAAAGATTTTTGTTATATTCGGTTCAATTTTAAATTCTGTTTTTTCCTTTTAAAACTGAATCGAACTGAGTAAAATCAATTGGTTCGATTCGGTTACCCAGTTCGAACCGAACCGATTTCCACCCCTACATATAATTACAGTCATAACAACATATAATCAAAATGAACACAGTTCTTCAATAAAAAATTTAAATCACTCGATACCTAGTACCCTGTGATGTAAGCTGTTAAGCCAAAAATACATACAGTCGTTACTTGATGGCTTTACAAATATTCAAGTAAATGAGTTCAACCTGTCTTTCTAATTATAGAGAGAGAAAGATAGTCCTCTGTAGTTCTTCACTCTTTTACTTACTCTCCAAAATACTAAGCAAACCTCCTCCTTATATAGCCATGAGTAGAGGAGAGAGAATAGTGAGGTGTAGAAATCTCATACATAGTTATCAACATCCTTATCTTGTTTAGTTTTCTATTGGCGCACCGCAACCTGTCTATTAATTGATTTTTAGCCTTAATCATTAATTTGTTTTACAAAGGATTCAATGAATCTGATGATCGTTAACCACACCATAAATTAAAAATACGTAATTAATCATCAGATATCCATAGTGGTCATGCACGTATCCGCAGATGCCAATCTTGCTACGAAAACCTATGTTTTGAAATTTTACTTTATTATTGTCAAAACATCGATGTTCTTTCATGTCATGGACGTGTTTTAATCTATGGACACCTACATTCCCATGGTTTCACTGCTCAACGCATGCCCTTATCCAAAACAATAGTGTTTCCTTCTCTTTTTGTATTTACCGTGGACACGTTTCAATCTATGAATGCCTACACTCCCACAGTTCCACTGTTCAATGCATGCCCTTTATCCAAAACAGCAGTATTTAACTCCTACCATGTGACACCCTTCTTTTCCACACTGAATCTTTCCATTCAGCAAAAGCATTTTTCTTAATCCAATGGTTAACATCTCGTCTGCCATTTTTAATCCAACAATCCATACTTTGTCCAGTCCTTTTCTTTCTTTACAACTTTAATTCAAATGATTCTATTTCTTTTCTTTAGTATACTACCGCAGACATGTTTTTTGTCGTGGAAACATAAAACGACAGTGTTGACATTTATTTAACTCCTTTCCAAATGACATCTTTTCTCTTCTGTGGAGGAATCTTTCCTTAGATCCAACGACTCCCCTTTTGTCTGCTCTTTTATCCAATGATCCACGTCATTCCTCCTAATATTTTTTCTACTGTAGACACATTTTCTTCCAATGATACTTAACAAAACAATGGCATTTTATTTCCTTTTAGTAGTTCCACTGTTCATTATAGACCCACTTATTTTTCGCACATTGTTTACTTTGGATGGCTGCACTACCTCACATCCATCCCAAAATGATGTTGTTTATTTTCACAACGGACATCCCTTCTTCACAACAAACATCCATTCTCCAAATGCAACGTCATTTCCTTAGCTGCCAAAGACATATTCCCCACCAATAAGTCAGTGACCATTAAATCCTTAGAATTTTATTTTTTCCACTAAAATTCCAAATTTTTTCCAACTAACTAATAAGCAAAATATCACTTATAATATGAAAAAATTCTTGGATATTACATTCTCCTCCATTATACAAAATTTTGTCCTCAAAATTTGTTCATTCAAATAATTCTGGATATTGTATCGCCATATCTTGTTCTCTTTCCCATATTGCTTCTTTGAATCAATTATTATTCCACAAGACCTTCACCAATGGATTTTGTTTATTTTTTAATTCTTTGACTTTTGTATCCAAGATACATGTATGCCTTACCTTATAACTTAAAGTAGATTCAATTTCTACTTTTATAGGTTTGATTACTTAAGTCCGATCCTGTATGCATTTCGCAGCATAAATATGTTGGAGGATGTGTTTGTTTGGGTTAACTAGCGTAATGGGATAGTTGATTGTGTCTTGTCCCTAAGTGCAAAACCCTTAAATCTGATCAGGGTCTTATTCTCATGATTTTTGCCATCGCCAAGTATCGCCATTGTTATATATGTCTATAGCATGGTGTGCCCAGAGTTTGTGAGCAGAACCATTTTCACTAAACTTTCATATGGTACAGTAGGACCTATTTCTTGTATGTACCGCACTATAATTGATTGTTTTGTAATGTTTGTCTTTCTATTTGTTTTATAACAAGATCTTGCACTATTCTTTTAATATATGATATGCTTCTTACTTTTCTCATAATTCTAAATGTTGAATGTAAAACTTTACCCCTATTGAGTTTAGTCAACTCACCGAAATGACATTCCCTTTAGGTTTTAGTCTAGCAGATTTTCAGTTGTCAAAGCATGAGTTAGTTTGGTAGTTTATGTTGACTTATGAGACTAAGTATATGTATTTTGATGATGAATGTGATTAATTAATTATAATATTCTAAGTTATTATATTGATCAATTATAAGTTATAAAATGAAAAGATTGTATTTAATTGTACTAACACGTTTATTAAGTCTATGTAGTAAAGGATAAAATTATAGGCCTCAAAGTAAAGATGGGAAGTGAGAATTTTATTCACACGGACATCCAGACTAGTTTCGTGTTTTCAAATGCGAACGCCCAGACCTGTATTTCTGAAAGAAAGTAAACATCGCTAATGTCCAGACCAAATTTATGTTTTCAAATGCAGATGCCCAAATCTTATTTCATAATGGAAAATGCATTGGTGCAGTGAGGTCAACTGTTGCGGTAGCCCACACCTAAAGACATGGATGTGCACATCCCATTTTGTTGTGTCTAACGGGTCACCAAAGGATACATTGCAGATGACCGGCACCTTCCCATGGACGACCGTGACTCAAGGTTTTAAAGAAATCTATACATAGAGGTTGTTTCAATTTTTTTTTTTAAAAAGGAAGAGAATCCACACCAAAGTGCTGCTAATTTTATTTTCGACATTTCTCTTCAACTGTAATACCCTAATTTTTCGTAGTACTAAGTATGAGATTAAGTGATGACATTTAGAGCTATAGTAATGATAATAGTGTTAGCTTGGGTGGTTTGGATATGCTGAGTATGGTTTGTAGAAGAAGTAGTAAATTAAGTGGTTAAGTGATGTATATTAAGGTTGGTAGTTTGATTTCTGGGAAATGGATTGAAGATTGTGGTCGATAACATTTTTTTTGGGGGGGGGGGGGGGGGGGGGGATCTATCACTGATTGAGCAGAATATTCCAAAGGCAAAGCATTGTTAGAGAGGTCGATCGTGTGGTGTAGTTAGTGATCGACCAGCTTTTGCTTGGATTTGTGGAAAAGTGAGTTTTGTGGTCGATCAAGAAGCAAATGGCGATCGATCTCGATAATCAAATGCTGATTTACGGTTGAACACATGAAGTGGACGATTGACCGGTGTTCACAAAAATTGTGCAAAAGCTGTTTTGATGTTGTTTCGTGGTTAATCTCCCAAAGGGCCTGATCGACCGAGAATTCAGAACGTTGCCAAAGATTATAAGAGATGTTTCTTCTGATTGAAAGGGTGGAAGCTGGTGTGTCGTGAATATCATGTGCCCCTCCACCTCCTGTGTTAGTGCCTGTTGATAAATGATTTAGGTTACATAATAAGAGAAAAGGGAAGAAAAAGGGGAAAAACAAAGAAAACGAAACTGTGAGAAACAGAGAGTGAGTTTTGGAGAAGGAAAGAGCCATGAGAGAGAAGGAGAACTTCAGAAGGGAGGAAGAGGAAGTTTGAAACCAAAGAGAGGAAAGAGAACCCATGAAGCCATGAGGAGGAGAAGGAGGAAGCATTAGGAAGGTTCTCCTTTATTCAAAGAGCAAGGTAAGAAGTGTGTGTGTGTTTTCCCTTAGGGGCTACATCACAAGAAGTAGGAGGTTTCATTTGGGTTGCTTACTGCTTTAATAATATGTAAAAAAAATGGTATTTGTTGATTTGAATAAATATGCTCTCCATGTCCTGCAATGTTGTGGTGTTGTTAAACATTAGAGTAAATTGATGATCATGTTAATGTTGAGGATAAGTTGCTTGATAAAGGTTAAGCCCTAGAGGTATTCTTTGATACTGCTGCTCTGCTATTTATGGTTCTATTATTTAGCTTGTTTTTTGTCTGATAACTATTGTTTAGTATATGTCTGGTTTATTAATAGAATATGTTGATCCTGTTAGTGATGCATGTTGTTGTGAAGGATGATGATATTTAATTATGAACTAGTTATTGCTTGGATGAGTAGTTTAATGTTGCTAGTTGTTAAGAACCTGTTTTGAGATTATGTTATGATGCTAGGTTTGTTAATTGCTACGTGTTGATCATGTTGAACTTTGGAGATTGATATTGCTTGCTGATGCTTGAGTTATTAGATATAAGTTGTGATTTTGTTGTTATTCGAGGATGTATTGCTTTGATGTGTTGTTTGACATTCATATTAAGAACTCATGGATCGATGTAGTTTTTCAAAAATGTTAAGGATTTTATAAGGCAATGATATGTTAGAAATATGAGGAATTGTATGCAAACATACACGTTCATGCATCATAAGTTGTAACATTCATACATCAAGATTTTAAATGAAAATGAGAAGGGTGTGAGTTGGGTTAAAGTTCACCGCTCACTCCCAAGATGTCAAGAAGAAAGAAAATGGTATAAGTTTATCATTATGGAATAAGTTCACTAATATGATATAAGTTCACCGTTGCCATATAAGTTCACAAATCTAGTACAAGTTCACAAGTATAGTATAAGTTCACCGTCATAGTACAAATCCACCGATATAGTATAAGTTCATCGTTGATCAAAGTTCATCACCTTTTTCCTAAGCAATTAAATGTTAAGAAAAGAAAGAAAAATGTTTTATAACATACATATCATGTTCATTATGCATTTCACTTCTTACTGAGTGTTAGGCTCATTGTTTAAGTCTTGTGATATAGGTATGCATTGTGACAAGGAAAGGAGCAGTTGATGGAGGATTTACATGCTGTGAACTTTGTGGCTGGTTAGGCTAAAGATTGAAGAGTATATGTGGAAGGTTTTGTAAAGACATTGATTTTTAAAAGAAAAGGATTTTATTTATTGCACTTTCAAACGTTTTGTTTTATTAAGCAAAGTCTTCCACTAAGCATCGTTTTAACTATGGAAAATGTACTTGAATAAATTTTTGTTCCATTTAGTTTAAAAAATGTAAAGTCTTCCGCTGTGTAATGTAAAGAGTTTAAATTTTATACGTTTTTCAAAGAAAGAGTATTTTAAATTGCAACGTTTTAAGGAAAAAGGAAATTGGGTTGTAACATTAACTCCTTAGTACCTAGCCTATTTCTTTCATCATTTAACTTGATATTACATCATTTTGAGAGATTAGGTACCCGACCTTGTACTTCATTGGGTAAAATTTTCTATATATTCTATTATGAGATATTTGAAGATGACACCCCATAACAGTCATTGTAAGGCTTGATTAATACTCGGAAAGTTCAATGGAAAGGAAACTTCAGGGGATCCTTGAAGCGCGAACATAGGCAAGGTTGGCCAAACCACGTTACCAAATTTTTAATCAAACTCTCTTCCCTATCTCTTGCATTTAATATTCTTATTGTGTTTGAAACTAGAGATATTCAAATAATAGAATTTGTTTAATCATACAAAAAGTTGAGATAACCTATGTAAGACCCCGATACTAATTTTCACGTTTAAGCGATGTAATCAAACTTTGGAGATTATTATATATTCCATTGCACCTCTATACGTGTTAAGTTGTAATGGGTAATTATGAGGAAATTATTTCATGATAAATAGTTAGTAGAAAAATGTGAAGAAAGTGAAGATTTGGCGAATTCAGACGCCTGCAGTCGCCATGGGGACGAGGGTTGGCATTCGTACCATCAGATTTTTCTTGGGGACGACTGCAGGATGGATCCTTGCATCCTAAAGTGACTCTGTCCCTTTACGGACAATGCAGACGAGGTGAGGCCTCATTTGATTTGTCTCTATTCGATTTTGAACATAAGCAGACGCTAAATGGTGTCCGAACCTTGGCTGCGGACAGTACGGACGAGGATGGGACGCCATTTCTCATCCGTGAATATAAATTTTCCTATGAGATTTTACTCATGTTGATCAATGCAACGAGATCTATGCGTCCGCACTCGTCCGGAGGATCGCAGATTTGTGACAAAAAAATGATTTAAAATCAGAAGAAAATGACACCCAACTAATAGAAATCATGACTGATTGTTGTTTCATTTCGTTACTCTCAATGCTACCATCATCAGTTAGGGTTATGTTTTTGTTATCTTATTCAATACCATCGCTATAGAGTTTAGTTATGAAAAGCATGACGCTCGCTGTTGGTTTTCCATCAATCCTTACTGTTATTATTATCGTTAGGAAGGATGTTTTCGCTGTATTGTTCATTTTTACTTACTGTTGACTATAGTCGTTAAGAAGCTCGTATCACTACATGTTTCGATGTTGTTTATCGTTATTTACTTCTGTTAAGAAGCATGTTTCTGTTGTCCCATTTTTTATATCTCTCGCTGTTATTTTAGTCGTTCAAAGCATGATTCGTTGTCTGGTTTCGTTATTGATCTCTACTGCTTTAGATGTTGGAAGCATGTTTCGCTGATTTAATTGATGAATTCGCTACTGTATAGTATTCATTAAAAATCATGTTTTGCCATTCTGTTTTCAACATGTTGCTGCTATTTATAGTTAACTAAAAAGCATGTTTTCGTTGTTTGTTCTCGTTAATTCTTACAACTATTGTTACCATTTAAGGAGTACATTTTAGCTATTGTAGCATGTTTCATTGCTCGTTTCATCGTTACAGTCTATCGTTGTATTAGTTAATTTAGAATGTGCTCGTTGTTTTGTTTCTGATTCCTTATTGCTGTTTGGTGACATTGAGAAGCATGATTCAAAATTCTGTTTTGTTGTCGTTACTGCTATTTATTGCCATTAAGAAGCATGATTCGTAAGCATAATTCACTATTTTACTCGTTATTAATTTCTACTGTTTTTAGTCATTTAAAAGCATGATGCATAGTTTATATAGTCGTATATCACCGCTGTTTTTCATTGTCAATTGAAAACATGATTAGTAATTATTTTCTACTGCGTTATTAGTAGCCTAAAAGCACGATTAGTTGTTCATTTCTGCTATCATGTTCATCGTTTAGAAGCATGCCTCATTGTTCTAGTTTTCAATATTTCGCTACCGCTCATAACATGTCCCGCTGTCTCGCTCTGATTATTATTCACTGCTGTATATAATCGTTAAAATGCACGTTCGCTGTTCTATTTTCCATACTTTGCTGCTGTATATAATCGTTTAAATCGCACGTTTCACTGTTCTGTCTTGACATTTTATGGCTGGTTATTCCCGCCTTAAGAAGCATGTTTTCGTTACTTTATTTTGATAATCGTATGCTACTCTATGTTATCATGGTCATTCAGTTTCCTATGTTTTTTGTTGCATAATTTCATTTCGTTTAATAGCATGTAAACTGTCAGCTAATTTAATTGTAGTTGCTATTTAAGCATGCTATTGATTTCTATTATTCTTCAACCATAGTTAAGCTTTGTTGCGTTTAGCAAGTATGCCTAGTTAATATCAATTAACCGTTTAGCATGTTTTATTGATTGGTAGTGGAAGTTGTAATACCTCAAATTTTTTATATCGGAATTTATTAAGAACAACTCAAAATTAATTAAGGGTATTCAGATTTATCGGAGTATTACCAAGGTCATAACCGTTCAGTTATAATTTAAGAGAATTTATTGGAGGATTAATTGATGGGAATGATTAAAGAATGGAATTAAGAAATTTAAATTGGATCTCTAATAATCTTTTAACGATATTTAGAATAAGTCAGGAGTTAGAATTTTGATCGGTTAATATTCGATACGAATATCTAACACGTAAATATATATTTAATATTAATTAAACGAAAGAGGGATTTGTAAATGAAGGAAGAATTAATTAAATGGGAAAGAGAAACTAAACCGGTTTGGTTCACACTTGATGACCCGGTTCACTGGCTTGGTTCAAAAAACAATTAAAGAAGGGGGAGATTTTTACTTGGCCTTCAGCCATTCACGAAAAAACAGAAAGAGAATAGGTGAGAGAGGTGGAAGAGAATGAAGGGGAGAGAAGAGAGAGGGAGAAGGAGATCGATAAAGGGAGCGCGACGGCGAGCTCGGGCAGTGCAACGCAACGTTGTCCATCGTCCGGTGATGAATGATCAGCTGCAGTGTTGCGAGGTGCAGAACTAGGGCTCAGAGTCTGGACTTTTGCGGGTTCCTGGCTTGTGGGTCTGAACGAGGAGGCACCAGGTCGTAGGACGGAGGCTCGGCGACGGTTGACTAACGACAACGAATGAGCAAGCGATGGGTTGGTGAGTGACGGGCTGCGATCGACCCTTCAGGTCGATGTAACAGGGGAGATGGCAGCTCGGGCATGGTTCGGCTTGAGGTTTCGGTCTGGCTTGTGTTGGGCTGAACCGGTTTGTCTTGCTGGCCTTGTCTGGTGTATGAGGGCTGATCGACAGATTTGGTGGCTGGCATGGACGACAATTGGGCAGGTTGGATGCAGGGATGTTAGGGCATGCTTAAGAACGTTGCTCTCTGCCTTCTAAGGATTGGCAGAGAGTGTCTCCTCTCTGGTTCGTTATACATAGAAGAAGAGGTAGAGAATGAGAAGTGGATTTACTGGATGGAAGGGAATGGCTGAGAGCTCTAGGTGAGCTTTCTTCTCGGCTAGTTGGCTTTTTTGCTTCTATTCTTGACTGGGTTTGTTAATTTTCATGGGTTCTGTGATGGAGAGAATGGAGGAAGAAGAGGATAGGAACTCCCTGGTAGTGCAGAGCTCTTTGGAGTGAGCCGATGACAGTTTGGCCGAGTGTTCATAGTTGTTGCAAGTAACAAATTTTTCTTGGATTTTATACTCCCTGTCATGTTTGGATTTGTGTTATGAGATTTGGTTATTAGAATTAGTTGCTGAATATAGAATATTAACCTATTTGACACTGGTCTTGGGTATTTGGAAGTCTAAAATGTGAATTGAGGAATATATGTGTGCTCTGTTGTGGTGCTACTCCTGGAATGTTGATCTGGATCACTATTCTATAAAGTTTGAATGGTGGGTTTATTTCTCTCTCTTAGCCATTTCGGAAAGCATGAACATACTAGATTAGTTTTGCAGCAGATGTGTGCTTTTAAGGTTGTTGTGGATAATGTCTGCTGCCGTTCTATTTGGATAAAGAGATTAATATGCATGTTATGTTGGTTGTTAAGTTATAGTTCATGAAATCTAGTGTGGATACATATTGGGTTAAATTCATGCACAGTGATATCAAGTTAAGTGTCCTACACAATTTGGATAAACGTATGTTAATAATTTGATTAGTTTATTAGAATATGCTATGATTCGCTCTAGGCGTTAACGAGTTCCTAGAACTACTAAGGATTAAAAGAAAGAGACGTTATGGTTATAAGTTGGTTAATCAATTAGATTAATGATGAATCTTACTAATTTGTGAAGGTATTAAAAAGAAGAAGAGGAATAACGGCAAAGTGTGAACGCGTGATAAAGTTCGAGGTAAGGAAATTGGGTGTGTCTTTGCCATTTGGAGGCCCTACACCACAAGTAGAGTGCGTGAGTATGTCTATTTGTTCTTGATAGTGTAGATATGTTAGTATGTTCTAGATTATTCTTAGTTCTGTGATTTATATTCCATAGATATTTCCTTTACTGTTAGTTTATTTCCTTACTGCAAATGCTTTACACGATGCCGTGAATGCTCAGATAGTGAATGGTGAATGAAGAATGATAAATGATATGATAAGTACAAATGAACTATTAACTTCCTTAATGATGATTTTGCCCTGTTGTTTCATTGTGTACTGCTGAAGTGATTACTTGCTGTAGTTATAGAATAATAATTGAACCTAAGCATGTTTAGCGATAGTGATAACTAGAAATACTTACACTCTTAGCATGTTTAATTGACTGTGATAATTAGGATGAACATGTTTAACTAATTAACCAATTTATCGTAGTTTAGCTAATTAACTAGTTACTCTAAGCATGAACTAACTAATCGTTATATTTTAATTAAACCGAATAACAATCGTAGATAGTAATGGAGCATGTAAACTAGTTAGTCGAGCATGTAAACTATCTGGTTGAGCATGTTTAGTTTATATGATTTTGTCTTGTTGCATGTCAATTTACTAATTAATTAACTAGTCGTAAAGGAACTAATCAAGCATATTAATGACTAGTTGAGCACATTAATCTATCTAGAAAGAATCAACTAGTTGATAATCATAGCATGTTTAACTTAACTTGCATGTTTAATTACCCTTATGTTTATTAACTTAAGTAATTAAGTAGCTTGAGCATGTAATTAACTAAGTATGTAAATTCTTCCGTTCGTTTAAATCAATTAGTGGCATGTTAATCAACTAAGGTAATTAGCAAACTTGAGCATGTTAGATAACTAAACTAACATTATTAATTGCACTCAAGCATGTTAAGGAATGTAGATAATAACGGTAGCATGTGAATTAAATTATGTTAATATCTCCATGAGCGTGTAATCAACTTGGGCATGGAATTAACTAGGATAATAATTTAGACTATAAATTGTAGCATGTTTAATCCCTAACTATTATTTTACTTGAGCATGATGAATTAACTACTTGTACACGTTTCATTAACTTGATTAATCGCTGATGCATGTTAATTAAGTAGAGTTAATCAACTATTAATTATGTAACAACCCAGATTTTTGTAATTCCTTGAAAATGCGTGAAAATTTGAAATTTCTTTCTTTTTAAAACAAATCAGAGCGCGTCTAAAAAGGATCGCTACTAACCATTTGTAAAACTCATTATAAAAACTCAATGAATAAAAATGCGGAAGCATTATGAAATCGTCTATTTCAAAGCATTGCAGAAGCGTTATAAAATAAATCTTTTTAAAACATGGCGGAAGCATAAATGAATCATTTAAAGGAGAAACTAAACTATTGAATACAATTTAATAAAACTTAATGTAATTACAACCGTTACTCAATTTACTCTTAGCTTGGCCAGCTCCAAATCTCGTTCGTGCAAATCCTTCACCTCTGCTTTGTTATTTGTTCATCGTTCTCGTGTATGAGCCTATTATTACCTGTTCTTCGTTTGTACCTACACCACAAGTAACTGTAAGCCTAAAGGCTTAGTAAGGAAGAGGGTTAATACAATTATGTTTATGTCTCTCTTTAGTTCTTTTGGAATGGGGGCCACCCAAACCAATCCTTTCATTTTATTACTTTTCTTTACGTCATTCATTCGTTACTCGTTCTTCGAGCTGGTGATTGGATGAGTCTGTGGCGGTAGTGTAGATCTTTGTCGGCTTCAACCACTAGGGTAGACAGCCTCGTAGTCTCGACAAGGGAAAGGTAACATTCTTTTAAATCCTGTCTACCTGGCTGATCCGTACTTACCCCACCATCCCCCAACTCCCTTTTTCTTTTCTTTGTGTCTGTGCCGGGATAAGCTACCAGACCACAGAGGTCTTTATTATCTTATCGTTTTACTCATTTTCATCATTTATCCTCACTCACGCAAGTGTGCGTACCACCCCATGGCACTCCCTATTAGTTTCTATTAACATGATGCGTGACCATACATTCTCAACCTAACATGATGCATGATGCTTCACAATATAACATTCGTAGAAATTGAAGTGCGCATTTAAATAAAAGTAACCGCAGTTGAAAACGCATATAAGGATAGTAAAGCACATAATAGAATGAAGGAACTGTGCATAACAGGAAACAAGTATAACATTAAGTAAGACAGCGAATGAACAATAAACTAAACTCACTCAAGAAGATAAGATGATTATTCTAGTTCTTTAGTTATTTGGCCTAATTAATCTCCTAGTTCATTTACATACTTCCTACATTTATATCTCTAAGTCGATATTCTAATAAGTTATCCTAATAAATTAACATGCTCCTACGTTGATTTCATGTTTTTATTCTTCTTGACTAATCATATTTGGTTTAGTAGGAAATAACAAACTAAGGACATGTAATCGTAATCGAGATCTTAAACAATAACCAAGAAAACAATGATAAAAGTAATTATAAAGCATTCATTTGCATAATAAGTGAGATCCTTGAGACCCTTAACTCATTCATGTTACTTCATTCTCCTTTCATCTTCTTTATCATTCTACTCTCTAGTAAAGTAAAGCATTGATTATGAAATTGAAGTGTGCATTGAAATAAAAGTAATTGAAGGCAAACTATAATTGAAATTGCGCATATAATAAATATAATAAAACTAAACAAAACTAAACATGGAAACATGCTTTAAACAACAATTAACGGAACATACTTAGACAATGAATAATGGAAACATGCTTGAGTTTATTAACATGCAAACATGCTCATCTAGTTAAATAGATTACTAAACATGCTCCAGGATTGATTATTAATTATACAACTAATTAATCATGCTTGGATTGGTTTTTTAACAACTAGTTAGTTAATTAGCATGCTTGTCTCGTCATATGTGAGTCTAGTCAATTTCTAATTAACATGCTCATTGTCTAGTTACTTACCTTTGTTAATTAACATGCTACTAATTGATTTAAACATGCTAATCGAACAAACTAGTTAGCCAATTGGATACGCTAGTTAGTTAATCTAATATTTTCGTAATTAACTTAAACATGCTCGTTAATCAAATCTACACATGCTAGTTGATTGAACATGTTAAGTATTGAACATGCTAATTAATTACCATGATTAATGACATGCTTAATAAGTAACAGCAAGTAAGAGACTAACCGTATGCATAAATGACAATAACAACAACAGGGAATATCAGAGCGCAATAGGAAATACACAAAGCAATAAAAAATTCACAGAGCACTAGGACCAAAGGAACAATATCATTCAAGGGATTATCACTTAAAACTAACTAACCGCAATAATCAAAAACCATTTCAGGGAAACTATTATCTATAAGTAACTACTCAACTCTAGTAGTAAGCATTCTAAGGCAATCAACATTCTTAACAATTAGCAGTAAACATTTTGGGAAAACAACGTAAGACACACACACACTCCCACTTGTGGTATAGGGCCTCCAAATGGCCAAGACACACCCAAATCCTTACCATTTACTGAAGAACACAATCACAGGGACAACAACTTCCAACTCACGGATGGCAGCTCCTCCAGCGGACAGTCGCTCCAAGTCAGCCTTCAGCAGCTCACAGTTCAGCTCCACCTCTGGGATAACAGTAACTCACTCAACTCCCCTCTCATTCTTAGCCCTCCCTCTCGGCTCACTATCACGTTGATCTCTCCCATCCTCTAACTCTCAGCTCTTTGGATGCTCTTTTCACAAGAAGAGGAAACTCACCTACGCTGGATTCTTTCTCGCTAGAAGGAAGAGACGGACAAGAAATGGGAAGAAAAGTCAAGGAAGGAATAGATTATATCTAAAGGGGAGGCAACCATACGTGTGGGGAGAAGGGTGTCGGCCACGCGGGGTCTGGGAGGAGGTTTCCTGTCGGGGAGGTCTCGTTCTATAGGTTATATGTCATTTTCGTCCTAATTTTAAACCAGTTCTGTCGCTAATCTGAGTTGATTCGGACGGATACGGACGGTATCTTTGCATCCGCATTTGTCCGCAAGACCAGATTCTCCTAGGTAAAAGCCTAAGTTTGTACAGAAATTGGCGTCCCTACCCCCTTGTCCATACCGGCCGTAGTCTAGTTTTGGAAGCCAGGCGTCATCCGCCTCGTCCGCATGTACTGTCCAAATGTGTCCAAGAATTGGACAGATTCAATTCGGACACCTCTCTTCCTCGTCCGTACCTTCCGCACATCGTCATAAAGTTCCCAGACTTAACAGATTCGATGCGGACGCGCCTGTCTCGTCTGCATCGTCCGCGTCTGGCGTCCACACCTCCTCAGCACAGTGAGGTTAGGACGCTAGATGGCGTCCCCAGCCATCCTCAATCCAATGCTGGCATGGCCAAGTACTGGCAGACAACACTCTGTGTCCGCAAGTCAATAGCTAGCGTCCGCAACTCCAAAACCTCCACTTTCCTCTATCTTTTCACACTTAACTCTTACCCCACAACATTCCTTCATAAATATATGTCACAAAAATGACATGTATAGATACGCGATGCAATATTCCCAATTCCCATACTTCGATTACATCACGTATACGGGGAAAAATGTAATGGAAATATTCATTGATTTAGTGCTCCGAACGTCCTTGGTAATATCTCGATAATTATCCAACTTAAAAATATCGGGATGTTACAAATTAACTTAGATGTGAGCATGTAAAATAATTAGGATGATTAACTAATACCAAGTTCTTGAACATGCTAATTAATTTATGCCTTACTTTCATATGCACGTCACTTGTTAATTCCTTATATTTTTCTTATTATTGTGAATTACATGTCCAAACGTGTTCCCTGTTGCTTAATTAGTTCTATAATTTCTTCTTTCATATGTTGTACGTTATTGGGTGTTCCGTCGTTATTACTTGTCTTTGGTGCTTGTTCAGTTAGTGTTATTCCTTTATTTGCGCTTTAATTTAAGTTACTTTCATTATGCGCACTTCAATTTCTATGAATGTTATATTGTGAAGCATCATGTATCATGCTAGGTTGAGAATATATGAGCATGCATCATGTCAATAGAAATCCGTTGGGAGTGCCACTTTGGGGCGGTACTCACACATGCATGAGCGAGGAAAAATGTTAAGGAATAAGGAAGTGGAAAACATTTAGGATGGGCGGGATACGTCTATTACTGGAACAAAGCCCGGAGCGTGGGATACGCCCGAAGGGAAAAGAACAGTCAGGATGGGCGGGATACGTCTATCACTGAGAAAATAGCCTCGAGGACGGGATACGCCTGAAAGGAAAAGAAAAGGAAGTTGGGGGGCCGAATGGGTAGCAGAACTAGTCCGTAGCTAGGTGAAGCCCCCTACCTTGACGGGAACGGGGACCTAGTTCAAGTAAAGGGTTAGGTCTGGTAAACTATTCCATCCCCTAAGATCCCTCCAATATCCAGCTTGAAGTACGAGTAATGAATGAACGAACAAATGAACAAACGAATGAACGTAATGAAAGGATTGGTTTGGGTGGCCCCCATTCCCATAAGGATTAAAGACAGACATTTCATAATTGCATTAAGCCTTTTTCTGTACTGAGCTATTAGGCTCATGTATTACTTATGGTGTAGGTACAAACGATGAACAGATAATAAGTAGATGATAAACACATAATGAAGCAGGGATGAATGATTTCACACGCGCGAGACTCGGGGCTGGCTAGGCTAAAGTGAATAGAAAGAAGAGGTTGTAAATGAATTTGTAATTAATCATTTAGTTTCTTTTCTCAAACGCGGTATTTAATTGTTTAGTATTTCTTCATTAGATGATTTATTTATGTTTCCGCATAGTTTTGATAAACCCGCTATGTTTTACAAGGATTTATTTTACATAGCTTCCGCACATTTTATTATTAGTTTTCATAACGAGTTTAAAGAAGGAGTCAATAGCAATTCGGTTAGACGGACTCTGATACGTTTTGTTTTAAAAAGAAACTTTTCAAATTTTCACGCATTTTAAAGGATTTACAAAAAATCCGAGTCATTACAGAAGTGTTCCCAATAAATGACTTATAAGATTGTTTCATATGTTTCACCTTGTAACGCTCTACATGATACGTGGATAGACCTTTCTTTTCCTTATATGATTTAAATTCTGTTCTTTTATTATTAATCATATAATCTTTGATGCTTGGTCATTTATCGTTCATGTATGTGTTAGCTATTTTAGAAGTGTCTCCATGCATTCACATTAATAGAAACAAAGTAGGGAATACCCCCTTGGGGTGGTACTCACATGCATTAGGAAAGGAAAAACGATAAGAAAATGAAAGAAAAAAAAAGGAAAAGGGAGTTGGGGGGCAGATGGGTAGTGGGTCTAGTCTGCAACTAGCTGAAGCCCTCCCTTATCGGGTACAGGAGTTCTAGTTGCAAGTAAAAGGTTATGTCCGATCACTATTCCATCACAAAAGAAATCCTCCAATCTCCAGCTTGAAGTACGAGTAAAGAATGAACGAATGAATGTAATAAGAAGAATTGGTTTGGGTGGCCCCCATTCCAAAAAGGAACTAAGGAGAGATATATGCATTTGTATTAAACCCTTTCCTTAATGGGTGTAAGCTCACGTCCTTACTTGTGGTGTAGGTAATGAGATGGTTATGCCAGGAGTAGCGGAGGAGGCCATTCTCATGGAGCTTGCGGTGTATCTGGAGGAGATGCAACCCGAGTAGTAGTATGGCATCACGTAAAGAAGGAAGAAGTTGTTTTTGTAAGGGTCTAACGTCAAACTCGCTTTGTAAACATTAAACTATTTCCTTAACCCTTATTTGAGTACTTATCCTGAATATTAGGTGGATTACACTTTGAAATCTAAACCTTGGATTTTAGTTAATGTTTTAAGTGATGCTTTTAATTACGCTTCCGCAAAATTTATAATTGTAGTTTTTCACTATTTCATAAATTGTTGAAATGCGTTTTGGTGACGATCAAGTTTTAGGCGACTCTGATTTTTAAGTTCGAAAATCTTTTAAACAACGATTTTAGTCGGTTAGTAAAAATTTAAAATTTTTAACGTATTTTCAATATAAGTAGAAACTCGGGTTGTTACAACCTAATTCACACCCCCCCCTCTCCCCGGCCATTAGATTTATATCGATCATACAATTGGTATCAGAGCAAGGATTAAAACTTTTTGTGTGTTTATTAGTAAATTTTTTATAAGTTATTATGGCTTTCAATATGTATGTTGAAGGGCAATCTATCATTAGGCCACCAATCTTTGACGGTAACGATTATAATTATTAGAAGCCTAGGATGAGAATTTATATTCAATCTTTGGATTATGATTTGTGGGATATTGTTGAAAATGGACAACATTTACCGAGTAAATTAAAAAATGGAGTGAAGATTCCCAAATTTCCTTTTGAGTTTGATGAATTTGATAAATGCAAATTATGCATGAATGTTAAGACAATAAATACTTTACATTGTGTCTTAAATAGAGATGAATTCAATAGGGTGCGCACATGTGATAACACGTATGAAATTTGGAGATTACTTGAAGTTACACATGAAGGCACAAATCAAGTTAAGGAAAATAAATTAAGCATGTTTATTCATGAATATGAATTATTTTGTATGGATAAGATGAAACCATTAGTCAAATGTTTACTTGTTTTACTAATATTACTAATGGTTTAAAAGTGCTTGGTAGAATTTATCCCCACGAAGAGTTGGTAAGAAAATTTTTTAAGTGCCTTCCTAGATTGTGGCAACCTAAAGTGATTGTCATTCAAGAAGCTCAGGATCTTAAGGCCTTAAAGATGGAAGAGTTAATCAAATCACTAACAACTCATGAGATTACCATGACAGCCAATAAAAAGGAGGATCAAAAGGAGAAGGAAGTCTCCAAGACAAAGTGCATAACCCTTAAAGCCTCATCGAGTAAATACGTTGAATCCGAGGAGGAAGAAGAGGATGATGATGAAATTAATTTCATAACCCAAAAATTCAGCAAATTCCTTTAATGGAGAAAATTGAATGGGGAGAATGAGATCACATGCTTTGGGTGCGGAAGACCCAATCACTTCAAAACTGAATGCCCACAAGCAAAGAAGACTCTAAAAGTCTTCAAGAAGAAAGCAATGTTGGCTACATGGGATGATAGTGAAAAAGATTCATCCTCCGAGGATGAAGAAGTGGCAAGCATATGCTTCATGGCTAAGGAGAGTAAGGTACATGTGTAATGACCCAGATTTTTTAACCATTTTAAAAAATACATTATTGATTATTAAAGTAACAAGTTTCAGAGTCAAATCTTTCTACAAAAAAAAAAACAAATCTTTTCATAAAAGGATTATCAGAGTGCAAAAATTCGATCGTTATGAAAAACTCATTTCATCATTCATTAAATAGTGAAGAACTATTATTTACGATTTGCGGAAGCGATATAAAAAATCATCCATAAAAGTTGCAAAAGCATAACTAAACAAAAAAACCCAATTTACAAAAACTGTCATTTTGTCAAGGAAAACTATGAATAACAATTTTTAAGAAAACGCAATATAAGGCATCAGGTAAAGTGATAATTTAACCTTAAATGTTTGAGTTTCCAAAGATAAATCCACGTACTACTCCGAATAACATTCAATAAGGGTAAAAGTAAAATTAACATTCACAAAATAAGTTTTGACGTTAGCCTGTACAAAAGTTTCTTCTTCTTCATTACTTAGTGTCGTACTACTACTCTACTGGCGTCTCCATCGGACCTACCACAAGCCCCACGGGAGTGGCCTCCTCTGCTCCCAAAAGAACCACCTCGTTACCTACACCACAAGTAAGGACGTGAGCTTACGCTCAGTAAGGAAATGGGGAATACAAATGCTTATGACTCTCTTTAGTTTATCTTGGAATGGGGGCCACCCAGACCAATCTTTTCTTACATATTTCGTTTGTTACTCGTGCATCGAGCTGGAGATTGGAAGAATTCGTGGTGGGAGAGTAGATCTTTGTCGGCTTTAGTTTCCTAGGGTAGACAGTCGAGCAATCCCGATAAGGGAAAGGTAACGTCACTTTTAATTCCTATCTACCTTCTGTACTTCCCAACTCCCTTCATTCCTCTTTGTCTTCTTTTACGTCTTTTTCCTCACTCAAGGCGTATGAGTACCATCACAAAGTGGTACCCCCTAGTTGTTTCTATTATCGTAAATGTATGAGGACACTTCTACTTTGCCTAGCACATATATAGAGATATCAAGCAACAATACTTTATGAAATTTTCAAGGAATAGCATAACATAACACATAAGAAAAAAAAGGTATACTCACATAAGATACTATGATAACATGCTAACGGTTAAATCAAAATTAATTAAGCATAATTATCATACAATCTATTAAATGAAATGAAATCATATAATAGTAATCTAACAACGGGACGAACTTTACCGACATGCGATGGCGTGCAACAAAGAAATGAAATAACAGAAACATGCTTCTTAAAGGGGGTAACATACAGTAGTAAAATCTTACGACTATGAAAACGTGCAAATCCACAATTATGAATAAACTACAGCAGTAAAATGCTAAAATCAGAACAGTGAACATGCATTTTACCGGTTATATAAGCTGGCAAAAATAAACAATGAGACATGCTTCTTAGATGATATTGAGCATTAGGAAAACATTGAAAACTAAAAACAAGGAGGCATGCTTTAACGATGAACCTAACAGTAGGAATAGTCAACTAATCATGCTTTAAACAATTAACAACGCAACAGCAAAAATAAATACCGATCATGCGTTAAATTAACTAATAGAAACAAACAACAGTGATATACAATTTCGTAGGCTACATATCATGTTTTTCAATGACTAAAACAACGGTGATTATTCGTGTAGTAAAATAGCGAGATTGAGTCTACAAATCATGCTTCTTAATAACGATAAGTAGCAGTAGCAATGGTGAACAAAACAGCGGATCATGCTTTCCTAAATAACAGTTACAATGATGAAACAGAACAAATCAGAACAACGAATCATGTTTTTTTTACTGTTAGAGTCTACGGCATCATTATCAATTTAGAACAGTGAGACATGCTTCTTCTAAGTTAATAATATGGCAGAAAATAAATGCTTTTTATATAACTAAAATCTACAGCTATAAGACATGTTTATTAATGACTAAACAATCAGCAGGAAAGATTTGTCAGGGCAGAACAGCGAGACGTCTACTTAACTACTACTACGACTGCAAAATGAAAACGGGGCCTGCTTTATCATCACAAGTACGACGAGTATATACATGCTTTAGGAAGATGTGTAATGCAAAAGAAATAAACTACGGATCATGCTACAACAGAGATTAACCATGTGCAGTATAGAAAGTAGCATAGTTATGCTTTTCACAAGAAGTAAATGGTATTAGACATGCTTACACAGAGAATGAAAATAAGCAACGAGTTTATGACTATCTATTCTTACAGCAATGATCATCTAGCTTACATCAGTTCTTAAGCAGATATTTAAGCGTGGGAACAGAGATAAGTAAACATTGAAACATAACAGCAAAGTACGGCAAGACTTATTTCATTCATTACTTCTTTCACAGTTTCTCATTACCATACTCATCTTTGGACAACACTCTTTACAAGCAAAATATTGTGGAAATGAAATAACAAGGCAGCAAAACAAATAACTACCGAGTCCTATAAAGTTAGGAGGAAGATTTTATTTGCAGAATAAAAGTTCAAGGCATCTACAGATTTTATCAAGCAGA
The DNA here is from genome assembly GCA_022433065.1 of Begonia loranthoides. Taxonomy (NCBI): domain Eukaryota; kingdom Viridiplantae; phylum Streptophyta; class Magnoliopsida; order Cucurbitales; family Begoniaceae; genus Begonia; species Begonia loranthoides. The sequence goes on along the minus strand of CM039468.1, from coordinate 21,035,914 downwards.
GTAAATAACATCATATACACAGATTACTTGGATGTAGGGCCTCCAAATGGCCACCGACTACCCATTCCCTTACCCTTGAAGACTCTCCTTCCTCGGACAGCATCTCCTCCACTCTCCAGCTCCACACCTTCCACGCAACGAACACACCAGCAGCAAGGAACCCTGTGAGGAGAAGGAAAAATATAGGAAGGGAAACTCAACTAGAACTAAATAGAAGGCTTGGGGACCATCCGTACGTGAGGCAGAGGGAGGAGCAGGGGGAAAATCCTCTGCCGGTCAGGATCGTGGGAGTGAGGTTGAGTGGTGTGAATTTCTATTGGTTCCACGTCATTTTCTTTCTATTTTTAATTTATTCTGTCGCTGATCTGCTGAGATTTGGACAGGTGCGGATGGCTTAGTCTCATCCACGTGTCGCCCGCAAGGCCAAATTCCTTAGGCAATTTTGTGGTTTCGGACAGAAAACGGCTTCCCCTCTCACCCATACTATCCAGAAAACCATTCGGACGCCATTTGGTGTCTGTACGTTGTCCGCAAGCGTCATCCAAATGTGTCCAAAAATTGGACAGATTCAAATCGGACGATGTTCCACCCCATCCGCAGGCATCCTGGTTCGTCCGAAAGTCCCTACACTTAAATAGATTCGTTACAGATGCGTCCTGCTCTTGTCCGCATCGTCCGCACCTTCGTCCTAAAGTCTCCAGACTTAAACAAATTCGCTGCGGACGCATTCTTCCTCGTCTGCACCGTCCGCAAGGTCGTCCAGACGTCCACGTTGCACCGAAGTTCAGACGCGTTATCCCATCCTTGAAGTCATCCCAAGACGACATTCCAGGCATGTTGTGGATGACACTTCTCGTCCGCAACGTCGTCCTCAAGCATCCGAACAGACTAAAAGTTCATTCCCTACGCATCTTTGACTATGTTTCCATACGAAATTGATCCCCATGAATTATAAGTCACGACTTAACGCGTATAGGGACGTTGTAAATATATATATTACATCAATTCTTTTCTCCAAAGTTTGATTACATTGTTTAACAAAAAAGATTTAGGATTGGGTTGTTACAACATGACTCCTTGAGTGATTTAGATGATAATTAAGATGATAATGATTTGATGGAAACCTTGATTGTTAGCCTAAATGGTGTTGGCTTAAATATTTTGATGATGAATGTTTTGATTGGAAATTATAAGTTGTTTATTGATTAATGCTCTTAATTGTATAATCATTATATTTACGTTCATTAGAAATACCCTCAATATGGATATTACGATGTGCTAACATGTTTACCTAAGTCCTTGTAGTTAATAGGTATCATATTGAGAATTAGAAATATTAAAGAAGGCAATTGACATGCTAGAGGTCGAGCATAGTGGCATTCTGGTCGACATAAAATACTATGCAAAGGATGCAGTCAACAAGATCAACTGAAAATCAACACAGTTTTCAGTCGAGGGACTGGTCGAGTGGACTGACCAAAACAGCATACAAATTACTCTGAGAACTTTTTGGTCGAGCATTGCGGATGAGGGTGCAATCGATGAGACCAACCAAAACACAATACGGATTACTCCTAGAATTTTTGGTCGAGTAAGCGGATGAGGAAGCGGTTGATGCACACGACTGGAAAAGTACAGAACACACAACGACTAGTTTTTAACGGTCGGTTGTGGTCGTCCAAAAAGGATTTGGTCGACCGATTTTACAATGTCAATAAATATAAAACATCTGAGGCATATTCTAACGAACTGGGAATTGAGCCGAAGTATTTCCGAACTTTATACTTAATTCCAAATCATTTAGTAACCTTGTAACCTAACTCTCTTCATCCCTAAACTTGAGATTTTCCTTAGGGAGAGTTAGGATTTAGTTTCTTTTTCCATTTCCTCCATTGTACGCAAGCAAAAAGGGTGATGCCCTATGAATTAGTCGAGTGAAGGGTGACGCCCCTTACTAGTCGAGAGAAAAGGGAGACGCCCTGAGAAAGAGTCAACTTGTAACGGTTTGTTTGACACCCGTGAAGTCAAACATCGCCAATCGGGCAGATTGGGCATTTAGGGATCTCCAAGTGGAAAGGTTGGAGTGCAGACATAGGTCAGGGTTGCCGAACTGCGCGAACAACACTGGTGTCAGCTTTCTATTTTTATCTCTTTATATTTGTTATTACTTTATTTCATATTTGCGCTAAATCACTTAGGGTTTAGAAAATTGAATATCACACAAAAAAGATTAAAACCCCTAATTCACCCCCCCCCCCCCCCCTATAGGCACATATCGATCATACAATTGGTATCAAAGCAGGTTAATTAAAATTTTTGTGTGATATTGTGATTGCTTGGATATTTTTGTTTGAATCGTATCTATTGGATTGATTTTTTTTTATTTGGAAATTGTTGGATAATTTTGTTTGGATTATTTGTTGATAAGTTGCTTAATTTAAAATGGCCTTCAATATGCATGTAGAAGGGCAATCTGTTTCTATGCCTCCATATTTTGATGGTAGTGATTATACATATTGGAAGGCTAGGATGAAAATTTATATTCAATCAATAGATTATGGAATTTGGAAAATTGTTGAAAATGGGCCTTTCATTCCGCCTAAATCTAAAAATGGCATAAGTGTTCCAAAATTAGATGACGAAATGATAGTGATATGCGTAAATTGAGCAAGTGATAAATATTTTATATTGTGCTCTAAACCGTGGTGAATTTAATAAAGCACAAAGTTGTGGTAGTGCCTATGATGTTTGGAAATTGCTTGAGATTACGCATGAAGGCACTAATCAAGTAAAAGAAAATAAATTGAGTATGCTTATCCATGAATATGAGTTGTTTTGTATGGATAATGATGAAACTATTAGTTGTAAGTTTACTCGTTTTACTAACCTTACTAATGGTTTGAAAGTGTTTGGTAGAATTTTTCCCAATGAAGAGTTGGTTAGGAAAATTCTTAGGTGTCTACCAAGGAAGTGGCAACCAAAGGTGACGGCGATCCAAGAGGCACGTGATCTCAAGGCTTTAACGATGGAGGAACTCATCGATTCCTTAATGACGCACGAGATCACGTTAATGAGGAATGAGGAGGAAAGAAGGAAATATTCAAACCAAAGAACATAGCCTTCATAGCCCTCAAGCACTCAAAATGAACCCGAGGAACAAGTTGAATCCGAGGAAGAAGATGAATCTGAGATAAAAGATGAAGATGAAGATTTAAAGTTCATCACCCAAAAGTTCATGAAATACCTTCAACAGAAGAGAGAAAAAGAAAAGGAGGTAATAATTTGCTTTGGGTGTGGAAAACCCAAACATACCTCAACCGAGTGTTCCAAGGAAAAGAAGAAGTTCAAAGCCTCAAAGAAGAAAGCGTTTAAGGCCACATGGGACGATAGCAATGAGGATTCTTCCGAGATTAAAGAGGTATCCCATATTTGCTTCATGGCCAATGAGGATAAGATACATAATTCTTCTAGCGATTTGGATAATTGTGATGATGATAATGAATTACTAGATGCTTTGAATGAGTTATTTGATAAATTCAATATGCTTAAACGTAAATATAACTTGCTGAAAAAGGAGAAAAACAATTTGATTGAGAAGCATGTTGAATTGGTTAAATCTTTGGAAAATCAAATTGCTGAATTGAAAAGCATGGTTGAAATGTCACATGCTTCAGTTAAGTCTTTAGAGTTTGATGTTGATGAATTGAAAGTGAAAAATATTGATTTGAACTCTATTGTGCTTAAGTTTATTGATAGTAGCAAAAATTTTAATATGCTTTTAGGAAAGCAAAGAGTTACGTTTGATAAAGTCGGAATTGGCTATCAACCCTTTGCAAAGAAGAAAAAGTATAACAATTTCTTCATTGGTCCTAGTACATGCAATATTTGTAATTGTATAGGACATAAATCTTTTGTTTGCCCTATAAAATTAAATGAGAAAAATGCAAACTCTAAATTGGTTTGGGTTTCAAAAGGAACCATTCCTAAGGAAAAGGGCCCAAAAAGATTTGAGTGCCTAAGAAAAGCATTTAGGTGTTTTTCAATTGTGAATCAAGAGTATGCATAATTGTTTGATGAGTAATACTCTTAATTAGATATACTCTTGATTGGAATTGAATTTTTCTTGATATGTATATGAAGGTTAGAATCATATTCTTTGAATTGATTTGGATTCACTTGGTTGCATATTCTTATTGGTATCACTTTTTTTAATTCTTCAATTAATATCTTTGGCTTTGATTGTTATTAATCCAACAATTGGTATTCTAAGCTGCATATATTAAGTTGTTGAATTGTTGGATGTGGATTTTGTCATGAACCTTCATCATTGGATTGAAATTGTCTATTGATATAGGGAGAGAAAATATAAATGTATTATTTGATTGTGTTTCCCCATTAATGTAAAATTGATTATTAACATAGGGGGAGAAAATAGAATTGTGTGTCTTGATGCAATCCCCAACTATTATTTATGCTTAAATGACAAAAGGGAAGAATTAATGTAATACCTCGACTTTTTATATCAAAATTTAATAAGGATAATTGGAAGGTAATTGGGGATAATTAAATTTATTGGATAATTATCGGGGTATTACCAAAGACGTACTCGTAAGATTATAAATTAAGAAATTTATTAGGATTAAATTGGAAAATGTATTTTGTAGTTTTTGGACGCATGTGGACGATGGCGGATGAGGAGAGTTTGACTCTGTCCTGATTTTTCAGGCTTTTCAAATGAAGCAAGACAATGGTGGATACTGGCGGATGAGAAGAGTTTGAATATGTGCAAATAATTGGACTTTTCAAACGCACGCGAACGAAGGTGTGGACACCTACCTTTGTCCGAAAATGCAATTCGAAAGGAATGAATAATGGATTGAACCGGCTTAAATCGGCTTGGTTTGGATTTAAGTAAGTGGCTCAGTTTTCTTTTAATTAAAAGAGGAAAAGAAGTGAGATTAATTATAATTGTTTTGAATTAAGGAGTAATTGAATAAATAAAGTGAGAGATTAATTTAAGGAGGCATTAAAATGGGTTAGAATTAAAAAGGGAATAAAATAGGAAAGAAGGAATTGTGAAGAGAGTAGGGGTGAACCGATTCACTGAGTGAACCGGTTGATCAGGACAAAAGAATGGCCCATGGCCATTCTGTGAGGTAGGCTCGGGTTTGTTCAGGCATGCAGCGCATCGCGAGTTGCGAGCTAGGGCACGGATTTGCAACTCGCATGATGGATAGGGTCAGCGTCGAACATCAACTCTCTGTTGATTCTGGTGGTCGGCGTGATGGATTGGCGACAGTAAAGGTCGGCGAATGTGAGGTTGCGATTTCTAGCCTAGGGTCGATGGTTGTAGCTGGCAGTTCGTGCTGAACCATCCGAAGGCTGTGGTCCAGCTTGTGGTCTGGTCTATTCTTGCTCGGGATGGCGACAAAGTGGACATGCATAGAACGTGCAAAGGGTAGGGTGTGAGGCAGGGCATGACGAGGTGTGACAAGAGCATGGCATGGGGTGCCTCTTTGGCGATGAAAAATTGAGACAGAGAGGGTGTGCGTGTATTCGGGAGAGAAAATGGTAGAAAAAGCTGAGTGAGCGAGAGACGTGAGACCGAGAGAAAAGAAGGAAGAAAGCTGAGAAAGGCAGAGTTTGAGGAATGTGCCGATGGAGGGTCTGGAGCTCCTGGTTTGCTTCGGGTGTTCCCTGTCTGCTGGTAAGGTTCTTCTCTATTGTTTTAGTCTTTGGATTCTGTTTCGGATGTTAAGTCCAACGTTGATATTGAGTAGTGTTTTGGAATGCTTTTGGTTGCTTGCTGCGCATTGGTTTCATGAAACATATATGCCGTATATGTCTTCTCTGTTGCCTGAAGTTGGAGGTGAATTGTTCCCTATCATTGTTGCTCAGTTGTTTTCAATATGGTATGCATTAACTTGTGCTCTAATGACGCTCATATATACTCTCTTATTTGAATTGAAATTATTGATGGTTGTCTATCTGTTGGAATATGTTGGTTTAGACTTTGTTTCCTTATGTTAAGCCCTGCTAGTAGACTATTAATTGGACGTAAGGTTATGGATTTTCCCCTGTTATTGATTGTTGTTAAGTGATTCTGGCGGCAGTTATAAAGTGAAGCTGTGAAGTTGTTAGTAGGAATGAATTTCTGCTTCAATGTTTAAATTATGTTGGGAATAATAATCTGTTGGGCTTAGTTGATATACATGGATTGTCCTTTGTCTGGTTAGGTTTGGTGAATGCTCCACTATTGGTTGGTTGGTTGTTCTACACTTTAGGGAATTGTTATTGAAGAATGAGAAATACGTATGCTCTCTGTTCCTTTGGAAATGAATGTTGTTTTGTTATAGTAAAGTCTATAACTTGGTTTTATCACTGCTGAACGAATTACTGGTTAAGATTTGGAATAACCTGTTATGAGTTGTTTATAATCCTCATGTGATTAGTATGAAGTTGCAAATGTGCTCTCTCCTATTGATCGTGATAAGTTTATGAACTGTTAGTTATGTACGTTAAAATGATCTACCTGCTGCCATTTTATTTGGATAAAAATAATAATGAGCATGTTTTGTTGGTTGTTAAGTTTTTTTTTAATAGAACTGTTATTCAACATACGTGGATTATAGCATTTTAATACAACATTAATTGGGGATAATATTGTGCACTCGTTGGATACGTCAATTGGATATTATGATGAGTTATGTTTCGTTTTAGGCATTAACGAGTTCCTAGAATTATTATGTAATTAAGGATAGGAAAAGAATGAAATCAATAAGTTATGATTTTAATGAGTTAATGTTCTAATTATGAAGGTATTGAAAAGGAAAAGGAAGGATAAAAATTTAGTACGAAAACGCGTTAAAGCTTCGAGGTAAGAAATTGAGTAGAGACTTTGGCCTATGGACGCCCTACACCATTAGCAATGTCTTCCTTTAAATTAATTGTTGTGTTTCTATGTATCATGTCTATACTAATCGCACATTATTAGTTTAATTTCTAAGCATGTTTAGGAAATTAGCATATTGTTAGTGTTTCCTTTAAGTCTCCAAGCATGCCTATCTTGTTATTGTTTTCTTTTAAATTGCTTAGCACGTTTGTATTATTATCATTTTCCTTTAAAGTGTCAAGCATGCTTAGATTAGTACTGTTTCCATTAAATTACCAAGCATGCCTTTATAGTTATTGTTTCTTTTAATTGCCAAGTATATTTTAGATCATATTGCCATGTGTAGTATGTAGATTTTCCATGCTTCATGGTGTTATAATAGTGTGATTTCTGCTTCATATCTCCTGCTTTTATATTACTGTGATTACTACTTTATGTCGTATACTTTTATACTATTACGATTACTATTTTTCATTGACATGTATCACGATAATGTTTCTTATTGACATGCATCATGATAATAGAAACAAGTAGGAAGTGCCACCTCTGGGGTGGTACTCATATGCATTACGTGAGAAAAAGAATGAATGAAAGGAAAGGAAATGGGGAGTTGGGAGATGGACGAGTAGTTCGGATCTAATCAGGTAGTATAGACTAAGCCCCTCCCTTGTCAGGTCCGGGACTAGCTACACTAGGTGGTTAGAAGCCGAGAACAGACTATTCCCTCCGTCACGGATTCCTCCAATCTCCCACTCGACATACGAGTTATGAATGAAAAAAATGAAAGAATGAAATGTAAAGAAAAGATTGGTTTGGGGCGATACCCATTCCAAAAGAACTAAAGAGAGTCATAAAGCATACTGTATACCTCATTTCTTACTGGGCCTCGGGCTCACAGTTGCTATTGGTGTAGGTACATGAGAAAATGATGAACAAGTAAATGAGCAGTTGATGAAGGATTTGCAAGGGTGGAAGTTGTGGCTGGTTAGGCTAAGGAAAGTAAAAGAGAAAAGTAATTTGTAATTAACACATAATTATTTGTTTAGTATTCCTTAAATGAATTTCTTGCGCTTTCGCTTTGTTTTGAGAAAAGATTTTATAACTATAGCTTTTCGTTTCTTAGAACGATTTTCATAACGAGTCTAAGGAAAAGATTTTTAACGATCCGACTTTTTAGAAAAGAACTCTGATTTAACTTAAAAGATTTTAATAAAGATTTTAGTTGTTTTATAAAAGTTTTAAATTTTAATACATTTTTAAAAGGTTATAAAAACTGGGTCGTTACAATTAAATTGGTTAAATTGTTTTGTTTGATATCTTGGTATTCCCCAAATGATTTGATGTTGAATATTGGTAAAGGGTAAGAAAATTTCTTTTTACAACAATTGGTACCAATAAATTTCTTTTGCAATTGGTAATCTAACACTTGGTATCATTCTTACATTGAAAATCCCTAATTATTTGAGTTTTAACAATGATATAGGAAAGAGAAAATTAACAGACTTTGCTTGTTTATAATCCCCAAATTTGTATGTGTACAGCAAATGTGAAAGGGGGAATGATATTTGATTGAAATATTGAAATGTTGAATTGAATTATTAATTTTGGTTGTTAATTTCCCTCCATATATGCTTGTTGATAATTCTATAGGGGGAGAAAAAATTAAATTATGTGTTTGCTTAGTTGATTTGTCTCCAATGTTGTATTTGGTTTGAATATTGAAAAAGGGGGAGAAATTTTTTATGATTTTATTTTGTTCCTCCCCATGATTTCCTTTTAATTGTGACAAAAAGGGGGAGAGAAATGTATAAGTTGTATGGCATGATTGCACTTATTTAAAAAGGTAGATATATTACATAAACTTAGGGGGAGAAATCACATTATGCAATTCTTTAAGCACATGCTTAGATTTAGGAATAAACTGTTGGTTTTTAGGTTCCCTCGCACGGCGGAATTATCGATGTTTATAACAATAATTAAATGGCAGTGGCTAAATTCATCTAACATGAGTATATTAACATCACATAAACGAATCAAGGCAATGCTCAACAGACAAGAAAATCCCATGATGTAAGGCCTCCACTGACCAATCTTACATCTCATTTCTTACCTCACTTGAAGCTTTCCCACTGCAGAATCCTCTCCTTTAAACCAATAGCAAAGCCCAGTACACCTCAAGGTGTAACGCCCCTTGTTTTTCTTATGTTTAAAAATCACGAAAAATTTGAAACTTTTTTTTTATAAAAACATTGGAAGACTTTTCTTTCGTAAAATCCGATCATTAATTTCTTAACTTAAACCTTTTTATAAATTGCAGCGGAAGTAATAAAATTCTTTTCGTTTAAGAATATAACTTAATTATATTACAAAACTTTCTACCATTCGTTTTCACTTAACTTCTTTTAGCCTAGCCAGCCACAAGACTCGCGCGTGCAAATCCTTCATCAACTGTTACAAATCTGTTCACGTACATATACCTACTTCATGGGGAAAACAATGAGAGATGGATACGTCAATTGGTCACATTGCTTAATCTTATTTCCGACGAGGAAACACACTATTAGGGGTGCCACCACGTGCCGTCCCCCATACACTTTTGTTGAAGACATTGAAGAGTACAAGAGAAGAGGTAAACCCATGGTCTATGTGGCTTAACCGTAACTCCACTCCCTACATGGGAGGAGTTACCCTATTGGGGGTGTCACCACCAATGGACCATCACCAATTCTCCCGAACTTTCACATGCCTATTTACATATATTAGGTATGTCATGCAATATGCTAATGATTTCATAAGCCCTAAGTATGATGCATAAATTTCACGTACATATCACAAATATATAAAAACAGAATACAAGATGGATACATATTATCGAAGCCGCAATGTAACAATGCATACTTAACTAAACAAATAGCAGTTCATATCCTGACAATGAGAGAATAATCACAAGTTACAAGTTGTTTATCCTAGGTAGAGTAGAATCATCTAAGTCTGAAGCACTAAATTTACACAACAGCCTACTAACATTTTTCCATTATGATTAACAACTATCAACCAATAAGAAGGCACGTGACATTACCCAACTATGCATGACAGGAGTTTCCAAAAGAAGTAGTAACAATCTTTTCTACTAAACAGAATAATTCTTCATTGTCCAAAGTCTCATTACAATGGTAAACCATAGGGCACTATCCATTTAGAGTGTCCTTCATTTAGAGGCAACAATCTATAAACCATAGTTTAATATTTCAAGAGAACTTCTCCTAGTTCAACCTCTTACGATTATCAACAAGCACAGAATATTCCCAATAACATGACAGCAGTAGATTCTTTTCATTCACAGCATTCTATTATTCATTTAGAGGTAACAATCCATAAACCACAGTTTAATATTTTAAGAGAACTGTTCCTAGCTCAAACTCTTGAGATTATTAACAAGCATAGAATATTCCCAATAACATGACAGCAGTAGGTTTCTTTCATTCACAACATACTAATCCATTCACAACATACTAATGATTTACAAGGAGAATCAAAGACAGAGTTCAGTCATCAAACAAAGTAATCAACAACCAAAAGATAGTTCTGCAATGTAGGGCCTCCACTGGCCAACATACATCCCAATTCTTAACTCAATGTCGCAGCAGCCAAGACCACAATCACAACCTGTTGATCTCCCAACGTTTCCCTTAATGGAATGCCACTCCAGCAATTTCTTCACTACTATAATCCAGAGCAACTTCAACTAGAAACACCAAACATGAGCTCACTTCTTTCTCCACAGCTCACAGAGTAATAGACACACACATAACATAATGAAATATTCTCACCTTCCTCTTTACTCTCCATGGTTGAAGCACTCAGGACAAGAATGGAGAGCTCAGCCTTATTTCACTTAGTCATCCATCGATTTAAAGACAGTAGAGGACCCACGTGAAAGCTGGAGATCGATGGACAATTGTCCATCCCAATGGAAGAGGTCTAATACGCGATGGCCATGTGGAAAGCTCCCAATCTTCTTGGGGGAGGAAGAAATCGTCGATCCAGCCAGAAGAAATAAACCTGTTTAATGCGAAATCAACAGGACCGGACCAATTCTAACCCGATGCCAGTCACATCCACAGCCATCCACTTCTCTGAAACGCCTCTACCAACGCCAATTCATCCATAACCGAAAGCTAGAAAGAAGAACACAGAACATAGACCATCGACTTACCTCCGCCGACGATTCGCAGCTCCAAATCATCCCTGCGAGCCGCAGCACACAGAGCCCTAGCACACAATTCGTCACAGCCGCTTCACAACGACACTGCCTGACGCACGTCATTCCACCTGCCAGCTCACCAAGCCTGAGCCTGAGCCTGAGCTCCGCTGCCCTTTCTCTCTCTCCTTCACTCTCCCTCTCTATTCTCTCTCTTTTCTTTTGCACGAAATGGCCAAAGGCCAATTTTGTTTCTTCTCCTCCTTTCTTTGATTTCCAAACCCGAGCCATAACCTGCGTGAACCAATTCGACTGAACCGGTTTAGCCATTTACTTCTCCATTTAATTCCTTTTATTTCAATTCTTCCATTAAATCTCCACTCTAATTATTCACTAAATTCTTAATTCAAACCCATTCCAATTAATCCCGTCTTCTTTCCTTCTTTTTAACTAAAACCAACCACCCAATAATTTCTAGACCGAGCCAAACCCAAACCGGTTTAGTCCATAATCCTCCCTCGGTTTTATACTATTTTTTGGTATAGGAGAGGCATCCGAGCCTCGACCGCATGTCGACTGAAATGTCCAGTAAATTCAATAGATACAAATGTTTCTAGACCGCAGTCGGCAACATGTCGACTGAAAAATCAACAAAATTAGACAGATTCAAATTCTCCAAGACCGTATTCGAGCAAGAGTCGACCGAAAACTAACACTACAAACAGGGTGCGATTTCAGATGCGAAATGTCAACCTAGCCTCATCCCAAAATGCGAGGAATGATCCGAGACACTTTTTGGACACAAGACCTCAACCGTGCATCGACTGCATGTAGACCGAAAACTCAAAATACACCTTTTTTTTACTTCAAAGCTTTAATACTCTAATCACTCCATAATATTTTCCCCATATTTATACGGCATTAATCAACAACATACCACCCTGCAACATAATATATTAATTGTTCAAAAATTCATTAGATTAATTAAACGGGAAATATTAGCCGGGTATTACACAAGGATTAAGGCAACAACCTCTTCCTTCTCTCTCTCACACACACACTCACTCCCTAGAAGAAAATAGAAGAACGCCACACCTCTGTCTTTCACTCTCTCGTCTCGCACTCTTTTCACTATGTAAGGAAACCAACAACAGAAGCTCTCTTTCTGCCTTAAAAAAAATGGAAACCCAGATGACAAGAGTGCAACTTTCGTCTTCAGCCTTCGCTTTATAAACAGAGGAGACTTCCCAAGGATGAAAGGCTGATGGACAGTCACCAAGTTCGAAGGAGGTGGTCCAATTCGACCTTGCCACGTGAAAAGTTCCTTATCATATCGGGTGAGTCACGTGAAAATCGTCTGGAGAAACCTCAAATGGTCGCAGGAAGAAAACTGCTTTTTCACAACACGAAGTGGCACCAGTTGACATGAACAGTCGATCGAAAATTTCCTATCAAAGGGAACAGTCGACCGTCCCACGCAATTTTTTGCGACCAGTGACTCAACCTGTATATCGCCCAGTCCTTCATCACTGCTATTCTCTCTCTTCCATTGTTTTTCTTAAGTAATTTAATATCCCATTTTTAATTATTCCACTTAATTTCTACTACTTAAGATTTATCCGGACATTACAGGAAATGTTAATGATATTAATTACTATGTGTAAGTTGAGATAGTCACATCAAACTATGAAGGAAAAAAATACTCAATTTACGAGGAAGTCCAAATATGATAGGAAAATTAACAAATCAACCAATGTACTTTATGATCAATGACAAGTTTACCACTAAAGTATTTTTGCTAACAAATCAACCACTGAACTATAGAAAATAGACGTTAAAAACATCGTTGACATGTTTGCCATTAAAAAACGTTGTCTTTCCGCACATAGGAAAGACATCTTTTTGCATAGGGGAAAGACGACTTTCAATAGGGGAAAGATGACTTTCTGTTGTAGAAAGAGAACATCCGGCAAAGGAAAGTTTTCTTTCCGCAGAGGAAAATCTACAGATAAAGAACAAATTCATTGTCTTCTTCGTAGAAAAATACAAACAACACAGACAAGCTATGATTCTCCCATGAACAGTAAAACAATTCTAAATCATCCGAAATCTTTACATTATATATTCTTTTACAAAATCTTCTAAATTTTAAAACTAAAAAAATATTAAAATCAACTTATACAGTATTTTCTCAAATTCAATCTCAATGGGTAATAACTCTTTTTGCTAAAAGTCTCTAAAATCATGAGTTATTGCAGTTTTTTCCATAGGTATTAGCTCTCAAGTTCTCAGAAAGTTAACAGTGATGTTTGCTCTATTCACTTCTCATAGTTCAATGTTTAAGTTGTTAGCAAAAATTATTAAATGGTTGACATGTCATTAATTTTACAGTACAGTGGTTGTTTTGTTAATTTTTCAATATAATATTATCTTCATTGACTATTCAAAAAGACTTCGTAGCGAACATCAAAGAACTGACAGAGACCAATTGTTGTATGACCGATTGCATTAATAGTTTCTCAACAACGAAATTGTAGAAGGTTCTATTATCAACTCTATGTATATATATACAAATAGAGAGAGAGAGAGGCTTTGAATAGACCATTTAAGGTCAAGGTCTGATTTGCTTGAAGTACTAAAATCAGAATTGTTCAAATAAATTGCAAAATGTTTGTAAGTGTATCAGTCATCGATGCAGAAGATAAACTACAATATATTATCTTATTATATAATAGATCAATTTTCAGCTATGTATCAAATTTTGTTCAAATGAAACATTAAGTTTTTGAACCACATTGTACTTACTCTCTAATCTTACAAACATAAGTTCCATATATAGGAATTGTGATATTGAAAAATAAATTAGATAAGTTGGATATTATTTTTATTAATTTAATCAAATTGATGCCATTTTAACTAATGCCATTTTCATAGATAGACCAGGTGAATTACAAAATAGGGGTTTTTTCTTCCCTCATCTAGTTATTTAGATAAACTAGAGGGGAGAGACATTGATGGCCATTAAGAGAATTAACAACTCTGTAGAATTTTTATCACAAGACAATGAAGGATTTAATTTCAACACCAACACTTTCTCTAGTAAGTCATAATTTGTTGTTGGTTTCTCATTTTGCATGGAAAACTCACATTTTTTATTTGTGGATTCGATTTAGGTGCAGTTTTTACTTAACTAGCGTTGAATCAAAGATATTGGAGATTAGATCAACTGAAACATAGGATTATTAAAGGTGTAACGTCCACAAATTTGAAATAATAGAAGATATTTTCTTTGATGTATATGTTTGGTGATTTATTAGAAGTTTTTAGTGTGTTAGCGAAATTATGCATAAGATAACAAAAATGTATTGTGTCTTGGGGTGTCCACACTTAATAAGGGGATGGTATTGTTTAAGTTAAAAGACTATTATGGTAATGTTCAGTAATCACAAGAACAAAAGAAAAGAATCGAAACAATGATCAAAATTCTGTCAAAATTTTATCTGTAATTGTATTCACGTTGGGGTGTTTTGGGGTTAATGCCTGGGCATTTTAAGAAAATAGAAAAGTAGGGATTTTGCAGATAACGTTCAGGCTCTATTGAAGGTTATGTCACAGCATTATTTGTAGTTTGCGGAGTTTGCAAAAATATGACACTCGTCATGCCTAAGCATTTAAGGTCGAAACGTCGAGACATTGAGGCAGACATGTGTCTGTACTATGAGTGTTTCATGCCACGGTGTTTTGTTGTGTTTGTTGTGTCGTTATCACGTCTAGGTTTCTTGAAGAGGTATGTCACGAATTTCCCCTCTTTGAGCCGAGTTGGATTTTAGCTCATTTGTAACCCAACTTCTTTCTAATCAAATTTTCAAGTTTCAAATATTATTCTGAGAGCTTTAGAATGATACTAATGATGGTATATTGATAGCTCCTAAGGGTTAACTCGTTTATTGGAACTTCATAATTATTGGGCTTTTGGCAGTGGTATACTCAATCAAGATAGGTATTTATTTTCTACATTCAGTAGTGCATATATGATTTTATAATACTTATTTTGAGATATGTTCTCATATTTTTATAACTTGTTTTGTCTTTACGACATGTTAGTTTTTATTATATGTATGATTTTCACTGCCATATTTTAATTGAGCACCTATTTTTGAACTGTTGATCAACTCGGTTGTGTGTATCGAGTTTGATTTCCATGAGGGGATGTATTTGTTTGATACGGATCTTCGAGTGTTCGAGAAGATGTTTGTGTTCTATTCAATAGAGCAATGAAAAATCTTTTGTATCGTGTCCTTGATGTGATAACCTAGACTTGATAAGTATTATTATGTCATTGTGATCACCAAGTATTGCCAGCCCCCTTATGTCATGGACATAGTGTATTAGGAATCCATGAATGACTCCATTTTCATTGAGGTTTTATTATTTTACAATAGTTTCTTATTTTATTTATATGTCTCAATATAGTTGGTTATTTCTGACATTTGCACTATTGATGTTTTCTACCTCAATTTTCTTATATCATATGATTTCACTGCAGCATGTTCATTTTTATAACACTATATGTATAACATTTGAATCTCTACTGAGTTTAGTCGACTCATCCCATCAACATTCTCTTCCAGGTCATAGTTAGGGAGACCATCAATTGATGGTGTTGGATTGATCGGCGATCTTATCTTCATTAATATTTCTATTTCTTTGAGAGTTTTTTGTTGGTGTGATATAACATTTTTGTTAGTATTTTCTCTTTTTAGTTAGACTATTATGTTATTCTACATTTTGCACAGTTTATTTTATACTTATATTATTATATTAGTTAGATATCACTGTTAAACTATTGTTTAGCCCCAAAGTTTTGGGTTCTATGAAAGATTTTCTTATAATTTTTCTTCTATTGCAACATTAATTAATCATCATTGAGGGTTAGATAGTTCAACTCACATTTAGATCAAATCGTTGTTTGTTTCCATCTCGATTCCATTTTAGGTTATGAAAGGTATCATTATTTCTAGTGTATCATGTCGACAATTGGTTTGCTTTTAAGGTTTTGTTTGAAACCCAAACCAAACTATATCTATGGTTTTTTTCAATGCCAAATCTAGTAATATGTGGTGTGATTGGTGAAGATTGACAAGGATAAAGCTCCATTGACACAAAATAAATAAGAATGAGAACCCTAAACTAACCACAAGTCTCGCAACAATGCGAAAGACTCGAAAAATATTTGAAAACTACTAAGAACATGTCATTTATAATATTCATCCTAAAACCATAATTCACACTCCTCTTTACCATCTATAATATCCCCCTCCTACGAATTGTAACTTTCCCCCAAAACTTTCCAATAACTAACAGAAACTAACTTATCAACGTATCACCTAACACCAAACTTATCCTTATATAAAAACTTCCTCCTAGAATATGTTTTACCAAACCATTTATTAGAAATTGCATCAATTCTCCCTCCTGAGTTTGACCTTGTCCTCAAGGTCGTGAGTAGTACGACTTCTCCAAATTCCATGCAAAATAATTTCCAGCCCATTCCACTAGATTATCTTACTTCAAACCCATGAGATAATGGATGTTTTCTTCCATAGTATGAATGACTCAATTCAAAGCCCAACTAGCATGCATTATTTCAAGCCCACCCATGTCACAAGAATCCTTCTCCACCAATTTTGCATCCTAACCTAGTGGGAAATTTTCTTCTTCCTTTTCCCTTGTTTCACTCTAGCCTATATGAAAATTAGGGGTGTGCAAATAACCGAAGAACCGAACTAGAACCAGTCATTTTGGGTTTGTTCGGTTTTGTTTTACACACAAAAACCAAAATTCGGTTCTTTTTAGCAGGAACCAAACTTTTCGGTTCTAGTTTCTGAAAACCAGAAAACCGAAACCGAACTGCGAAATTAGGGTTATCAATTCCCTTATCAGTGATTCAGTGTTCCGCAGACAAGGTGAAGCAGATTCGAAGTCCTCTCGCCCTCGCGTCGCCTCGCCTCGCCCATCAGTCGCCAGTCCTCCAGGCTTCAATCCCGTTCTCCTGAGTCCTGAGTCCTGACTCCAAACTCCAATCCTAACCTATGAGCCTCGAGCCGTTATTTGTCTTTGCCCGTTCGTCTTTACTCTGGCTCCCAACCTCCGAGCCACGAGCCAATGTTTGCCTATTCGTCCCGACTCCAGCTCCCAAATTCCAAGCCCCGAGCCATGGTTCATCTTCGCCTGTTCATCTCGACTCCAGCTCCCAACCTCCGAGCCCCTGTTCGTCTTCGTCTTCATAAGCTGCTATTCGTTTATTCGTCTTCGTCAACTGCTATTGCAGAAGCACACTTTAGAGTTCACAGTCAGCTCCTGTGAGCAATGTGTGAACCAGAATTGATTTTTAAACTCCTAATTTGATGTTTGATTCTGCATTATCTTGGGTCTCCAATTTTTCCTTCAGTTTTGTTTCTTTTCTCGCTGTGTTATTTTCCCGAAGGCTCTCAAGTCTATTATGTTCAGTTGCTGTTTACATAGTGAGGTTTGGGGAAAAATCAGAATGTTATTATTGTGATGTTTATTGTCCTTGCTCTTGACCTTTGTTTGTTTTGATTTTAATTTCAGTTTTTGGAAGATTTTGATGACTGCTCTATAATGCTCGCAGTCTTTAGTTGCGTCTGGCTATGCTCCGATTTTTAGCTTAAAATTTGGGTGATGGCTTTGTTTGATTTCGTTCTAGGTTTCAGATGAAATTGATATGAATTGCTGCGCCTATTTTATCACAGTTTAAGCAGGTAAAAATTATGTTTTTTTCCTGCATTTTTTATTTTTATAACATTTTATTATAATATTTGCAAAAAAATTAAATGAGATAAAACCGGAATAGGAACCAAAATTCTGGTTCGGTACTGGATCCCCATACAACCGGTTTCGATTTTGGAAAGGTTTCGGTTTTGAATTTCCAAAACCGCAACCACCCAGTTCGTTTGGTTCCACTTCAAAACTGAACCAAACCAAACCAAACCATGCACATCCCTAATGAAAATAGCCACCTTCCTTCAATCTTTTTAGCCCAATCCACTTGTAAAAGAGCCAACTCATTCATTAAATTTAAACCTCAATCCTGAATCCAACATCTCATTATTCTTAGATCTCAAAGTAGTAACCCTAGCAGTCAATAATTGCTCTCTCCTGAAATAACCTACCAGTCAGGTGGAGTTGTTGACCACGAACATCAAATCTCTGGCCAACAGAAGGAAGGCTTTGTCCATGCCCAAATCTTTAGTGTGACACTATTTCTGGTCAGTGGAACCCATCAGCACCACACACATCTACATGAAATGAGATAAGGGAACTCGTCGCTTCGAACAACTCTAACAGAAATTGCTTCTCTGGTGCCAGGGCCGATCGTATCAAGGCCCTCAAAATTGTCCAGCCACCAATAGAAAACACCCAAGAGGCACCGTACTGTAGGGTTGTCCGCTAAATCTAGTGACAATTCTTCTTAGACAGAACAAGAGCAAGAAAATGTGGAATTCCCAAAAATTTCTCCAACAATTTTATGTGACACTACCTTTAAGAATATAAATAGAGTAAATGATGTCCCAAATGCATTGTGTAGTGAATAATTATATTTTTAATAAAAATATGAGATTTAGGAAAGTAAGTTGCATAATTATGTAAAGTGGGCGAAAAGAAATTAAAGAGAATAATTTCTGTAAAAAAGTTAAATTTTAATAAAATAAGAGATTTAATAAGCAAGTTACTAAATTATGAAAACTAGGTGCAAATAGAAAATGGACAGAATAAGGTGTAAGTGACAGATAGGTGCCCGCGGATTGAAATGAATCTGTAACGACCCAATTTTTCTTACATTTGAAAACATGTAAAATTTAAAAATTTTCTTTTATAAAAACAGTAAAATACTTTTCTTTCATAAAATCTTTTTTTAGAAATCGCAGCAGAAATAAATAAAATCATTTTCTTAAAAGCATTTACAAAGAATATACATAAAGTCCTTTACAAACCATTTTCCTTTTTAAATCCTTTTAGCCTAGCTAACCACAAGATCCACGCATGTAAATCCTTTATTAACTGCTTCTTAACATGTTCTCATGTGTGTACCTACATCACAAGATATAAACCTAACGCTCAGTAAGTGATATAAAATAAAAATTACAATGCACATGCTATGCTGCTTTAAAATCCATATTTGTTTCTGTTTGCTTAATCTTTACTTTACTGCTCTTTTCTTTTGTTTCTGCGTCGAGCTTTACCTATCAGTCTACAAAAATCATTTAATTACATTTTTTTGTATCTGTGTCGCGATTTACCTATCAATCCACAAAAACCGTTTAATTACCTTTTTTTTTGTCAGGCTTTTGCCTACCGGTCCACAAACACTATTATCTTTACATACTTTGGTTGATGGGCATTACTTACCGGTCCAACCTCTTTACTTAATTTTACTTGATCATTTACTTTACATTTATTCGTATTTCATTCTGTTTTCCATTTTAAAACCATATATGAAAACCATATTCGTATCGTTTTAAAAACCATGATGCATGATACTCATGGATGCATACAGTTCAATCTCCTCTATGTAGGCATCAAACATGCTTAATCTCATTATCATTATCTTTAACTCAAAACTAATAAACATATCATTAAAAGAATCAATATCTAATAAACACGTAGCAAGATCAATACAATCGTCAGAACATAATCACAACCTAACTTAATAATCTATTAAAGCAGTAAACAGTCAACATACAATTCTTAATTCTTGCCATGTAGGTCTTTCGGCAAAACACATACATATCACTTACCTACGGTCTGTAGCGCACTTTAGCACTTAACGCAACCCTTCACCCTTTACTTCCTTCAAAATCAATAATGTTTCATTAATACCCATTCACAGGCTCCATTATAGCATAACAACCTCCCTTAACAACTAACTTTCCTTCTATTCATCAAACTATAACATCATAGAGAACAACTTCTCAACCTTATACATATACAACCCAAGCAGTAACCACAGGAAGTACTATCCAAACAACAGAGCATAATTCCATCAACCATCCCTTCACAATTCCACTCTCTAACTTCGTACAGTAATTAACTCAACCACTCAACCCCAGAACATTCCACACAGCAACAATTATTTAACAACAATCATCAACAGAATACAAAATCTCAACAGATTACCACTTCATTAAAACCAAGAAGTAGTAAGGAATAAAAAGCTAAAATTCATAACAGAGTACATATCACATTATCTTAACACAGGAACGTACAATTAGAAAATAAAGAACACTTAACTTTAACCTCGCAGTGCATGATAATTTAATTCAACAGACATGCATGATACCTCCACTTCACAAAACTAATAAGCAGCAAGCAGCAAAAAGGAGCATCCAATCAGCAGAGCATCAATCTCAAAGAAATAGATAGCATACATCCAACATATTTTTCACTGTTTTATCTTCCATGTTTAACAGGATCTTTTCATAAATCTATAAAAATCAAAAGGGAAGGCTCAATACCTGAAGATCCGAGGAGCACCAGCTCCACCTCCTTCCTTTTCTATCTTCTTTATTTCCTCACAACCTTCCTTCAGCCCCAGAGATTTCCTCCAGCACGCTTACGGTTCACAGCTCTCCAGAGAGCTCTTTCTCCCTCTCTAGTCTCTTTTCTTCTCTGTAATTCCATTCCTTCAGCAAGATTCCCATGCCCACTTCAAAATGTCAACCAAACTCATAGCAATTCCCCATCAACAGAAAACAGACAGAGAAGAAACCATATCACCAAACAGAACTCAGCATCTAAAACCAAACCAAGGAAATCGACAATGGAGACTAAGAATCAACACACAGGGGACCTACCTCTCACTATCATCGAAGAAGACCGCCCTTGCCGTCTGAAATCCAATCCCTAGCTTCGGCAATATTCACCTCGGACTCGCACTGCAAAACTCCAGCTCGTGGGAGCAGTTCGCTTGTTCCAACGAGTCTGATTACTCCGAGCCCTAGCTCCCCGACTTGTAGCTCTCGCTCCACATGTCGTCACCTATGGTTCGTTGCTCTAGCCAATTCGCGCTCCCCTGCCCGAGCGCTTCCCCTCTCGTTCGTTGCTCACCATTAGCAAGGTCATGACCAAAGGAAATGTCTTCTTCCACACCCAAGTCTCCCTCTCCCTTTTCTAAAATTTGACCGCGACTCTTTAATTCCCTTCCCTCCTTTCTTCTTTTCAAAAACTGAACTAGTGGTTCAATCCCCCTCCTTTCTTTTATTTTTCAATTCTTCTTTTATTTAATTCATTCGTTCATTTTACTTTAAATTCATCTATTTAATTAATACACTAATATATATACATATATACTTTATATATATGTGTGTGTGTGCGCCAAATATACATATCGTATTTAATTGACCCGATTTGAATTCCTAACTTATTTCGAATATCACTTGACGATGATTACGAGTCTAATTTAAATTCTTAAATTCTGTTTCATAAATTAATTATTTTCATAATAACATCATCACAAAATCTCCAAAATTCATCATTATTATTATCCTTAGTCTTAGCTAAATTTCGGGTATTACATTCCTCCCTGTTTATATAAATTTCATCCTCAAAATTTGCTCAACGTAAGCACTTCTTTGGTCCATCAATCCAAAATAGTCACTAACCTCCATAGTATAACAATACTCAAAACAACTTCATATACCTTACCATTGCGCAAAATTTCTAAAAGACTTCATTACTTTTACTTCTACCTAGTATAACGACTTAGCAAAATGTTAAATCATCTCCATGCCCTCCGATCGTCATTTACATTTATTGCGAACAAAAAGCCTTCGTCAAAATTTCCTCTCCTTTCATCCAATAATGTGTAGCAGATTTTTTTTTTTTGCAATATGACTAACTTAACTGCATCCAAAGCATCTTTAAGCACCAAAAATACTGATTCTGCTTACAATCCCGCAAGATAATTACACTACATATTGCATCCTTAAGATCCTTATACTCCAAAATATTGATCTTACCCACCAAACTCCATCTTCATTTGCATCTTCCATAATAGAAAACACATTTGATGCAACTATTTTCTATTTCTTAAGCCACAACCGAACCATCTTTGGAGGAATGGCCACGCTCAATACATTTAAAACATTACTTTAAGCCAACGAGACATTTACAAAATGATTTCTTTTATACTTCTGACACTGCTCAGCTCTTGATGATCCAATATTTTCTCTCTAAAGCGACATGTCCCCTTGTGTACGTCTCTCATTTTCTTGCGACTCACCCTCAATGAGAGGTTTTCTTGATCTCCTTATCTCTGGTTGGCCTTCCATCAGCCGTTGGGATCGCATTTCCTTTACCATTTTCCCATCACTCTCCCTGAACTTCAAAACTTGAAACCTAGCACATGTAACTTTCTCTTAACTTTCTAGGACCTTAGCATACTCAAAAATACTCTTCACCATTTGTACTTATCCTTTCGAGTTCGTGGGATCACAAACATCTCCTTCAATTTATGACGGCTTTAGTCATTGAAACCTTTTGCTCTCAAAATCTTTTGGCAACCGACAGCTGTTGATTTCACTATCCTTTTAATTCCCAACATCGTTCCATAAATTAAATCTTACTTTCCAGCACTTCCATTAGTCTACTACTCATTTCATCTCTTGGAACTCCATGACGCCATACTTCTCTTATCATTTTGTCCTTATTCAACCAACATAGTTTATTAAAACTTCACGACTTAGGTAACCTCATCTTATCTTGTCCCCTCACCATTTCGTTTCTATTCGACCAACAGAGTCTATTACAACTCCAATCATTAGCAAAACAGAACCTTAACGATGTTAACTACAGATTCAAGCTCCACCATCTCAAGTGCAAGGAACACATCATTAACTCTTCAACAACATCTACATACATACCATGCAATTCTATCTTCTAAGTCCAAACAATTTTCTTCGTTCACCTTACATTCCCTGTCCTCTGTCTAATCCTTTACAACTTAGGCAACCTCGCCTAATCCTTTGCAACTTAGGCAACCTCGCCTAATCCTTTACTTGATTTAGTTTACTTGATGTAGTTAACGATGTTAACTACAGATTCAAGCTCCACCATCTCAAGTGCAAGGAACACATCATTAACTCTTCAACAACATCTACATACATACCATGCAATTCTATCTTCTAAGTCCAAACAACTTTCTTCGTTCACCTTACATTCCCTGTCCTCTGTCTAATCCTTTACAACTTAGGCAACCTCGCCTAATCCTTTGCAACTTAGGCAACCTCGCCTAATCCTTTACTTGATTTAGTTTATACCGAAATTATTTTTAACCATTTCTCTTTTTCCAATTCATAAAAATTTGAGCAAAATTTCCTTTGTTTCTTTACTCTCCCAAAGTTATTTCCATTCACCCTGCATTAAAACGCAAGCAGTTCCAGTATTATCTATCTTCTATCATATACAACATTAAACTTAATTCTCAACCTTACCTAAATCCTCCAAAGCAATAAATGAAATAAATACAACCCAATCAATAGTCTAGTATTTTCAACTTCGTCCAACATGTAGTCCACGAATTAAATACAAATCTCAAATTAACAAAACAATGTCAATCTCATTTTCCAAATCAACATCTATCATGTAACACCCCGATTTTTTATATCGAAATTTATTAAGAATAATTGGAAATTAATTTGGGATATTTGGACTTATTGGATATTTATCGGGGTGTTACCAAAGTCGTAACCATTAGGTTTAATTTAAAAGAATTTATTTGTAGTTTAATTAATAGAAATCAATATATGAAATAGAATTAAGAAATTTAAATTAGATCTCTAATAATCATTAAACAATATTTAGAATAAGTCGGGAGTTAGAAATTGGGTTGGTTAATATTCGATACGAATATTTAACACTTAAATATATTTTAATATTAATTAATTAGAATTAAAATGAGGAAATTAAAAGAGAAATTAAATGGGAGAGTGTTAAACTGATCTGGTCCATGTGGTCAAGTTGGTCCGGTTCAAAATTTAACTAATGAGAGGAGGGGGGTGAATATTAGGTTAAGTGTTAATTAGTTTTAAAGATAAGAAATTAGAGAGAGAGAGAGAGAGGGAGAGAACCGAGAGGCAGGAGGCGACATGCGATCGGGAAACGGGGCTCAAGCTCGGGTTCATCCCGGTCAGGCGAATGGCGAAACGCTGGGTGGTGCGACGGAGGCTCGGCGACGGCCGACTGAAGACGAAGGACAGTGGCGGGTTGTGGTCAGCTAAACGCAGGATAATCTGGTGCTACAATTTTCATCGTCGCGTGCTCCGATTGGCGATTTTCGATGAGCGTGCGACCGGTAACTCATGATATGGCAACGGCGGAGTGGGCGAACGATGGTCTCCAGCCTCTGTGGTTGGTCTGGACAGTTCGGGTCTTCTCTGCTGACCATAGGTGTGCTGCAGGTAACAAATTTTTCCTCCTCTAACTGTTATTAGTCTACTATTACACTGGGATGCATATTCTGGATAGATTTTGGATGATTACAAAATGCCTTTGATTGATGCCCAGTTGATGTTAGATTTGGTTACTGTTATTCTGGATTTTGCTTGCTATGATAAGATAATACTTTTGTTGGAAGAGTTTGTTGGACGTATAAAGGATAAGCTGATGCATCAAATTGTTAGATAATCGGTAGGAGTTATGTATGAACTACTATGTTGTTGTTGGAGGCAATGTTAAATGTCGATGTTATCATGAAATGGAATTATCTTGTCATATGATTAATGAGCGAATGCCTTTGTTTAATGGTTAATGATTTCCTCTATTAATGGTGATGACTTGTCTAGTTAAGATTTGGAATAAGTTATGAGATTGAGTTGTATAATTAGTGTGAAGTGAATGTGCTCTCTACTATTACTCGTGACAAGTCTGTGACAAGTTTATAAACTGTTAGTTATGTATATTGGGATGATTTGTCTGCTGCCATTATATTTGGATAAAAAGAATAATGAGCATAATTTGTTGGTTACTAAGTTGTGAATATTGGCATTTTGTTAAATGTTAAAGTATAGATTCGATGTGAAGTTGTCCATGATAAATGTGTTGATTGTGATGGTGTCAGAAGGAGGAAGAAGATAAGAATGTAGTAACAACCTGCATTAAAGAATTGAGGTAAGGATTAAAGGGTGTTTTGACCATTGAGGCCCTACACCACAAGTATGGGTGGGTGAGTTAGTTTGTTGTTGATAGTATTGCTAACGTTCTGTAGAATTAGTGTTCTGTGATTTGTTGGCTTGTGAATGATGCTCTGTAATTCCTAGTTAGGTTCTATGAATGTTCTGTGAGTTGCTATTGATTTTGTTAATTTTCTAAATGTTAGCTGTTACAAAAGGTTCAGTAACTTTAATGATAATTGTGTGTTTACTCACTGCTAGTATCGATTTGTGAATGTTAGTTGTTTGATAGTGAGGATGATTAGCACTCTGTAATTTATTGAGAACTAAAGAATGAACAAACGAAGGGAAAAGGTCTAAGAAGTTAATATGCACGAAAGTTGTAGTTATTTCGGATTTTCCTTGTTTTCTCTAAATGTGGATTGTGCACTACTTGTAGGATAATGAACTTAGCTTGTAAATGTTTATTTCATGGTTCTGGGTAGAAACCTTCTGGTTTTAGTTTATATAAATTCATTAGTTAATTGCTAATTCATTTAGTTAATGGGTAATCAATTGAGCATATTAATTAAGTAGAACAAGTACGAAATTAAATAACCAATGAACATGTTTAATTTGCTTGTAGTTAGTGTGTTCAATTAGCATGTTAAATTATCCGTATGTTAATTAAATGAAGTATCAAGCATGTAATAAACTCAGTAGGATAATTAGGATAAAAGCATGTGATTAACCCTTGAGCATGTAAATTACTTAGGATTCTACTATAACGATAATCGAGTATGTTTAATTAATAAGCATGTAATTAGTAAGGGTAACAATAATTGTATGAGCATGAGCATGAGCATGAGCATGAGCATGAGCATGTAACTAATCAGATTAATTAACTAGATGTTTAACATATTAAATAGAAATTAACTAACAAGAGCATGTTAAATTAATTAGGGAAATTAACAATGAGCATGCTAAGTAACTTAGCTAGAAATAATTAGAGTCATTGGTAAGTTGAGTATGTAAATCTGACTAGAGTAACTAATTAGTAATCACCGAAAGTTGAGCATATGAATTGCTTAGGATAATAAATGTAGTTAATTTTTAAGTATGTTAGTTAAATAAATTACTTACACATTTACCGTACTCATATGCCATCGCTATTCTAATTCGATGTAGTCCTTGTTTTTTGCTATGCGTGGTTATTTCTTCTGTTATACGTTCTATCTTCCTTATATGTGCCTTACCTTCGTTTATATATATATGCTTCCATTTACAGTTGCTTTCAATTACAGCTTCATTTCGATTGTATGCACACTTTAATTTCATATTTGACGCTTTGCTTTAATAGAGAGTAGAATGATAAGGAAGATGAAAAGAGAATGAAGTAAATGCAAGTGAATTAAGGGTTTCATTGACTAAGTGAATGAATGTCTTATGAATGCTTTTGTTATTGTTTTCTTGTATTGCTTACGATAACTAAGTAGAATAAAAACATGAAATTAACGTACAAGCATGTTAATAACTGATTAGAATAATCGCTTAGAAATATAAACCTAGAAAGCATGTAAAATGACTAGGAAGTATATAAAATGACTAGGAAAGAAATTAGGATATGATAGTATGTTTTCAATTCCTCTCCTGTGCTTCATTGTTTACAAGATTATATTATGAAAGTTTTCTATTGTGTGCTTTTAATATGTATTATATGCGCTTTCCATTTCAATTGTTTTTAATTACAGTTACTTTCGTCTATGCGCACTTTAATTTCTATGAATGTTATGCTAGAAGCATCATGCATCATGATAAGTTGAGAATGCATGGTCATGCATCATGTAATAGAAACAAAGTAGGGAGTACCCCCACGGGGTGGTACTCACATGCATGGTAAGAAAAGTAAAATGATAAGAAAAGATGAAGGAAAGGAATAAGGGAGTTAGGAGGCGGATGGGTAGCGGTCCTAGTCTGATAATTAGGAAATGCCCCTACCATATCGGGAATGGGACCTAGTTGTCCATAGGAGGTTAGGTCCGACCCACTATACCATCCCATATGGGTTTTTCTAATCTCCAGGTCGAAGTACGAGTAAAGAAAGAAAGAAAGAAAGAAAACGTAAATGAAAAAATTAGTTTGGGTGGCCTTCATTCCAAATGAATTAAAGAGAGACATTTCATAATTGCATTTCCCTTTTTCCTTACTAAGCCCTTTGGGCTTACAGTTGCTTGTAGTGTAGATGTAGGTACTGTAAGTAGAGAAATGCACGGACTAAGAGTAGCGAAAGATAAAGAACAAACAATAGTAAGCAGGGATGATGGGTTTGCACGCTCGAGGGCTCACGACTGGCCAGGCATAAAGAAGGTAAAAGATAAATGGTTTTAATTAAGTTGTCTAAGTTGTAATTAACATAAGTTTTATTTAAAGTGTATTTAATTTAGTTAGTCCTTTCATTCAAATAACTAACGTTTCCACTAAGTTTCTAAATGATGATTTTAATTACGCTTCCGCTATGTTTTCAAATGGTTTTTATTTTAACGCTTCCGCATAAGTTTTACAAAATTGGGATTTTATAACGAGTTTTATGAACGGTTGGTAGCGATCTAGTTTAGACGCGCTCTAATTTACTTTCAAAAAGAAAATTCAAAATTTTAACTCATTTTAAAATATTTACGAAAATCCGGGTCGTTACATATCATCTGCAACCTTGTCATTCAAAGCACTAAGTGAAACAACCAGTAAAACCTAATCACAGAATATAAGTTCATCAATTTAGTTTTTATTTCTCCACTTCCTAAATCCAAAAGAATTATCATCGTTAACTTCTTCCAACATCCTTTCCGTTTTTACATCTTACCAGGTATCCATACATCGCAAAGCCTATGCAAAGGTGCTCTGATACCAATTGTAACAACCTGGTTTTTCTTACATTTGAAAACGTGTAAAATTTAAAAGTTTTCTTTTATAAAAATAGTGAAAGACTTTTCTTTCATAAAATCTTTTTTACAAATCGCAGCGGAAGTAAATAAAATCATTTTCTTAAAAGCATTTACAAAGAACATACATAAAATCATTTACAAAACATTTTCCTTTTTAAATCCTTCTAGCCTAGTGTCACGGTCCTACTTTCGAGAGACTTAAGAGAGACCGTGCGGCACTCGTTGTTAGGGGGAACAATGAGTCAGCCCATAAGATGTGCCAACGGCACCAATTGCCCACGACGTTAGAATGAGCTTTGTGTCTAATGAGCGAGCAGTGAGCGAGCTAGATTAATCGAAAAGAGCGTCATTGAGCATAGTGAGCATTGTTTGTATGTAAATTATCATTGATTGTCAGCAAATTACATTGAGTAGGGGGTCTACGTGCAGTCATGCCTCTCCCCCTAAAGAGCATTCTGGACCATTCCCACCATGGCAGGAGTAAACATGCTATGGTGGTGAGGAGTCACTTGCCCAAAATAGAAAATAAAAGAAATACAAAGGAACTTCCATAAATAGAAAGAAAACTACTCTAGCATGGGCGGCCATAGACAACACGTCCTGGACAAGCCCGGATTCTAACATCCTCCCCCATTTGAGCTATTGATGCCTTCGTCAACTTGTCTTCAGCTTGAACTCTTCAATCTTCTGCATAGCATCTTCCAAGTCTTCGGCTTTCTCTCAAGTAACTTCGTCGTCTCCACGTCCCACCCATCTGACAAGATACTTTATGCGTAGGCGGCAGCCTGTCTTGACACTTCGATCTGCTAGAATTTCTTCTACTTTTTTTGGATGCCTTGATCTGCTGAGGACAATATCTGGCCTGGTGATGTTGTTCCACTCCTGATCTTCTTCGTCTTGGTGATACGGCTTCAGGTTGCTAACGTGGATCACTGAGTGGATTTTAAGCCACGCTGGTAGATTAACTCTGTAGGATGCCCGTCCAATCTTTTCAATGTCTTGGACTGGACCTTCGTACTTCCGAACCAGTCGTTTGTCTCTTTGACCTCTGAAACGAAGTTGTTCCGGCAATAGTTTCACTAATACAAGGTCTCCAGCTTTGAATTCCAGCGAGTGTCTCTTCAAGTCTACCCACTTCTTCATGTGTTTAGAGGCTCATTCCAAGTAGGGACGAGCTATCTCAGTATTTTGTCGCCACTCTTTTGAGAAGTTGTAGACTTTTGGTCATTTCCCTGAGTATGAATGATCGAGGGTGTGCGGCATAGTTGGTTGCCTTCCGCAAACGACTTCAAATGGGCTCATTCCAATAGAGGAGCTTTTCTGGCAGTTGAAACAGAATTGTGCAGCATCAAGCAGACTTGGCCAATTCTTCTGGTTGGTGTTGATAAAGTACCGCAGATATTCTTCCAGTAAGCTATTAAAACATTCAGTCTGACCATCCGTTTGGGGGTGATGACTGGAAGAAATATTTAAGCTAGATCCCAACAGCTTGAATAGTTCTGCCCAAAAGGCTCCTGTGAATCTGGTGTCTCGGTCACTAATGATGCTTTGAGGTATCCCCCATAATTTCACAACATTCTTGAAGAAGAGTTGCGTTGTCATCTCTGCGGAGCAATATTTTGGGGCAGCTATGAAGGTAGCGTACTTGGAAAATCATTCAATTATCACCAAAATTGCTTGAAAGTCGTTTGAGGGTGGCAGATTGTTGATGAAGTCAAGAGATATACTTTCCCAAGGCTTCGTTGGCACGGGTAATGATTCTAGCAAACTCGCCACTTTGTCTCTTTCCACCTTGTCTTGCTGACATACCAAACAGGTCTTGGTATATTGCATCACATCGTCTTTCATGTGAGACTAATAATATCCTCTTTTTAGTAGGGCATACATTCTTTGCCATCCTGCATGACTAGCCCACAAGGTCTCGTGGCATTCCTTTAATAGATTTCGCTGTAGATCATTACTCTGTGGCACGTACAGGCGATTTCCCTTGCTTGAAGTTGAGATAAATAGCAAAGACTAGCACATTCTGTTTTTCGACTGAGAGTGTCAGCTACCCGATTTGATTGACCCGACTTGTACTCAAAATGGAAATCAAATTCTGCGATAAGTTAGTGCCAACGCGCCGGTTTGGAGGTTAGCTTTGGCTGCTCAAAGAAATGATAAATTGCATTGTTGTCGGTCTTTACTATAAACTTTGATCCAAACAGGTACTGTCTCCATACACGAAGGCAGTGTACTACAGCCAACATTTTTTTCTCTGAGGCTATGTACCTTCTTTCAGCTTCTTTCAGCTTGCAGATTTCATAAGCGACAGGATGGCCATTCTGTAGTAAAACTCCTCCCAGTGCAAAGTCAGATGCATCAGTTTCGACTTCAAATGGCAAAATCACATCGGCTAGAGCCAAAATTGGACTTTGCATCATAGTTTCTTTTAAATTGGCAAAGGCTGTTTGGCATTCTTGGTTCCACTCCCAAGGGACTCCCTTCTTTAACAGTTCGGTGAGAGATGTTGCCTTCTTGGAGAATCCTTCTACAAACCGCCTATAATAATTTCTGAGACCAAGGAAGGAACACAATTCTGTAACTGAAGTGGGGTTTATCCATTCTTGGATTGCCTTGACTTTGTCTACATCTATCCGAAGATGGCCTTGTTCAATAATGTGACCAAGGAATCCAATACTCTTCTGAGCGAAGGAACACTTTTCTTTCTTTACATATAATTGATTCTGTCTCAGCTTCTCGAAGACTAGACAAAAGTGAACTTGATGTTCTTCAATGCTCTCACTATAGACCACGATGTCGTCCAAGTATACCACCACAAATTTATCAAGGAATTCGTGAAATACTTGGTTCATTAGAGTGCAAAAAGTCGGAGCATTTGTTAGTCCAAAGGGCATCACCAAGAATTCAAAAGCTCCATATCTGGTCACACAAGTCGTCTTTTTCTCGTCACCTTTTGCAATCCTGACTTGATAATAACCTGAACGCGAGTCATTCTTTGTGAAATATTTTGCCTTGTATAGTTGATCAAAAAGATCTGTGATGAGTGGAATTGGATACTTGTTCCGAACAGTGACTTTGTTCAAGGCCCGATAGTCAATACACAAGCGTAAGCTAGCGTCCTTCTTCTTTTGGAACAACACAAATGCTCCAAATGGTGCCTTCGTAGGTCTGATGAACCTTGCCTCAAGCATTTCATCTAATTGCTTTCTTAATTCTGCCAGTTCTGGTGGGGCCATTCGATAGGGTACTTTGCTGGGGGTTTAGTTCCTGGGGTGAGCTCAATTTGATGATCGATATCCCTGCGCGGAGGTAGTGACTTCGGTAAGCATTCAGGCATAGTACTCTTACATTCTTCAAGTACTTCCATAATTTTTGAAGGCACTACTTCTCCTTTGCCTTTCTCCATGATTGAAGGGACAAGAACATAGGTTGGATCTTGGTTCTTCAGTCCTCATTTAAACTGCATAGCCGAGATCATTTTTATGTTACTGGGCTTGGTTGCTTTAGAATTGCGGGAACTACTATTGGGTTGCTCCCCGTAATCACCGGACATTTTGCAGAGAGAATGGGGATGACTTTGTGTTCCATCAAGAATTCCATCCCAAGTATAGTATCAAAGTCATCCATCTTCGCCACAATAAAATCGACTGGTCCCAACCACGAATTGAGCTTTAACTGGACCCTTCTTACGACCCCAACCACGGGCATTGCTTTTGCATTCATTGTCTTCATCTTGCCAGTGGTCTTTTCTAGTTTAAGCCCAAGCGGCGTGCTTCCTTTTCAGTTATGAAGTTGTGGGTAGCTCCCGAGTCAATCATAGTACTTTGGACAGCTTTATTATTGATAAGAGTCTCCACATACATGACGTCTTTAGTGGGGGTCCTTTTCAACTCATCCATCTGTTGCTGAACAGCTGATAGGAAAGTCATTGTTCCAACTTCTGCAACTTCTGTGGGTTCTACTTCGACAACTTCTTCTGCTGGGTTGTCATTAGTAATCGACGCTTGTAGAGCTGTTAACGGCGATCTATGGGGGCACTCAGCCACTCAATGCGGTCCTTTGTATAAGAAATATGACATAGGCCTATTCATTGGTCGTTGGTAATTAGCTCCCCTTGATGTCTCTTGGCCCTCTCTTGGGACATACGGCTTTCTTTCAGCGGCGTTCGAGTTTGGTCTAGGGGACTTCTTATTGTTTGAATTGTTGGGAGGATTCTTTTTCTGACTAGGATTCTCGTTGGAGTAGTCGAATAATCGTTCGGCAGCAGCAAAAGCGCTCGAGAGGGTCTGTACTCTCTGTTCATATAACTTTGTCCTAGCCTACGGTTTCAGTCCTTCGATGAAGGTGAAGATCTTGTCTTTTTCTAACATGTCTCGAATATTTAGCATGAGGCCTGAGAACGTTTTAACATACTCGCGGATGCTGCTAGTCTATTTTAGTTCTCGCAGTAGTCGATGTCCATTAAACTCAACGTTTTCAAGAAAGAACTAATCCTTTAGTTGCTTTTTGAGCTCTTCCCAAGTATTGATGGCACAATCACCATTGCAAATATCATTGTATATTGACCTCCACCAAAGTTTTGCGTCTCCAGTAACATGCATCGTGGCCAAAGTCACCTTTGACTCATCATCAGTTTTAGTTGCTTTGAAGTATTGTTCCATGTCAAAGATGAAATTTTCTATTTCTTTGGCATCGCGGGCTCCCCCAAAGGATTTTGAATCTGGGATTTTCACCCTACTAGGTTCAACCGAACTTGAAGCTTGAGCTTGGTTTCCCATGGCTCTCATAGTGACATTCAATTTGATGTTTATTTCAGCAATCTCGGCTTTCAGGGATTCAAACATCGTCTTGAAGTCTTTCGTTAGGCCAATCACGGTGCTTGATAGTTGAGTATAAGCTTGGTCGATCTCTTCAACGCGCTCCAAGACTCTAACTATAGCACTTGTGGAGCTCTCTCCACTTTCTACCCCTTTTCCCTTCTCTGGTCAGCATTCGAGATTCTCCACTTGATCAATCAGCTCTTGGATCGGGATGGTGTCTATCCTGTTATGAACAACAGCAATCTCAGTAGGAAATTCAGACATTTCTTTTATTCGTTCCTTCAAACGAATGTTATCAGGGATTTCTTGGAGATACTTCATCTCCTCCTCCAGCTCGATTAGCCATTCGAGCTGGTCCATCGACGAGCTTGTTTTCTCCGACGAATTCTTTTTCGGCATGCTTTCTTGCGATGTGAGCCAACCTGGTTCTGATACCAACTATCACGGTCCTACTTTCGAGAGACTTAAGAGAGACCATGCGGCACTGGTTGTTAGGGGGAACAACAAGTCAGCCTACAAGATGTGCCAATGGCACCAATTGCCCATGACGTTAGAACGAGCAGTAAGCAAGTAGGATTAATCGAAAAGAGCGTCATTGAGCATAGTGAGCATAGTGAGCATAATTTGTATGTAAAAAGTTTTATCATTGATTGTCAGCAAATTATATTAGGTAGGGGGGTCTACGTGTAGTCATGCCTCTCCCCCTAAAGAGCATTCTGGACCATTCCCACCATGGCATGAGTAAACATGCTATGGTGGTGAGGAGTCACTTGCCCAAAATAGAAAATAAAAGAAATACAAAGGAACTTCCATAAATAGAAAGAAAACTACTCTAGCATGGGCGGCCATGGACAACACGTCCTGGACAAGCCTAGATTCTAACACTTAGCCAGCCATAAGATCCGCGCGTGCAAATCATTCATCAACTACTTCTTAACCTATTATCATGCGTGTACCTATATCACAAGACATAAACTATGAGTCTAACGCTCAGTAAGTGATATAAAATAAAAGCTACAATACACATGCTATACCACTTTAAAATCCGTATCTGTTTTTGTTTTCTTAATCTTTACTTTACTGCTCTTTTCTTTTGTTTATGTGTTGGGCTTTACCTACCGGTCCCAAAAAACCATTTAATTATATTTCTTTTGTTTTTGTGTTAGGCTTTATCTACCTATTCACAAAAAACCGTTTAATTACTTTTATTTTGTTTCTGTGTCTGGCTTCACCTATCGGTCCACAAAAACTGTTGTCTTTACATACTTTGATTGTTGAGCATTACTTACCAGTCCAACCTCTTTACTTGACTATACTTGATCATTTACTTTACATTTATTCATATTTCATTCCATTTTTTCATTTTAAAACCATACATGAAAACTATTTTCGTATCGTTTTGAAAACCATGGTGTATGATGCTCGTGAATGCATACAGTTCAATCTCCTCTATGTAGGCCTCAAATATGTTTAATCTCATTATCATTATCTTTAACTCAAAACCAATAAACATTTCATTAAAAGAACATATATCTAATAAATATATACCAAATATCAATACAATCGTTAGAACAAGATCACAACCTAACGTAATAATCTATTAAAGCAGTAAACAGTGAATATACAATTCATAATTCTTGTGATGTAGGCCTTTCGACAAAACACATACATATCACCTACCTGTTGTCTGTAACGCACTTTAGCACTTAACGCAAACCTTCACCCTTTAATACCTTCAAAATCAATAATGTTTCATTAATACCCACTCACAGGTTCCATTATAGCATAACAACATCCCTTAATAACTAACTATCCTTCTATAGCATAACAACATCCCTTAACAACTAACTATTCAAACAAGAAGTACTATTCAAACAACATAGCACAATTCTATCAACTATCCCTTCACAATTCCACTCTCTAACTTCGCACAATAATTAACTCAACCACTCAACCCCAAAACATTCCACTCGGCAGCAATTATTCAACAACAATCATCAACATAATACAAAATCCCAACAGATTACCCCTTCATTAAAACCAATAAGTAGTAAGGATAAAAAGCTAAAATCCATATCAAAGCACATATCGCATTATCCCAACACAGGAACGTACAATTAGAAAATACAGAACACATAACTTTAACCTCACAGTGCATAAGAATTTAATCCAACAGACATGTGTGATACCTCCACTTCACAAAACTAATAAGCAGCAAGCAGCAGAGAGTAGCATCCAATCAGCAGAGCATCAATCTCAAAGAAATAGAGAGCATACATTCAACATATTTTTCACTATTATATTTTCCACGTTTAACAAGATCTCTTCATAAATCTATAAAAATCAAGAGGGAAGGCTGGATACCTGAAGACTTAAGGAGCACCAGCTCGACCTCCTTCTTCTATCTGCTTTATTTCCTCACGACCTTCCTTCAGCCCTAGAGACTTCCTCCAGCACACTCACGGTTCACAGCTCTCCAGAGAGCTCTTTCTCCCTCCTGTTTCTTTTCTTCTCTGTAATTCCATTCCTTCAGCAAGCTTCCCACGCCCACTTCAAAATGCCAACCAAACACACAGCAATTCCCCATCAATAGAAAACGGACAGAGAAGAAATCATATCACCAAACAGAACTCAGCATCCAAAACCAAACCGAGGAAATCAACAATGCTCAAAAATGGAGACCGAGAATCAACACACAAGAGACCTACCTCTCACTGGCACCGGAGAAGACCGCCCTTGCCATCTGAAATCCAGTCCCCAGCTCTGCCAATATTTGGCTCGGTCTAGCGCTGCAAAATTCCTGCTCGCGGGAGTTGTTCGCTCTTTCCAGCGGGTCCGGTTACTCAAAGCCCTAGCTCCCCGATTTGTTGCTCTCGCTCCACGCATCATCACCCACGGTTTTTTGATCTCGCCGATCCGCGCACGCTAGAGGAGTCGTTTCTCGCGAAGGAGAGAGGCTGCGGAAGCTTCGTTCTCCCCTGCTCAAGTCGTTTCCCCTCTCGTGAGTCGCTCGCCATTCGCAGAGTCGCGGCCGAAGGAGACGTCTTCTCCTGCACCAAAGTCTCCCTCTCCCTTTTCTAAAATTTTACCGCGGTTCTTTAATTCTCTTCCCTCCTTTATTCTTTTCAAAAACCGAACGGGCGGTTCAATCCCCCTCTTTTCTTTTATTTTTCAATTCTTCTTTTATTTAAGGAAAATTAACACTACAGACTCTATTGTTCGCGATTAATGACAAGTCAAACCTTGGAGAATTTTTTTTAACAACTAAAACCCTAAACTATGGGAAATTCTCACCATCGACCTTGCAGTTCCCGTCCAGGACCGTCGAGTTTAACACCTCGATTTCATCTTTGTCAAGTACCGTCAAACGGAGATGAACGACGTCACCGTCCCTCCTGGCAGTTCAAAGAAGAAAGACGATGGCGGGCAATGGCAGAGACAAAGCTCATTGGCCGTTGGATCTCAGAATGAACGGCTTGGATTGAATCTAGTGATTACCAAAGGTGATAGACAGACGACAATCCCTGGCCGTTGCATAGAGGGAGGGACGTCCCTTATCTGGATCAATGGCCAAGATTGCACCTGGCATTTTCCATAGGTGACAGATGGACGACGATCCCTGGCTGTTAGAGTGAGAGACGTCCTTTATCTAGATCAACGACCAGGATTGACTCCAAATTAACTAGGTCACGTGCAAGACACACGCGTTTTTAAAACGTGTAACAATTTAGACAGACATCCCTCGCCTAGAAACGGACGTCCGTCGGCCAATACTACATCCTTCTGCCCTCAATGGACACCTCTAAGATGGCGTCATTTAGGCCATTGCGGAGGTCCGTGTTAATGCGAGGGACGTCCGTCATTAATGCGAGGGACGTCTCTCTCTCTATTTTTAGTGTTTTATGGTTACTTCAAAGTCCGTATTTTTTACAATTGACTCTTTCTCTCCAGTGAGAATTCCCATACAACGTAGCCTCTGAAATTAATAACTTAGTTTTTGCTGATTGATATATGTTTATTAGATTCTTGATGGAGATTCTTGACCTATTAAACTTCAAAGGACCATAACTTTGGCTCCAAGTGTTAGAATCGGCTCCATAAGATATCAAATCGAAGCTCTCTTAGAGATCTATGACGTGTCACAAGATTTACTTGTGACCAACCTTTATCGCCCCCAAAATCACTCATTTCAGCCCTCAAATATGCACTTGAAGATTTTGGAATTGATTATGATTTTACAAACAGACGTCCCTCGCATTACAAACGGACGTCCCTCACATTACGACGGACGTCATGGCCTAAACGACGCCGTCTTAAGACGATAGCCATCCATTGAGGGCAAAACAACGTAGTATTGGCCGATGGACGTCCATTTCTGGGCGAGGGACGTCCGTCTAAATTGTTACACGTTTTAAAAATGTGTGTGCCTTGCACGTGACCCAGTTAATTTGGAGTCAATTCTGGCTGTCAATCTAGATAAGGGACATCCCTCGCTCGATCCAACGGCTAAGGATCGTCGTCCGCGATCGCCTCTTGAAGACGCCAGATGCAATCCTAGCCGTCGATCCATATAAGGGACGTCCCTCACTCTATCCAACGGCCAGGGATCATCGTTCGTCCATCGCCTATGGAAAATGCCAGATGCAATCCTGGCCATTGATCCAGATGAAGGACGTCCCTCGCTCGATCCAACGGCCAGGGATTATCGTCCGTCTGTCGCCTTGGGAATCGCCAGATTCAATCCGGGCTATCCATTCCTCAATCCAATGGCCAATGAGCTTCGTCTCCGCCATCACCCACCATTGTTCTTCTTCTTCGAACTGCCAGGAGGGAAGGTACTTGACGTCATTCATCTCCGTTCAACGATACTTGACAGAGACAAAACCGACGCGTTAAACTCGACGGTTCTAGACGGGAAACGTAATTACGAGGTCACTGGCGAGAATTTTCCATAGTTCAGAGTTTTAGTTGTTAAAAAAAATTCTCCAAAGTTTTATTTGTCATTGATCATGAACTATAGGGTCCGCAGTGTTAATTTCCCTTTATTTAATTCATTCATTCATTTTACTTTAACCTTATCTATTTAATTAATACACTAATATATATATATATATTTATTTATTTATTTATTTATTTATTTATTTATGTGTCAAATATATGTATCGTACATTAATCGACCTGATTTTAATTTCTGACTTATTCCGAATATCACTTGACGATGATTACGGGTCCAATTTAAATTCTTAAATTTTGTTTCCTAAATTAATTTTCCATAATAATATCATTACAAAATCTCTAAAATTCACAACTATTATTATCCTTAGTCCTAACTAAATTATGGGTATTACAGGATCTGCAAAAGCATTCGTGTCCACAGAAGTGAGACATGTGAGGAGAAAATGTATATGTGGCAGACAATTATTGGTGACAAAGCGCAGGAGTAGGTATCTGTGGCAGCGTTAATATCCGCAAAAATGAGATGTTTGCGAAGGAAACATATATGTGGTGGACAGTTATTGTAAATAGTGCAGAGGGATTGCTATCCTCGTAAGCGTTAGTGTCCATAAAAGTGAGATATTCACGAAGGAAATGTATATGTGGTGGATAGTTATTGGAGACAATGTAGAGGAGTAGATATCAGCAAAAGTGTTAGTGTTCACAGAAGTGAGGTCTGTGAAAGGAAATGTATATGCGATGGATAGTGATTGGCCAACAAGATAAGAGTATATCTGTGGATGTGAGGTGTTCATAGAAAACATTGGTGTCCACAGAAGCGTTGGTGTTTGCGGGAGAGAGGATCCGCTTGACAAGGTGTCTGCGGAAACATTAGTATTCATTGAACCATTGGCGTCCATGGGAGAGATATCTGTGAAAGGATATGCGTACATGACGAATAGCGGTTGGTGGATAATTTAGGAGGGATCTACATGATGAGTTATCCATAGAAACGTTGGTGTTCGCAAAAACGTTGATGTCTGCGGAAGCGTTAGTGTCTGAAGAAGTAAGTGTAAAATGTAAACGTGACAGATTGTTATTAGAATATAAAGGCAAGTGGATATCCTCTATTGTGGTGTATGTTTAGGGATTTACTCTATTGTGGTGGTTAAAACCTGTAGACTTCTTGAACATTTTGTTTCTGTAAAACCTTCTTCCTGACCTTGTAGGACTTTGTTGTTTCTCGTTTACTTACCTCACTGTTTCATTCAACATTTACCTTACTTGATAAGAGTATTGACTGGAGGTAAATATGGTAACGTGAGACTATGAATGAAGTAATGAATGTCTGGCTGAACTTTATTTCTATGTTATATGCTTAACTAATGTTAAGATTTATAGTGTGAACCCTGCGTTTCTTTTCTGATAGTGCTCAAATTTTGTATAAGTGTGTGGTTATAGGCATATTGATTATTTGTTTACTCTGTATAAAGTATGTCATTCATTATTTACTTTCAGCATAAAGCATGCCGTTCGTTGTTTATTTTTCATGTTCTGCACGTAATCAATCACTGTTATTCATCTCTAAATAGCC
The DNA here is from genome assembly GCA_022433065.1 of Begonia loranthoides. Lineage (NCBI taxonomy): Eukaryota > Viridiplantae > Streptophyta > Magnoliopsida > Cucurbitales > Begoniaceae > Begonia > Begonia loranthoides. The sequence continues at coordinate 20,996,359 of CM039468.1, read as the reverse complement.
TTTAAAATAGAAGGATCTATGGTTTGAGAGGATCCGCTGGACAAGGTGTCTGCAGAAACATTAGTATTCTTTGAACCATTGGTGTCCATGGGAGAGATATTTGCAAAAGGATATGCGTACATGACGAATAGCGATTGGTGGATAATTTAGGAGGGATCTACATGATGAGTGATCCATAGAAACGTTGGTGTTCGCAAAAACGTTGATTTCTGCAGAAGCGTTAGTGTCTGAAGAAGTAAGTGTAAAATGTAAATGTGACAGATTGTTATTAGAATATAAAGGCAAGTGGATATCCGTAGCGGAAGTTCATGCGTCTGTTGTAGCTATACGAGACAGATTCAAAATGCGTTGTTCACAGATTTTTTGAGCTACAATTAGATTTTCAAGTTGCTAATAAGGAAACAATAATCTTGTAACGACCCGGATTTTTATTTCCTTTGAAAACGCGTAAAATTTAAAACTTTCGAAAACATCTTTCTTTTATAAAATCAGCGGAAGACTTTTCTTTCATAAAAATCATTTACGAATCGCAGCGGAAAAACTTTCATAAATAAAACCAATTATTTGAATAATAAAATAAATAAATCTTTTTCATTCGCTTACAAAATTTCTACAATCAATTTCCTTTAATGCCTTTAGCGCAGCCAGTCACATGGTCCGCGCGTGTAAATCCTTCATCAACTGTTCATTCACCCGTTCTCATACGTGTACCTACATCATGAGATAATAATGAGCCTAACGCCCAGCAAGCAATAGAAATGCAGTATGATGCATGAATATGTCTGATTATATTTGTCTCACATAATTAAACTCGTACGCCGAGTTTTGGAAATTAGAAATGGACTTTCACTGGGGAGACAGGCTCTTGAATCCCATCAAGGGAAGGGGTTGTTCTCGAGCCTCCCTGTTAGAGTCCGATTGAGGAGAATAGTTTTGAACCAGAAACTAACTCCTAGGAGACAAGCTCTCGAAATATACAACCCTCTGCAAAAGAAGCTTACCTCACAAAGAGGGTCCAGCTGTAGCAAAAGAACGCAAAAGGCTCGAACTTGCTGAAGCCTTGCCGGACGACAATCAACCACCAGAATCGCTCCCTCGATAGAAGCTATCCTTAGCTCCAAGGGCCACAGTCAGATTTATAAGCGACGAGCTTCCATTATCTTCGCCAACAAATCTCAGCTATTAATCGATTCGATCGTTATTTGAATGGGGATGAATTCCCGAAATTTTCGTTAAAAGGAGATTCGCATTTCGTAGCCCTAACCGTTCATATCCACTTGAACAATTGATAAATATTAGGGAAGCTGCGATAGAATGAATGTCTTGATGTATGTTGCAGTTGTTTTAGATCCTCGACATAAAATACAGTATTTGAAATATTGTCTTTCCATTGTAATGGATTATGATAAGACAAATTATTTGTTAACCCAAATACAACTAATGCTTCAAAAATTATATGTCGAGTATAAAGGTGATTCGGGATTGGAAAATTCAGAAGACAACTATAGTACTGCAAGTGTACTAACAACATCTACAATCTTGAAACAAAAGAGCAGTTTGAGCCACAACAAGCTACATGGGATGTTTCATAGTCGCCCCGAAGAACCAGATGTTTCAACTACTCGGTGAAAAATTGATCAATGTAAATTAATTAAGGTAACTATCTAAAATGATAATCGAAATCTTAGTTGATTACCTAAGTTAAGCCATGTAATTGTGATTAACATGAAATTGGTAGGCATATTTAACTCAATTAGCAGCATGTTGATGTTAAGCATAATCATAATTAGTAAACATGTTAATTAGTGAGTATGTTAAATTATTAAGCATGTATATTTACTAGGCTAACCAACTAAAATGTTAATCGTATCTCCCTTGAGCATGTAAATTGGTTAGCGTAATTAACTAGACCGAGCATGTAATCAATATTGGATAAAAACATGTAACCTACATCGGACAATAAACTAGAATGATCACCTAGAACAATGAATGTAGGAATGTATGAAGCATGTAAAATGAATAGGAAATAAATTAGGATACTATAGTATATCTTGAATTCTCTTCGGTGTTTCGCTATTTACAATTCCATATTATAATTGTTCCCTGTGTGTGCTTTCCATTTCTGTTATACGTTTCTATGCGCAGTTCAATTATTGTTAAGCTTATGTTATGAAGCATCATGCATCATGTTAGAATGAGAATGTATGACCATGCATCATGCTAATAGAAAGGAATAGTACGCATGCATTGAGTGAGGAAAATGTTAAAAGAAAGAAGAATGAATGATAGAATAATAGGGTGGATGGGCCTAGTCTGGCAGCTAGTATACACACATGAGACTAGTTAGTAGTCTGACATCTAGTATGCACACAAGAGACTAGTTCTTAGCCTGGCAGCTAATATGCACATAGGAGGCTAGTTATAGTCTAGCAGCTAGTATGCACACAGGAGGCTAGTTGTAGTTTGCCATCAAGTATGCACACAAGAGACTAGCTCGACGAACGAGTAAGGAACGATAAATGAACGAATGAACAGAAGTAAAATAAAGAATGAACGAATGATGTAATGAAAGAATTGGTTTGGGTAGTCCCCATTGTAATACCCTGAAAATGTATTTCCCTTTTTAATAATGTAATAATTTTGGATAATCTTATTATACGAATATTTTGTTAAATTATGCAACTATGAGTGAAAGTTGTGCATGAAAAGTTGAGGGTTAATGTTGGAAAAATGACCTAAATGTGAAAAACTTAGGAAAAAAGCATAAGTCTTGGGTTGCGGATGTCGTTATGGCCACTGCGGATGATGCAGACGAGAAGGCATGGCGTCCGAATGAATCTGTCCTAAATTCTGGACAATTCGGATGATGCAGATGGTGCGGACGCGAAGGCATGGCGTCCGATTGAATCTGTTTCAAACCTGGTGTGTTGCGGATGACACTGCGGATGATGCGGACGAGAAGGCATGGCATCCGAATGAATCTGTCCTAAATTCTGGACAATTCTGACGATATGGACGACTGCGAACGGGAACAAAATTGCGTCCAAATGAACCTGTTCTAAACCCTGGACACTTTCGGACGATGCGGACGATGACTGCGGATGACTCGACTCGTCCGCAACATCGGGAAACTTTGAGAAACCCACTTTAAAATCACTTCTCTCTTCCAATTTCGTAATTTACACTCCAAGGATCTCTCTCTTCTAGCCCTCCCCTACAACACGTCCAATCTCCCCTGAAGATTGGATGGTTGTCCACGTGGTCTAGGGTCATTGGACCCATTCTTCTTGAATTGTGCAATGACAGTCCTTATCCCTGCAGCTTCTCTTCAGCAGATGCCAGCTTCTTCCCTTCCCTTCGCCTATATTAGGTAAGCTCTCTCCACTGTGTTCCTCTATGGAAAAGGGGTGTGGAATTGTTTTGTGAGTGAAATTTGTGAAGTGTTGTGAGTGTGCTTTAGTGAGTGAAGTGTTGCATTGAGGATTCTCCAATTCATCCAACTATGAAGACAAGGAAAGAAATTCCTTGGGGCTGTTCTCCTCTAGGGTTGTTCTTCTAGTTGAAACTGGCGGTGGTTCTGTTATTGGATATCAAACTGAAGAATTGAGGTAAGAATTAGAATATTGTGTTGGCCAAGGAATGGCTCTACATTACGGGTACTTGGATGATATTGTATTGCTTTGAATACTTTGTTTGAAATGCTAAACCTTGATTAAACTGCTGGAAGATGGGACTGTGATTTGGTTAGAAAATCATGAACTGCCACCATATGAATTGCTAATAAATGTTTGAAGATTCTTGATAAACTTTATGAAAATCATGAGATGTCATTATCTTAAATTGTTGTGAAGTGTTTGAACCAAAATGTTATGTCCTGATAAGTCGTCACAATTGAAATTGTTATGCTGTTATATAGACTGTCAATGTGTAAACTATATTCATAAATGACAAGTATGGACTTTTAGAAATCTAACGGTGAAGGGCACAAAGGAAACGATTTATGTATGCTATTAAGGATGACTTGTTTACTTTGATACCATTGTTGAAACTCTTAAAAACATCCTTATTTCCGTTTTGTGCATGGGCCCAAATTAAGGATTATGAAGCTTAAGATTTAAAACAATGTAATTGCTTTCTGCCCATGTTTTAAGCATGCCTACAGTGTGATCATTTGAATTAAATGGGAAAAGCTGCATAGGGTAATCAGATTACAGTTGAAACTAACCTTGTAAATAGACTTAGGGCTGTTATCTTTGCTCAAATTTATCGATAAATGAACTGATAATTGGCACTACTTTATTTTACATAAATACCTAGATTTTTCACTGAGATTGTTAATAATAACAATGAGAATTAGCATGATGAATTTCGCCTGTAATGATTGGTTGTTACTTTTATATACTTATACATTGAGTGCCCTCTTGTATTTTACTTTGAGAATTATTTATGGCATTCATGCATCATCCTAGGACTTATAAAACTGTTTACATGCTGCATGTCATCCTAAAATTTAAGTAAATACTCATGTGGGAGTTCAGGAAAATTGGGGATGATTCTCATGGTAACACCCCTATTGGAGTGCCTACTCCTTATTAGGAGGCGGTGAGGTACGGTTAAGCCATGAGAATCGTAAGATTTCCAATTCTCTTGTTCTGAAATCCCCAATGGCTTCAACAAAAGTGTATGGGTATGGCTCGTGGTGACACCCCGATTGGTGTGTTTTCTAGTAGAAAATACGGTTAAGCCACGAGACCTAGACGTACCCATCGCCCCAAACAACAGACAAGACATGGTTGTTTTCTATAATTCATCGCATGATCATACTGTAGGATCGAACTTAACCTAAGAGGGGGGTGAATTAGGTTTATTAGTAATTTTCGTGCAATAATTATTTTTCTAACTAATATCAATTTAATCACAATATAACAAAAAATCTACGAGAGAGGGTTAGAGATATCGAAACCAAGTTGTTAACGCGGTTCGGCCAAGCACGCCTAAGTCTGCACTTCAAGGTCCTCCCTTGAAGATATATTCCACTAACCGCGTCCGGTTACAATTGATTAAACTTGCACGGGTGTCAATCGATCTTTACAAAAACTTATTCTTAGGGCGTTACTTTTTTCTCTCGAATGTAATTTTTCTCTTGGAAAAATCTCAAACTCTCACAAATACAATAATCCTCACAACAATTAAATGATCTCGTTCAAATACTTTGGAGGATGTTTTTGTCACTCAAATTCGTACACAATGGTTGAGTCGAAAATTCAGCAGAGCTTCGCTTCAAATCGCTTGGTTACCTTCCTTCTTCGAAGTCCATCTATTTATAGATTTTCCTAGTGCGGTCGTCCTCAACTCCTTTAGGATCGTCCGCAGTCGAATGTTGGAAAATAGCCGTTGCAGAAATCTGCGTACTTGCGGACGCCATTCTCCCATCCGCATCGTCCGTGTGAATCGTCCGTGTTCTACACTGAAATGGACAGAGGCAAATCGGACGCAAAAACCAGCGTCCGCATTGTCCACGTGAATCGTCTGCGTCAAGCTCTGAAAGACATATTCATATAGGACGTCACGGATTGGCGTCTGTGGCGTCCGTGGCCATGTAGTCAGCTTCTTCTCCCGTCCACTTCGTTGAAGGTATGCGGACGCCAAATGGCGTCCACCTCGTCTGTGTGACTCGTCCTCATGAATCTTCAAAATGGCAGATTCAAATCGAACCACTCGAAATCGCGTCTGTGGTGTCCGCTACGTCTGCTGCAACACAGTTTGCACTGGGGATGCAGAATTCTCTTCTTGAGGATGCCTCATTGCCATCCGCACATTGTCAGTCCGCTCCGCGTGTGTACTTGACACTTCAATCTTGCACGAGATGCATCCTCTAAGTCATATAAATCTTCCATATCACTGCATAGACTTAGAAGAACATATTAAACAATCTCAATACCCTTGATCAAGGGTATTTCCAATTTAAACATCAAAAAAAGATAATTATTAATTCAATGAATAATCAACTTTTACACTTAAGTTAAATTGCTCATCATCAAAATATAAATATGCCTAACACACTTAGGCTAACAATCTCCCCCTTTTTGATGATGACAAAACATATTAAGTTGTTTATATCCAAAAACTAAGCATGTGCATCAAATATTGCATTTTATATTTACCCGATTCATTTATGCAATTTATCATTCAATTTGTTCATTCACAACATGCTATCTTCAAAATCCCCCTAACATTAAGCACAAACCAACAACTAGTATTCTCCCCCTTTTTATCATAAGCAAAAAGAAAGACTAGGGAATTTAAAGCTCATCAAAATATGGGACTAAGAAAAATCTCCCCCTAAATCAAGTAATACCATGGAATTGAAGTTTCTCCCCCTGAATTTAAGGTTCTCCCCCTAAATCAAGGAATCTAACTCGAATCAAGATTAAACAAAATAGGATGTAACAAAGTATAGATCAAAAAAATTTCACATGGTTATGTTTATTTCTTAAACTCCTCCTCAATACCAAAATCAATCTGTAAACACAAGGGATCTAAGCCAAACGAGCCAAAATATGCAGAAATAGAAACAACTCATATAAATATCGACAATTTCATTCATAATATTCAAACGATGCAACACATAATAGAGTCAAATATGAAATTTAAATACTAGAAATTACAACCAAATTGTTTTTACTCTCCTAAGCCAACAACGAAAGACATAAGTAAGCATAAAATCCTAATCTATGAATCCGAGATGTCCTCGTCATTAAGATCATGCGTAGGTGGAGCTGAAGACGAAGGAACCTCAGGAGGAGCAACTGAAGAAGAGATGCCGGTATGCCATATGCCACAAGCAAAATCATCCATTCGCCTCTCCATGGCGTCGAAGCGAGTAGTAAAGGATTGCATAGACGACATAAGCTGAACCAAGTAGTCAATGTGCTTATCTAGGGTGGCCTACAACTGAGCTACGTCAGAAGTGGTAGTGTAAGGTCCATGTGATGAAGAAGAACACTCTCTTGGAAAGAAAGAGGGTCCAGCCTCTGCGTGAATTGTTGGAGCAGGCTCGGTAGAGGGAAGAGTAAGGAACGGTCCTAAAGGCTATGGAGGAGGAGAGTCCGGAGAATGGGGAGGAACCGGGACATTGTCTTGCCGGGAAATCCACTCACCATTTGGAGCACGAATGATTCCCATCAGTCCCAAAGTTTGTGAAGAATAGATATCGGAGCGACGAAGTTCACGAAATTTAGAGGACGAAGGAATAGGAATGTTTAACTCTTTGAAGAAGTTGGTGAGGAGTAAATTGAAGGGAAGTGAGAGCGAGACACTATCAGCGGTGTCGGCAATTTGAGCTGTGATGATATACCCTAAATTGAAAGGAGTGTTAGAATAAATACGTTGAAGAACATACAGATCCATGTAGCTAACATGATCTCGGTGACCGGCACGAGGAAGTACGTTGTATTGGAGGGAATGATGAATAACACGTGTCCTAATGTTGAGATGTCTCGACTTGGGCTTAACTTGATAATCGTTAATTGGATCGCTAAGGATTTGACGCAAGAGAATATCACCAGCTTCCTTCTTGTGAAAAGATGGAGGAGAATGAGAATTGTAGTATTCCTCCGACAAAAGACTTTGGGGACACTCAAGGAAGACATTAAGGCGGTGAGGAGTGATCTCAATTTCTCGCCCATAGAGAAAGCTTTTAACAACTAGAGGATGGTAAGTATATGTCATATTAGCATAAAACATGCGAATAGCCTTCTCAACATACGGACCATCCAGAGAAAATAATTTACGTAAACCCATATAGGTATACATATCCTCTAAATCTAGGCTAGACAAATGCTCAAAATCGATTTTCCGAGAGGAAATTAAGGAACGATTCTTGAAATCATCCTCATAACGTTTCTTACACTCATCATTTGGAAATAAACGAGTCCTATAGACTCGAGGAGGATCGGAGGTTTGAAGTGAAGTGTGTTTCCTAGGATGACGACTAGACATTGTGAAACTTGAGATAAAAATTGAATGTAACCCTAGGGAAATACTAGACAAACAAGAATAAACAATGATAAATCGAAAAACAATGACAACGGGAGTTGAAAATTGAAGAGAAATACCGAGATGAGTGAGCCTAGGTCGCCGGAGTGCGTGGGAGAAGACGGGTATGGAGGAGAGGACGCGGAGTTAGGGTTTCGGCGGATCCCCAATCTGTTTAAAAACGTGTTTACGGATGCAGCGGACGACATTTATTGGCGTCTGGCTCGTCTGCAACTCACCAGAAATGAAGCAGACTTTAAATTTTGAGTAAGCAGACATTGAGGATGCCATTTATGACGTTCGCACAGTGTAATCCTTAGGATTTTGGAACAATTTCATGAGCAAAATTGAGGCTATCATAGAGGTAAACAATCCAACACACTAGAAAGATAAAAAAAGATTATTTAAATGGTATTGAAGCTAAGTTATCAAGAAGGATCAAACCAAGACGAATCCGAATCCCACAAAACGTCTTTTCATCCAAAGGTTTGGTGAAAATGTCGGCAAGTTGATTTTCGGTGGAAACAAATTCTAGAGAGATATCACCTTTATTAACATGATCACGAATGAAGTGATGTCTAATCTCAATGTGTTTCATCCTAGAGTGAAGAATAGGATTTTTGGAAATGTTGATGGCACTTGTGTTGTCGAACATAATTGGAATATGCTTAAAGAATTGTCCATAATCTTCCAAAGTTTACTTCATCCAAAGCAATTGTGCACAACAACTCCCGGCTGCAATATATTCACTTTCGGCTATAGAAAGTGCAACCGAATTTTGTTTCTTAGAAAACCAAGATACTAATGATTCTCCAAGAAATTGGCAAGTGCCACTTGTACTTTTCCTATCAACTAAACTACCCGCATAGTCGGAATCGAAGTATCCCATTAAATCAAAATTTGTACCCTTAGGATATCACAATCCAAGACTAATAGTCCCACTTAAGTATTTAATGATTCTTTTGACAGCATTTAAGTGTGACTCTCTGGGTGAAGATTGAAATCTAGCACACAAGCACACACTAAAGAGAATATCGGGTCTACTTACGGTCAAATATAATAGAGATCCAATCATACCACGATATTTCTTTATGTCTACATCTTTTCCATTTTAATCCTTTCCTAATTTTCTGGTATTGCTCATGGGAGTCCTAGATGGTTTAGAAGATTCCATACCAAAGCATTTAATAAGCTCCTTGACATATTTTTCATGATTTAAGAAAATTCCATCATAAGATTGTTTAATTTGTAAACCAAGAAAATATTTCAATTCACCCATCATACTCATTTCAAACTCACTTTGCATTAAATTTGCAAATTCATCACAAAGTGTGCCATTGGTGGAACCAAAAATGATATCATCTACATAGATTTGCACAATCATAATATCACTACCATTGTGCTTGACAAAAAGAGTGGAATCTACTTTTCCTATTTTGAAATCTCTCTCCTTCAAAAATTTGTTTAGTCTCTCATACCAAGCTCTTGGTGCTTGTTTAAGTCCATATAGAGCTTTATGAAGTTTATATACATTATCTATCTTATCATAAACTTCAAATCCTAACGGTTTCTCAACATAGACTTCTTCTTCAATATAACCATTTAGAAAAGCACTTTTTACATCCATTTGATAAAGAGTGAAATCCTTATAACAAGCAAAAGCCAAGAGCATTCTAACCAATTCTAACCTAGCAACCGGTGCAAAGGTTTCTTCAAAATCAATTCCTTCTTCTTGCTTATAACCTTTTGCACCTAGTCTAGCTTTGTTTCTAACAACCACACCACTTTCATCTAGCTTATTTTTGAAAACTCATTTTGTCCCAATAATAGATTGATCTTTAGGCCTAGGAACAAGTTCCCATACATTGTTCCTCTCAAATTGGTTTAATTCTTCTTGCATGGCAAATATCCAATTGTCATCGGTTTCGGCCTCATCAAAATTTTTGGGTTCAACTTGAGAGATAAAAGCTGAATTTACACATTCATTTCTAAGGGAGGCTCTAGTTCTCACACCTAAGTTAGGATCACCTAGGATATCTACCATAGGATGAATTTTGGTATACCTCCAATCTTTTGGTAAGTCATTATGAATTTCTCCCCTTGACGTTCCTTCTAAGAATTGATCTTGAGATTCTTGAGGAGGGATTTCAAGAATCTCTTTTCCCTTATCACTTAGAGAGAGACTCTCAAGATTATCCTCTAAATCTTGAGTTGGTCTCTCAATACTAGAGGTAGGAATGGATTCATCAAAAGTCACATGCATGGATTCTTCCACCACTAATGTCCTTTTGTTGAAGACCCTATATGCTTTGCTAGTTGAAGAGTATCCAAGAAAGATTCCCGTATCCATCTTGGAATCAAACTTTCCTAGATTGTCCTTAGTATTGAGAATAAAACATTTGCACCCAAAAACTTTGAAGTAACTAACATTAGGAATCCTACAATTCCAAAGTTCATAAGGAGTCTTATCTAGAGTAGAACGGATAGATACACGATTGAGAACATGATATGCCGTGGCAACGGCTTACACCCAAAAATATTTGGGAAGATCATTGTCATTGAGCATAGTTCGAGCTAGCTCTTGGAGGGATCGATTTTTCCTTTCAACAACACCATTTTGTTGAGGGGTTCTAGGAGATGAGAAATTATGTTCAATACCATATTCTTGACAAAGGGTGTTGAATTGATCGTTTTCGAATTCACCAACATGATCACTCCTAATTGTGATAATGGTAAACTCCTTTTCATTTTGAACTTTCTTTCTAAAGCTGGAAAATACTTCAAAGGTTTCATTCTTAGTTTTTTGAAAGAAAACCCATGTGTAACGTGAGTAATCATCCACAATTACAAATGCATAATGTTTTCCTCCCATGCTTGAAACCTTAGAAGGACCAAAAAGATCCATGTGAAGTAATTGAAGAGGCTTGGACGTAGAGATATATTGTTTGGAAGAGAAAGAGCTTTTTGTTTGCTTTCCTTTTTGGCAAGCTTCACAAACTCTATCTTTTTCAAACGCAATTTTTGGAAGACCCCTAACTAGATTATTTTTTGATATCTTAGCTAAGGTATCCATGCCTACATGTCCTAATCTTCTATGCCAAGTCCAAGAACACAAAGAATCACTAACTTTAAAACATTTTTCAACATCACTAGAAATACTAGATAAATCAATAGCATAGATATTTTCGTGTCTATAACCCGTAAATAAAACTTTGCCATTTGAATCATCAATGATCATGCAAGACTTAGATTCAAAAATAACTTTATATCCCTTATCACATAATTGACTAATACTCAATAGATTATGTTTCAACTCATCAACAAGTAAAGCATCTTTAATAATAGGGTTAGAAACATTACCTATATTGCCAATACCTCTAATTTTTCCTTTTTGATTTCCTCCAAATGTCACATTTCCTTTCTTGTCCTTGATGGAGGTGAATCTTGAAAAATCTCCCGTCATATGTCTTGAACAACCGCTGTCCAAGTACCATTGATCCTTACTGGGAGGTGTTTTAACCTATAAAAAATAAATCAAGATGATCTCTTTGGTACCCAAATCATTTTGGGTCCTAAAGGGTTAAATTTGGTTCCTTTCGGAACCCACACATACTTAACAATCTTTTTATTAACAATATTCGTTGATGGACAATCAAAGGATTTATGACCTATAGCATTGCATGTGTGACAAGTAGTTGATTTAACAAAAAAATTCTTATAACTCTTTTTCTTTTGGAAAGGTTGATATCCCAATCCGGCTTTATCAAAAGCCAACTTTTGTTTACTTAGAAGCATATTCAAGTTCTTACTTCCATTAGTGAAATTCAATACAATTTTATTTAGTTCCTCATTTTTCTCCTTAAGCACATTATTCTCTTCTTCAATAACCTTAATATGCTTGTTTAATTCATCATTATTCAATTTCAAACTTGCATTTTCATTTACATCTACTTTTTCATTGCTTGCTTGCTTTTTCACTAATAATTCATTTTCCTTCTTTAACTTTTTATACTTGTTAGTTAAGATATTAAATTCTCTAAGTAATTCATCAAATGCATCATCTTCTTCATCATTACTCTCATCACTAGAGTCTACATTATACTTATTAGGAGAAGAATCACTTACCTCGGTATCATTTGCCATGAAGCACATGTTTGCAACTTCTTCTCCTTCGGTTGAGGGTTCCTCATCGCTATCATCGTCTCATGTGGCTTTGAGCGCTTTCTTCTTGAGCTCTTTTTGGATCTTCTTCTTTTCCTTTTCGAGATAGCAATCAGCCTTTACGTGCCCCGTCTTTCCACATCTGTAGCAAATTGGAGGCTTTTTGTGATGAGGTTTCTCTCCTTTGTATTTATTCTTTCCTTGAAATTTTCTTCTTTGAAGTATCGTCATCTTCCGATTTATCAAGGCTAGCTCTTCATCCTCATCATCCTTATCAAGCTCCGTTCCCTCTGAATCTTCATCTTCTTTACTTGAGGAAGCTTTAAGAGCGATTGACTTCTTTTTGGGATTCTCCTTCTCCAATTCCTTTTCTTTCTCATTAGCTCTCAATCTAATCTCATGTGTCATTAGAGAACCGATGAGCTCCTCTAATGACATAATAGAGAGATCTTTAGATTCAAGCACTGCAGTAACCTTTGGATCCCATTCAGTTGGAAGACTTCGGAGAATTTTGCTACACGTATCTTCATCTAAACAATCCTTACCAAATGCTTTCAAACTATTAGTAAGGTTAGTAAATCGAGTAAACATTTGAGCAAGAGTTTCATTCTTATCCATTTTAAACATCTCATAATCATGTGCAGTCATAGTTAATTTATCTATCTTAACTTGATTAGTGCCCTCATAAGTTACCTCAAGTCTTTTCCAAATGTCATAAGCACTAGTACAACTTTGTATTCTATTAGATTCACTAGCACTTAGAGCAAAATATAGTTGATTAACAGCCCGAGCATTTAGACTAACTTTACGACCTTCCGTTTCATCTATTTCCTCTAACTCCTTGGGTACTTTCACCTCATTTACAACTTTAGAAGGAATAAAGGGACCATTTTTGACAATTCTCCACATCTCAAAATCAATAGCTTGAATGTATATCCTCATCCTAGCTTTCCAATGTGAGTAATTATCGCCATTAAAGAATGGTGGCCTATTTGTAGCTTGTCCTTCCATGTTTACACTATTTGAGTTGTATGTCATATTATCAAATATATAAATTCACCTAATTCACAATAAAAAAATGGTTCTAACCTGCTCTGATACCAATTGTAGGATCGAACTTAACCTAAGAGGGGGGTGAATTAGGTTTATTAGTAATTTTCGTGCGATAATTATTTTTCTAACTAATATCAATTTGATCACAATATAACAAATAATCTACGAGAGAGGGTTAGTGATATCGAAACTGAGTTGTTAACACGGTTCGCCCAAGCACGCCTACGTCCGCGCTCCAAGGTCCTCCCTTGAAGATATATTCCACTAACCGCGTCTGGTTACAATTGCTTGAACTTGCACGGATGTTAATCGACCGTTACAAAAATTGATTCTTAGGGCGTTACTTTTTTCTCTCGAATGTAATTTTTCTCTTGGAAAAATCTCAAGCTCTCACAAATACAATAATCCTCACAAAAATAAAATGATCTCGCTCAAATACTTTGGAGGATGTTTTTGTCACTCAAATTTGTACACAATGGTTGAGTCAAAAATTAGGCAGAGCTTCGCTTCAAATCGCTTGGTTACCTTCCTTCTTCGAAGTCCATCTATTTATAGATTTTCCCAGTGCTGTCGTCCTCAACTCCTTTAGGATTGTCCATAGTCAAACATTGGAAAATAGCCGTTGTAGAAATCTGTGTACTTGCGGACGCCATTCTCCCGTCCGCATCGTCCGTGCGAATCATCCGCGTTCTACACTGAAATGGACAGGGGCAAATCAGACGCAAAAACCATCGTCCGCGTGAATCGTCCGCGTCGAGCTCTGAAAGACAGATTCATATAGGACGTCACGGATTGGCGTCCATGGCGTCCGTGGCCATGTAGTCAGCTTCTTCTCCCGTTCGCTTCGCTGAAGGGATGCGGATGCCAAATGGCGTCCGCCTCGTCCGTGTGACTCGTCCGCATGAATCTTCAAAATGGCATATTCAAATCAGACGACTCAAAATCGCGTCCATGGCATCCGCTACAACACAGTTTGCACTGGGGACGCAGAATTCTCTTCTTGAGGACGCCTCCTTGCCATCCGCACATTGTCAGTCCTCGTCCGCGTGTGTACTTGACACTTCAATCTTGCACGAGATGCATCCTCTAGTCATACAAATCTTCCATATCACTGCATAGACTTAGAAGAACATATTAAACAATCTCAATACCCTTGATCAAGGGTATTTCCAATTTAAACATCAAAAAAAGATAATTATTAATTCAATGAATAATCAACCTTTACACTTTAGTTAAATTGCTCATCATTAAAATATAAATATGCCTAACACACTTAGGCTAACACATGCATCACTTGCACTGCATTTAATTCTGATTCTTGCTGGGCATTAGGCTCATTGTTTTCCTCGTAATGTAGGTAATCATTATAATGAAGAATTTGTACCAGTGCAAGAGGAGGCGTTCCAGGATGACCCCTCGTGTTATCAGCCGAATTGACCTGCTGGGTATGACTCTTATGAAACATGGTTTTCAATTAATGGGGCGTTACAGTTGGTATCAGAGCGCAACCATGTCAAAATCAGTTCTGTAGACTGTTGATAACACAAGGATCGTCGTAGAACACTCCTCCTACTCTAAGTGAAGTTTTAAATTTTAAAATTTAAACTTCGCCCTTAACTTACCAGTTCTTAAAAATTGAAATGTAGAAAACAAATTAAAATGGCACGATGGACAAGGAATAATATGCCAGTACCAGATGAGAGAGATAAGGCTCTGAATCGTATAGCCGAAGTAGTCGAGCGACAGGCTCAATTCATGGCATAGCAGGCTCAAGTTATCGAAAGACTAGTCGAGCATGGTAATGACTATGGAAATAGGAATGGCAACGGTAATGGGAATCTCCGTGCAGCTATAGCACCCGTGGAGGCCGGTTGGGAGCGATTCCTGCTGCTTAAACCTCCAACATTTGAAGGTAACATTTCAGATATTATTGCAGCCGAGACATGGATACGCTCGATCAAAAAGATGTTTGCCTATGCTGATATTCAAGAAGGAGAGAAAGTGAAGTGTGTTATTTATCTGTTGACCGGTGATGCCCAATTTTGGTGGGATGCTATACAACCGGGCATTCGGGGTGTCCCTTATTCACAAATCATGGCCAGAGCGTTGGATGCTGAGGATGTTGAGGGGATTGCTACTAGACAAAGGGAGTTTACTCAGAGGATTGGGAGGAGTAATCCGATTGTTCAACAACGTGGCATTCCATTCAGAAATTGTGGCGTAAGGAGGCCACCGGGACCTGAGGCACAACAGGGGCGTGACAAACGCCCTGTGATCGAAGCGACTGTTATAGAACCTACGACACCTAAACCGTGCCCTATATGTCGAAGGATTCACCTAGGGCCGTGCAAGGTTGGCACTGGTGGATGTTTCAAGTGTGTAAAGCCCAGGTATATATCGAGGCATTGCCCAACCTTGAATGACAGAGCACCTCCACGAGTATTTTTGCTGCAAGGAGAAGAACAAGAAGAAGAATTCCCAGCTATTATATCAGGTACATGACTGCTAAATAATTCTTATGAATGTATACTTTATTCATACAATGTTAATACAATCCCATATAGATGCTGATGAAATTTACTACTTTAGAATTGTATGTTTAAATAAGTGATTTTGAACACCTTAGGTACAATTTACATTAATAATGTGGCCGCGTATATTTTATTCGATATGGGTGCCACTCATTCTTTTATCTCTACACGACTATGTAAGGAGGCAAACTGCATACCTAGTATTCCTAAAAACGGATATCGAGTACTCATACCTTCCGGCGATTACATGGCTGCCAAGGGTATCCTTAAAGATTATGCAGTCCAAATCAATGGCCGTAAATTTTATGTGACTCTAATTGTTATGGATAGTCAAGGGTTTGACATTATCTTCAGCATGGATTGGTTGACTTCAAACCATGCCATTATAAATTGTACGAGGAGAGAGGTTCGTTTTTATCCTCTCAATGGCGAACCACACGTATTTCGAGGAATGAAGGAAAAAGGCAAACTGACAATTATTTCAGCGCTAAAGGCAGATCGATTGATGAAGCGCAGATGTGAGGGGTTTTTGGTTAATGTTATAAACACTCTTGTTAAACTTGAAGCCAATGTAAAGGATGTAAGGGTGGTACGGGACTTTCCGGAGGTATTTCTGGATGATCTCCCGGGATTGCCTCCCGCCAGAGAAATCGAATTCGTTATTGATCTACATCTTGGTACGGAGTCCATTTCAAGAAATCCGTACAGGATGGCACCCACTGAGTTACGAAAGTTGAAGGTTCAGCTCAAAGAATTAATTACAAAAGGGTTTATTCAACCGAGTTTCTCACCCTGGGGAGCTCCCGTCTTATTTGTGAAAAAGAAGGATGGGACATTATGAATGTGTGTAGATTATCGAGAACTGAACAAGGTGACCATAAAGAACAGATATCCTCTACCTGGATCGATGATTTGTTCGATCAATTGCATGGTGCGTGTGTATTTTCAAAGATTGATCTACGCTCGGGGTATTATCAGTTAAAAGTTAAACAAGAGGATATACCGAAAACAACATTTAGAACAAGATATGGACACTACGAGTTCCTCGTGATGTCCTTTGGGCTAACCAATGCCCATGTGGCTTTTATGGATCTAATGAACCGTATATTCAAAGATTATCTGAATAAATTCAATATTGTCTTTATTGATGATATTCTGGTGTATTCTAAGTCAGAGGAAGAGCATGTTGAACATCTGAGGATTGCTCTAACTATTCTTAAACAACACCAGCTTTATGTAAAGTTCTCCAAGTGTGAATTCTGGTTGAAGGAGATTAGTTTCCTTGGCCACATTATTTCAGAAGAGGGTATTGTTGTGGATCCTCCGAAGATCCAAGCAGTTGTTGAATGGGTATAGCCGAAAAATGTAAGCGATGTTCAGAGTTTCCTCGGATTGGCTAGTTATTATCGATGATTTATCAATGGGTTTTCTAAGATTGCTATGCCTCTCACCAGCCTGAGCAAGAAGAACGTGAGGTTTTGGTGGTCTGATAAATGCGAAGAAAGTTTGCAGGAGTTGAAGCATCGTTTGACTTATACACCAGTATTGGCTTTACCTTTGGAAGATGGCAATTTCTGTATATATTGTGATGCCTCTAAATGTGGATTGGGTGGTGTTCTGATGCAGAATGGGAAGGTGATTGCTTATGCTTCGAGATAGCTTAAGCCGCATGAAGGTAATTATCCCACGCATGACCTCGAGCTTGCTGCTGTGGTCCTTACCTTGAAGATTTGGAGGCATTATCTATATGGGCAATGATGTGAGATTTTTACTGATCACAAAAGCCTGAAGTACATTTTTATGCAGAAAGATTTGAATATGCGACAACGACACCGGCTAGAATTCGTGAAAGATTATGATTGTGAAATTAAATATCATTCGGGAAAAGCGAATGTCGTTGCTGATGCTTTGAGCCGAAAGGTTGCTCTGATGAGCATAACGTGCGAGGAAATGCCAGCTGAATTACAGAAAGATATGCAAGAACTTAATGTGCAGATAGTTCCTGAACAATTGACGGAAGTTCTATCAGCTTTGACCCTTAAGCCTTCTATATTGGAAAGAATTAAGGAAGAACAAACAACTGATGCCTTGTGTGAAGATTTTAAACTAGACCCAACTCTCCCTGAATTTCAGGGCTATTCTCTATCTGCAGACGGGATCGTAAAATATAAGAATCGGTGGTACATGCCTAAGATACTGTTACGGATTGTGATAATGAAAGAGGCGCATTCTTCTAGTTTTTCTATTCATCCGGGATGTAACAAGATGTATAAAGACTTGAAGAAGCATTATTATTGGCCGAGGATGAAGCGCGATATTGCTTTTTATGTTACTCACTGCAATATATGCCAGCAAGTGAAAGCTGAACATCGATGACCCGGGGGTATGCTTCAACCGTTGCCTATACCAGTATGGAAATGGGAGCATATTACTATGGATTTTGTTACCGCATTACCTAGGACAAGGAAGGATCATGATGCGGCATGGGTGATTGTTGACAGATTGACGAAGGTTGCCCTCTTTTTGCAAGTAAGGATGACATATGAAATGAGTCAGTTTGTAGAATTGTATGTCAAGGAGATCGTTTGACTTCATGGAGTACCAGTGTCTATTGTATTTGATCGGGATCCCCGATTCACTTCGAGGTTCTGGAAGAGTTTGAACAAGGCAATGGGTACAAAATTGAAGTTTAGCACTGCTTTCCACCCACAGACGGATGGTCAGAGTGAAAGGACTATTCAGACCTTGGAAGATATGCTACGTGCCTACATTCTTGAGTATAAGGTTGGATGGGAAAAGATTATTCCACTAGCAGAGTTTGCCTACAATAATAGTTTCCATGCAACTATTGGCATGGCACCATATGAAGCACTCTACGGCAGAAAATGCAGGTGTCCACTATATTGGAACGAAGTTGGTGAGGACAAATATTATGGTCCTGAGATGGTACAAGAGACTACGGAGATTATAGAGGTTGTTCGACAAAGGATGCAAGCTGCACAGAGTCGTCAGAAAGGTTATGCAGATAGTCATCGGCGGGATTTAGAATTTTCCGTTGGAGATCATGTCTATTTGAAGTTATCACCGTTTAAGGGTGTTGTACGTTTTGGGCGCAAAGGAAAGCTTAATTCGGGCTATATTGGCCCTTTTGAGATCACTGAGAAAATTGGCCATGTGGCGTATCGTTTACTCCTTCCAGAAGCTATGTCAGGAGTACATAATGTCTTTCACGTATCAATGCTGCGAAAATACCTTAGCGAAGTCACTCGCATGAGACCTGAGGAGCAGATCTGGGTACGTACTAATTTGAGTTATGAAGAAAAACCGCTCAGAATCCTGGACACCAGTGTTAAGAGATTGCGCAACAAGGATGTCACCCTTGTAAGAGTATTGTGGCAGAACCAGTTTAACAATGAAGAGGCTACCTGGGAGCGAAGGTATGATATGTTAGCTAAATATCCAGAATTGTTTGTTTAGTCAAATTTTGGGGACAAAATTTTTGTAAGGTGAGTAGGATATAAAACCCCAAAAATGTATTTCCCTTTTTGATAATGTAATAATTCTGGATAATCTTATTATACGAATATTTTGTTAAATTATGCAACGATGATCGAAAGTTGTGCAAAAAAAGTTGAGGGTTAATGTTAGAAAAATGACCTAAATGTGAAAAACTTACGAAAAATGCATGAGTGTTGGGTTGCAAACGTCGTTATGGCCACTGCGGATGATGCAGATGAGAAGGCATGGCGTCCGAATGGATCTGTCCTAAATTATGGACAATTCGGACGATGCGGATGGTGTGGATGCAAAGGCATGGCGTCCGATTGAATCTGCTTCAAACCCGGTGTGTTGCGGATGACACTGCGGATGATGCGGACGAGAAGGCATGGAATCCGAATGAATCTGTCCTAAATTCTGGACAATTCGGACGATGCGGACGACTGCCAACGGGAAAAAAATTGCGTCTGAATGAACCTGTTCTAAACCCTGGACACTTTTGGATGATGCGGACGATAACTGCGGACGACTCGACTCGTCCGCAACATCGGGAAAATTCGAGAAACCCACTTTAAAATCACTTCTCTCTTCCAATTTCTTAATTTACACTCCAAGGATCTCTCTCTTCCAGCCCTCCCCTACAACACGTCCAATCTCCCCTGAAGATTGGAT
This sequence comes from Begonia loranthoides, assembly GCA_022433065.1. Taxonomy (NCBI): domain Eukaryota; kingdom Viridiplantae; phylum Streptophyta; class Magnoliopsida; order Cucurbitales; family Begoniaceae; genus Begonia; species Begonia loranthoides. The sequence goes on along the minus strand of CM039468.1, from coordinate 20,976,407 downwards.
GGTTGTCCACGTGGTCTAGGGTCATTGGACCCATTCTCCTTGAATTGTGCAATGACAATCCTTATCCCTGCAGCTTCTCTTCAGCAGACGCCAGCCTCTTCCCTTCCCTTCGCCTATATTAGGTAAGCTCTCTCCACTGTGTTCCTCTATGGAAAAGGGGTGTGGAATTGTTTTGTGAGTGAAATTTGTGAAGTGTTGTGAGTGTGCTTTAGTGAGTGAAGTGTTGCATTGAGGATTCTCCAATTCATCCAACTATGAAGACAAGGAAAGAAATTCCTTGGGGCTGTTCTCCTCTAGGGCTGTTCTTCTAGTTGTAACTGGCGGCGGTTCTGTTATTGGATATCAAACTGAAGGATTGAGGTAAGAATTAGAATATTGTGTTGGCCAAGGAATGGCTCTACATTACGGGTACTTGGATGATATTGTATTGCTTTGAATACTTTGTTTGAAATGCTAAACCTTGATTAAACTGCTGGAAGATGGGACTGTGATTTGGTTAGAAAATCATGAACTGCCACCATATGAATTGCTAATAAATGTTTGAAGATTCTTGATAAACTTTATGAAAATCATGAGATGTCATTATCTTAAATTGTTGTGAAGTGTTTGAACCAAAATGTTATGTCCTGATAAGTCGTCACAATTGAAATCGTTATGCTGTTACATATACTGTCAATGTGTAAACTATATTCATAAATGACAAGTATGGACTTTTGGAAATCTAACGGTGAAGGGCACAAAGGAAACGATTTATGTATGCTATTAAGGATGACTTGTTTACTTCAATACCATAGTTGAAACTCTTAAAAACATCCTTATTTCCGTTTTGTGCATGGGCCCAAATTAAGGATTATGAAGCTTAAGATTTAAAACAATGTAATTGCTTTCTGCCCATGTTTTAAGCATGCCTACAGTGTGATCATTTGAATTAAATGGGAAAAGCTGCATAGGGTAATCAGATTACAGTTGAAACTAACCTTGTAAATAGACTTAGGGCTGTTATCTTTGCTCAAATTTATCGATAAATGAACTGATAATTGGCACTACTTTATTTTACATAAATACCTAGTTTTTTCACTGAGATTGTTAATAATAACAATGAGAATTAGCATGATGAATTTCGCCTGTAATGATTGGTTGTTACTTTTATATACTTATACATTGAGTGCCCTCTTGTATTTTACTTTGAGAATTATTTGTGGCATTCATGCATCATCCTAGGACTTATAAAACTGTTTACAAGCTGCATGTCATCCTAAAATTTATATAAATAGTCATGTGGGGGTTCAGGAAAATTGGGGATGATTCTCGTGGTAACACCCCTATTGGAGTGCCTACTCTCTATTAGGAGGCGGTGAGGTACGGTTAAGCAACGGGAATCGTAAGATTCCCAATTCTCTTGTTCTGAAATCCCCAATGGCTTCAACAAAAGTGTATGGGTATGGCTCGTGGTGACACCCCAATTGGTGTGTTTTCTAGTCGGAAATACGGTTAAGCCACGAGACCCAGACGTACCCATCGCCCCAAACAACAGACAAGATACGGTTCTTTTCTGTAATACATCGCATGATCATGCATCACTTGCACTGCATTTAATTCTGATTCTTGCTGGGCATTGGGCTCATTGTTTTTCCCGTAATGTAGGTAATGATTATAATGAAGAATTTGTACCAGTGGAAGAGGAGGCGTTCCAGGATGACCCCTCGTGTTATCAGCCGAATTGACCTGCTGGGTGTGACTCTTATGGGACGAGGGATATTGGTCTTTTGTGAGAATGGTATTTTGGTAAATTTTGCAAACAGTATTTTGAACATTTTCATAATGTAATAGGGACTTTAGGACTTTTGGTAAACCTTGAACTTCGTTTTGAACCCTTCAATATTTATTTCATAATGTTTCCGCAATGGGTTACTCTGATTTTACGCTCTCTTAAAAATGAATTTCAAATAATAAGTAAATAAATCAAACGAAAAATTTTATACATATTTTAAATTAAGGAAACATGGTTTTCAATTAACGGGGCGTTACACCCATTCCAATAAGAACTAAAGAGAGTCATAAACATAATTTCATTTACCTTTTTTCCTTACTAAGCCTTTGGGCTTACAGTTATTTGTGGTGTAGGTGTAGGTATGAGTACGATGAAAGAAACGCACAGACTTAGGAGTAAATGCGAAAGACAATAAGCTAATAATAAGCTGATAATAAAGCAGGGATAAAGAATTTGCACGCGCGAGACTCGTGGCTGGCCAGGCTTAAATGAAAAGAGAAAAAAAATGTAATTGAAATTATATTTAATTGTTTCATTCCTTTTAAGTTCTTTCATTAAATTATTTATGTTTCCGCAACGTTTTAAAACAAATGAATTTTATATTGCTTCCGCATTTCGTTAAATTGGTTTTTACAACAAGTTTAAAGAAGGGTCAGTAGTGATCCGGCTTTAGCATCGCGCTCTGGTTTCGTTTTATAAAGGAGTCTTTTGAAAATTTTAAATTTCACGCATTTTCAAGGAATTACGAAAATTCGGGTCGTTACAAAATGATGTTTACATGTGTTTGGCTTTTGGCATAAATCACAAAGTGCTAGGATATTTTATGTTTATGATAATTGTCCTATTTGTGATGCCTACAAACTGTTGACCAAGAATATGCATACAGTTTGTTGTTTATTGTTAAGTTTGAGATGTTAGACTGTTGATCAAGGATATGCTTACTGCATGTTGTTTACTATATATTTTGGAGATGCTGATCGAGGATATATTTACTATGTTGACTGTTTAGATATTAAGTTTTATACTCATGCATGTGACAATTGGTCAGATTGCTATTATGTGTTACGTACGTCTCATACATTGTGAAAAATGTTTTTTTAAGAACCGAAAGTGATTTTCATGCATATGTTTTCTTTAAGAAATAAAAAGATGAAAAGAAAAATGTGTAAAAGACTTTGGCAATTCAGCACCAATGATTAAAGGCTTTGGTGGGTTTGTCTTCCAATGATTTGAGGCTTTGGTGGGCTTATCCCCTCAATGATTAGAAACTTTGGTGTTGTATTCTAATGTTAAAGGAAGAAAAGAACAAAAGAAGGAAATTTCATTTCATGCTCATAATATATTTATGCATCTCTTACTGAACGTTAGGCTCATAGATGAACTTTGTGACGTAGGTGAGGATGGTTTTACTGAAATACCTAAAGATATGAACGAATGATAGTTGTTGTTAAAAGAGAATTCTCATGGACGAGGCTATAACGTTGTTGGAGCGAAATTAACTCATGGGTTAAGCCTCGAAAGAAAATATTTTTTTAAGAATTTTAATAAGATATTACAAAATATTTTTATTTAAATTATGTTTTAGTTGTTTGTGATTAAGACAAAATATTTTATAAATATTTATGTTATTTTATGTCGAGTTTTACTACGTTTGAATTTTAATTGAAATTTATTTTAAGACTTTTGTTTTCTTATTTTAAATTCACGATTTAAATGAATTATTAAAAAAATGGCATGACAAAATATTTACACTACGGAGGCGTTACAAAATGTCTCTGCTATGGGTGCCCACCTAACAGCCTTCTCTAGGTTTGCGTCGTCCCTCACCTCTTTCATCAACGTTCATAGGAGAGTGCTCCAATGTTTTCCCCTTTTCATCACCTTCATCAATCCCCTCTTTTTGTGCATTAGTTGAATTGTCATTGGAAAACTCCACAGTTTTTTTCTTTCTAGAATAACTTTTGAGTTTCAATGAACGTGACCATGGATGTTGAATTTCTATTAACAACTCTCCCTCCTCCTTGAACAACAGCAGAGTACTATTGCCCCTTCCACTATCCTTGGAAGAAGGTTTGATGAACAATGCTTCAGATGGTTTCTGGTATTTCATCCTCAGCAACCTCAACTCTGCCAATAGCTCCATCAAGAGTTTGAACTTTTCCTCGATTCTTGGCAAGATCGTTGCCATCCTTTCCAATTCGAGAATGTATTAGCTCTGATACCATTGATAAGGATACAATTCCATCTATGCAAAATAAACGAGAACAAGAACCCTAAATTAATCACTAGTCTCACAACAATGCCAAGGATTCAAAAAACCTTAGAAAACTACTAAGAACATTTCATTCATCAATATTCATCATAAAACCTAATAATTCACTCTCATTTCCCATCTATAATATCTCCCTCTTACTAACTCTAACTTCCCCTCAACTAACTTGCCAACACATCACATAATATCAAACTTATCCTTATTTAAAAATTTTCTCCTAGAATAAATTTTACCAAACTATTTTCTTGAAATTGCATCAAAGATTCAATTTAACCCTGGGTTCCATTAACTAGTAGCCATACTAGGTAGAATGTCTTCATTATTTTAGTATATGAAAGATTTTTTTTTGTAAAATCTTACAAAATAATTAGATATGTTAAATGAGCCCGTTGGTTTGCCAACCTGCTCGCTCGACTCGATACTGTAGCGAATCGATCCTGACTCGGCTCGTTTAACTCATGGCATGTAATCTGGCTTAGGTTGAAATTTTTTTTAGAACGAGCTCGTTTGGCTCGGGTCGTTAAGCTTGCTAAACTCATTAGGCTCGACTTGTTTAACTCATTAGGCTAAGTGAGCCAAATTTTTTTAGGCTTGGCTCGACTGGCTCGTTTGTCACATCTACCTTCAATGTACTCCATCTGTTTCTGTAAATATCAAGATGAAAGTTTCATCTGTAGATGTAAGTTGCTCAATTAACACCTATCATTCCAAGTGAACTTTTTATTATGTATCTAGTTATTTTAGATAAATTTCATTGTTAACTAGACTTGTTAGCTTGAAATTTGTCATTGAAATATAAATTTAGCAAAATATAATATTTGCATCTCTTTTTTTAGTCAATAGTTTCTCAAGCATAGCTAAAAAATTATAATATCTTTATTTGTGTCTATTAGATATGTTGTGTTTGATGAAAAATCAAGAAATGTTACAAGATCCATGCCATAAAAGTATTAATGAAAAAAATATTTTCATATGAGAATTGCTCCATCTCCCACCACCTTTTTCTTTTCTCCTTTCTTTTCTCTTTCTCTCATTTCTTCATTCTCTTTCTTTCTTCTATAAATACCACATTTCTCTTTTTTTTTTTTTCACCAAAAAATCTTTCAATATTTTAATATCTTACTTCTCAATTTGTAGTATTTTATCAATAATATGTAACATTAAATATTTTTAATGATATTCATGTGATATAATTTTTTATTGGATCATCTCAAATAATTTTTTTCTTTCAATACATGTCATTTTATATATTAATAAAATAATTTTGTTAATAAAATGAGTAGCTATTATGTTTTTGACATTATAATAATAAATAATTTTAATAATTAAATTTTTAAAAAATTACATTATATTGATATAAATTAAAAATATTAATGTATGTTCGGCTCGTTAATCTCTGTTCGTTAAGTCTCCTTAAACTCATTTAGCTGGCTCTAGTTAGTCTTAGCTCATTAGACTTATTAGACTCAACTCATTTAACTTGCTAAGCTAGGTGAATAAAAAATTTTCAAGTTTAACTCGGCCTAAAATAATACAAATTATGCAAGGTGGTTAGGTCATTTAATGTTTAACCAAAATCAGAAGGTTTTCTCTGTTATTACAATTAATTTATTTTTTATTATTTTTAATAAAACCTTAAACCTCCCTGAGTTATGGATATGATGACACGTGTGAAATCGAAAACGCTTTTTATTTCCGAGTGATCTGACGACTAATCATAATTTCCGGTTACATAAACTAATTTCATTTGAAAGAATAACGGCCAACCAGAGAATCTCAAAGTCATTGTGACTTCCAGGTGTCAGCTGGACTTGAGCTTTTTATGGCAGTCAACAGTCAAACTTGAAATAAAACGGCTATCACCGGTCACCCAAGATTCCACGTATGTACGTACGTCCTCCATTTTTTATAACCGTCTGCATGCATCCTCCTCTCCCACATTCCCTCGCCATCTGTCTCTCTCGTTATTCTCTTTCTCGTAATTACGCCTCTCGCCGGCGACCTCATCACCGGCGTTAAGATTATCTCTCTCTCTCTCTCTTTCTCTACCAGGTAGTATAGCTGTCGATTCTGTTTTTGGAAAGGCTGAGATTAGACGACCTCATTTCCGGAGTTAAGAGTATCTCTCTCTCTCTCTCTCTCTCTACCCGGGAGTCTGGCTGTCGATTCTGTTTTTGGAAAGGCTGAGATTAGAGGCAATTGAGGAAAATTCGGGATCTAAATTAAGAATGGATTTATTAGTGATTAAATGGTATCCAATACTATCTTTGACCGACGTTCCTGAATGGAGCGAGTTCTGGGGAAATATTAAAACCTTAAATATTTTCTTTCTGTCTTTCTTTATTTTGTGGTATATTTGCTGTCAAGCAAGTCAATTTTAGTGTCTGGCGTAGCGTTTAATTGGAGAGATTCGAAGAGACCAAATTGGTCCTTTTTTTTTGGCTTTATAATAAACGTCTCTCTCCCTCTCTGGTTTTCGGTCATTGCACCGATCTGCAAAACTTTGTCTCTGTTGCAGAAGCAGAATGGGGCAGAGTGGAGGAGAAGGAGGCGAGGGAGTGCGGAGGAGGGGGTGTTTGTGCGGAAAAGAAGATTTTCTCCCTGAAGAATCTTTCCAGAGCTTTGGAAATTATGTTAAAGCGCTGAAGGAGACTCCCACTCGGTTGGTCGACAGGGTCTTTAGCCGATCCAAGGACCACATAGAGCTGGTGGAAGTGAAGGCCCAAAGCCACCACGAAATGAAGAAAAGCCTCACGTGGTGGGACCTCATGTGGTTCGGCGTCGGAGCTGTTATTGGCGCCGGTATCTTCGTCCTCACGGGACTGGAAACAAGGGATCACGCCGGCCCTGCCGTCATCTTGTCCTACGTCGTCTCCGGTATCTCCGCCATGCTCTCTGTCTTCTGTTACACAGAGTTCGCCGTCGAGATTCCCGTCGCAGGTACTGCTACCCATTCTGCAATAATGATTAATGCAATATGATCGTACAACAGTTGGCGGGGTATGATATTTATCTTGTTCTTCCTCTCTGGCACCTACATTTTTGACAAAGCAATGACTTTGGAAATTGTTGGAATTTCATCCACCTTTCATACTCGGCGAAGGGACAAAAGTCTCATTCCCCGTCCACTAATTTGTTTTTATTTATCTTCGAATTAATTTTTTTTTTTTTTTCTAAATATTTCTCACTTATATCCTGTCGCACCAGATGAATTTGGTCTCCAATTTTTATGTCATGTTCCAGATGAGGATGATTTTATTCACTTGTTTTATTACAATTATTCATTTTAGCTGGCAGTGTAATTATTTCTTTCCCATTTGCGTCGAGGAAAACAATGAGTCGCACAATGTTTTTCCACTGCAACTGCTGTAATATTTTCAGCTGTAGCTGCGTTACTCTTAATTACCTTCTTATGGGTATTTGAAAACAATAATCTAGATATGCAATCAAAATATTGAGGACAAGATTATATCTTTTTATAAGCAATATTTCTTTCTTTTTCAGGTGGCTCGTTTGCCTACTTAAGAGTGGAGTTGGGCGACTTTGTGGCATTCATCACAGCCGGAAACATCATCCTCGAATACGTAATAGGCGGAGCAGCCGTATCAAGAGCATGGACATCATACTTTGCAACTCTTTGCAACCACGACGCCAATGATTTTCGTATCCATGCTACTGGTCTGGCAGAGAATTACAATATGCTTGATCCCATTGCAGTTGCTGTAATCATAGCCATCTGTCTCTTTGCTGTTCTCAGCACAAAAGGCTCATCCCGTCTTAACTACGTCGCCTCCGTCATCCACGTCGTCGTCATCCTCTTCATCATCATCGCTGGATTGACAAAAGCTGACGCCAAAAACTTCACCCCATTTGCCCCCCATGGCCCTAGAGGAATCTTCGTAGCTTCGGCCGTGTTGTTCTTTGCATACGTTGGATTTGATGCAGTTTCGACAATGGCCGAGGAGACAAAGAACCCGGCTAAAGACATTCCGATCGGTCTTGTTGGTTCGATGACGATCACAACTCTGGCTTATTGCTTACTTGCTGTGACGCTTTGCCTCATGCAGCCATCTTCCACCATTGACCCAGATGCTCCATTTTCAGTTGCGTTTCAACACGCTGGTATGGGTTGGGCGAAGTACATTGTCGCTGCCGGTGCTCTGAAAGGGATGACGACAGTATTACTCGTCAGTGCAGTTGGCCAAGCTCGATATCTCACTCACATTGCAAGAACCCACATGATGCCACCATTTTTGGCCAATGTCAACGAAAAGACAGGCACTCCGGTGAATGCAACTGTAGCCATGCTTCTGGCCACTGCAACAATCGCCTTCTTCACAAGCCTCGGCGTTCTCTCCAACCTCCTCTCCATCTCAACATTGTTCATCTTCATGCTTGTTGCAATTGCACTCCTCGTCCGCCGCTACTACGTGAGCGGGGAAACATCGACTGCCGATCGTAACAAGCTCATCGCCTTTTTGGTGACAATTCTCGTATCTTCAGCATCGACAGCACTTTATTGGGCAAATAGTGAAGGGTGGGTTGGGTATGCAATTACCCTACCAGTTTGGTTTTTGGCGACTGTGGGTCTGAGCTTAACCGTTCCACAAGCAAGGAAACCTAAGCTTTGGGGTACTCCTTTGGTACCATGGCTACCATCTCTATCAATCGCCATTAACTTCTTCCTTCTCGGATCAATCGATAAAGCTTCATTCGCAAGATTTGGGGCATGGACTGGTTTTCTGTTGATTTATTATTTCGCTATTGGATTACATGCCTCTTACGACACAGCAAAGGCATCAGAGAGGAAGGTAGAGAGTGAGAAGATAGAGAGTGGCTCAGCGTAATGATCATCCTAACTGTTTGATTATGATGAAGACATTGTTTGGTGCATATACTATTATCCTAAATGTTCAATAAGTTTCCATGGATTATCTCCCTTCTGGGCAAATTTATGGGTATTCTTCCCACTTTAAGAATTGTGGCACTTGAAATTCTAAAATTACTATCTAGCACTAATATAAAGAATTTATATTGATCTATTAAATTAATAATTGTTGCGAAAAGAAACATTCGGTAGGATGTGCAAATTGCAAAAAAAAAATATACATATATTCTGATCAAGATAACAGAAAATCAGTGTCTAAAAGTGAAGATTTGAGATCACATTTGCAAATAACTTGTACAAAACATGAAATGATTCAGAAAAAAAGAAACAAACAAATTAAAATCGTATTACAATAATTACGTCTCTATTTTGAGGAGAGTATTAAGAGATGTACTGTTGAATCGTTGGGCAAGGCCGCGAATAACAAGGACGACGACATCCCGAAGATGTCGTGAATGCACCATCAAATCAACTTCATTTTCGCTGTCGACAACCATTCTCAGTCGATGTTGGTCATTTCTGAAGACCACAACCTGCAAAATCTTAAACCACTCAGATTGTTCCATAGAGCAGTAATTTGGTGCAGTGGTATTTATTGGTTTCTTTCCTTCCGTGGTTGTTTTTTTGGCGTTGGGTTTCGCCCATAGTACTAGTCTTCTTAATTTAATATATGCCTTCTTGCTGAACCAACAAAAGAGAGGTCCAACCCCCTACTTGTGGCGGTGGCCTCAAATGAGATGGGTAGAAGTAAACTTATATCCACGAATTTTAAAGACAAGATGAATGAGAAGACTTGTAAACTAGAAGACAAAGGTGAGGATACAAGAAAAGTAACAGGAGTGCGAGTCACTCTTTCAGAATCTATTATGTTACTGGAGCACACATAGTAAGTTGCAAAATACTTCAATGTTATAAAAAAAATGTCTTATAATTTTCAGAATCTTGAAAAGAACGACTATTATTAGCTCATGAATAATTCGTAGAGATGATAGTTTACTCCATAAACAATTGGACAAGTAACAAAGTGACCAAAAATAATGGAATCTGAGGAGATTAGAAACAAACTCACATGGAAAGGCGGTGCATAACTTCCACGAAGATCTGTAGTTGGAAAAGAAGTCTTTGAACCTGGCTTTATAACTTTGACTCTTTTTCGATTGACTTCCAGGATTCTTCTCTCAAGGCTTCCAACTACATCCACCTGCAATAATTAGATGTGAACGGTAATTTTTATTCAAAGTAAAGCCCAATATGTTCATGTCAATAAAATGACAAGTTCACACCTTTTTTGTAGAATGATCCTTGTTGCATAATACCTGTGAGGGAATGACTAACGAGTGAACAACCATAGGAACCAATAGAATCCAAATGCAAAAAAGAAAAAAAGAGTGAATTTAGATAGTATTATGGACACAAGGAAATACTAATCAAACCTCAGGAGAGGAGGAAAAGTTTAATAACGACTAAGACATGTTTTACTATCATATTATTTCTCAAGTAAAACACTTCATTTTTATAACTTGTGGATTTCCTTAACCCTATTTTAGCATTCACGAGAATTTACTTCCTATCATCCAGGATTTTGTATGGAAACAACTCGTTTCTCTTTGGGCAACAATAAAAAATTATTGACCAAATTTTTTAGCAAAAGAAGATTGTAAGTAATGTGTCATCTACAACTCAACTTTGTACTTTCTGCGTCGAGGGTCCTCTTCTAAGACTAAGAAATGCTACAAAGGTTTGTTTCATTTGAGAACCCATTAAAATATTGGAATGTAAATAAAACATAAAAAAATATTGTTCAAACCTCAAACTTCACAGATCCAAGATCGAGTGTCTGTTTCACCTCTTTCAGAACATCAGGCTCTGCAAATAAACAAATCTAAATAAAATGAATTTTCCAACCAAGTTTAGCAGATTTTGAATAATTTTGAAAAATGTGTAGCTCTCTCTCCCTCCCTCTCTCCCTAGTTTTAAAAAAATATAAAACTAAATATATTTGTTGGGAATCCCTTAATTTAAGGACATGATGTAAATTGGTTTGACTATTCCCTATTTTGATACTAGAAATTATTATGTATAAATAGAGATTGAAAACTGAAAACATGCTGAATGTAGAGATGGAGGTCTTGGAAAAGGCTGAAAACCTGGGAACTAGTGAATCTGCCCAAGGACAAAGGGGAAAAAGGGTGTAAGTTGTTGTATACTGAAAGTATAGATCAAATGGCTCACTAGACAGATACATGGCGTTATGGTTGGCTAAAAGTCAAACTTAAACATTAGGAGTAGTTTATAAAGAAACCTTTGCTATTGTTGATCAAAGGAACACGATCATTTTTTTTTCTTGCCAGATAATTTTAATTGTGTACTGCAACATTCGAGGTAAAAAATATGTATTTGCATGGAGATCTGAAAGAAGAAATTTATATGGAAATCTAACCTGGATTGTATGAACTGACAATCTCCACTAGCATGGAAGGTTTTCAAAGGTAATGAAAGACTTGGTATCAAGACAAAATCAAAGAGATCATATTATGTTTATTTAACATTCATATTAAGGAGGAGTCACAATCTATATCATCATAATCGGGGATGCTAGAAAGAAGAGGTGATCTTTAAAACCAATGATTGATCAAAGAGTTCAAGATTAAAGAATTAAGAAAGTTGAAATACATTCCCGGAATTAAGGGTTGCATATTCCAAGCATGGGATTTTTATATGTCGGCAAAAATAAGTTACAGATATTCTCAAAGAAACAAGAAAATTGGCATGTAAACCATCACCTACACCAATATAACCAAAGTATATACTCGGGTTTGTTGAAGAAGATGTCATGGACAGAGGAATGAATCAATGCCTTGTGGGAAGACACGTTTATCTTTCCCATATAAGACAATATAACTAATGTTATGAATGTTGTTGGTCAGTTTATGCACAACCCAAAAAAGGTCCCACACAAGTTTTCAACAGAACTATACATTTCAAAAGAACTACATGGAAAGGTATTCTATTTAGAAGTACATGACTAGTACTCGAAGCATACATAGAAGTACACTACGTTTGATCCATAGCCAACAGCAGGACAATATTTGAGTATTGTACATTCTTTGGTGGATACTTGGTGACGTGGAGGAGTAATATGTCAAGCAATTGCTCAAGGAATCTGTGAGCTACTTCAGTTGAAGATCATGTCAGAAGCTTTGAAGATAAAATGAGATTGACCAATAAGAGTTTATTGCCACATCAAATTCGAAATTAGTATTTTGCACATTCTCCAGTGCAAATGATGGAACAAAGCATATAAAGTTAAACATGAACTTTATCAAGGAAAGGTACACAGTGGTTTGATAGGTACTTGATACGTCTCCACCGCTTAAATTTACTTATGTTAGAAAAATAAAACGGGCCTATTAATCTATAAGGCCTTTTAGGGTTTTTTAAACAGTCTCTTAGGTCTTTTAGGATTTTTAAAATAGTCTCTTAGTATTCGGGTGTTGTTTTTATTTAAGGAGGGAGTTGTAAGGGAGGAGAGCATCAGGAAATTTAGGAATTCACTTGTGGGAGTGCCAACAGACCTCTCAAACGTCTGCCACTCGTCGGAGAGCTAGCAGATCTCTCGAACGTCTGCGCTATCGAGTTGTTTATCTATTTATCGTCTAATTCATCTGTTTTCATTTGATATTCAAGTGTGATTTTCTCTGTTTCTATTTGATATTCGAGGAGTTCTTATCATTAGTATCAGAGCAAAATTTTTTTGGGAAGTCGAAGCTGTTGACTGCAGCTTCAAGTGCATCAGGAAAAGCTTGAATTTGTGGAAAGACAGAAGCGTACGCACAAGTGACAAAACAGGTTCTCACGGCAGGGAAGAAAGGTGAGGGAAAGGAGGCCGCTGGAGAAGACAAAGTCGGCCGAGAGGAGTTCAGAATGGAGCTCCAAAATCTTCGGGATGAGTTGTCTCAAGGGTTGGGCTCGTTGAAGCTCGAGCTGGAAAGTTGAGCAACGCTGGGGACTCGCACGGTGAGCTGCCCGCTGCTCTATCGCGCAGCGAACCTCCGACGACGAAAGTGGCAGCTCGCCCGAGAGATGGGTTTGTTACTTGCGTAGCGGCAGAAAGCTCCGGGGTTGCTGAAAGGTCTAGGGTTGCTGAAGGAGAAAAGAACAGCAACCCGGAAATGGGTTTTGAAAATTGGGCTGCCCAAGGAGAAAAAAATATGGGTAAGCAAAGGATAGTCTAAGAAAAGTGTTTTGAAAATTGAGCTGTCACAGGTGAAAACAATATGGGCCAAAAAATGAGGTTAGAAAATATGACTGCCCACTCTATGACAGGTGGGCTGCCAACCAACCAAGATCCAATTTACTGCAGGCAGAATGGGATGGACAGTGTAGCAGATACGGATTATGATGAGTTGGCCCGATTTAGGGAAGGAAACAACAGAATTAAAAATTTAGAGATGCCCGTGTTCAATAATGGCGACCCTGATGATTGGGCATTTCAAGTTGAGCATTTCTTCGCTCTTCATCGATCATCAGAAGCTGAAAAAATAGATGTCATGATTTTACACTTCGAGGGAGAAACTATTCTGGGAGGAGGGACGACAACCATTTTAGAGTTAGAGGGATTTAAGGGATTGCTTGTTAAATAGATTTCGCTTGTCACAAGAAGGTTCTTTATCAAAGCGACTTTTGGCATTGCGGCAAGAGGGAACAGTGAGAGAGTATACATTGCAGTTCGAGAAATTGGCTGCTTCTTTTTGGGACATTCTTGATCATTTATTGGAGGCCCAATTTATGAAGGGATTGCAGACAGAAATTCGAGCAGAATTAATGATAGTTAAATCAACCGGGTTGAGACAAATCATGCAGACAGCACAACGAATTGAAAACAAGATAGCCAGTTATTTAAATGACAATGAACTCAATGATTAAAGATAAATGAGCACAAAAATTATGCATCTTGAGGACAAGGTGCATCTTTGGGAAGAGAGTATTGATATGTATCCACCGCTTAAATTTACTTATCTTAGAAAAATAAAACGGACCAATTAATGTATAAGGTCTTTTAGGGTTTTTTAAACAGTCTCTTAGGCCTTCTAGAGTTTTTAAAATAGTCTCTTAGTATTCGGATATTGTTTTTATTTAAGGAGGGAGTTGTAAGGGAGGAAGGCATCGAGAAATTTAGGAATTCACTTGTGGGAGAGCTAGCAGATCTCTTAACGTCTCCCACTTGTGGGAGAGCTAGCAGACCTATCGAACGTCTACGCTATCGAGTTGTTTATCTATTTATCGTCTAATTCATCTGTTTTCATTTGATATTCAAGTGTGATTTTCTCTGTTTCTATTTGATATCTGAGGGGTTCCTATCAGTACTCTTTGTGTGTTCACTGACAAACAACTCATAGATGTCTTCTCCAAAGGCTTCAGAAGTGCTGCATTCCCAGCAAATATATTCAAGCTTGGAATGAAAAAATATCTATTCAACAACTTGAGGGGGGTGTAAAAGAACATGATCATCTTAGGACTCTTCTAGAATCAAGGAGTTATTAGGAATCTTTCAATTTAAGGATATAATGTAAATAAGATTGATTATTTCCTGTTTTAACACTGGAAATTATTATGTATGAATAGGGATTCTAAGTTTAGGACTTCAAAGTTTTCGTTTTAGAGTATTACACAATGTAATAGTAATTCAGATAGCTATAATAACTTATAATTCTGTCTTATGGAGTTCTTGAGTTCTTTAATTGGGTAAGTTTAGGACTTCAAAGTTTTCGTTTTAAAGTATTACACGATGTAATAGTAATCCAAATAGCTATAATAATGTATAATTCTGTCCTATGGAGTTCTTGAGTAGAAAGTTGCACTTTCCCACAACCGAAAACACTTTCATATTTTCTAAAGTTCTTTTGAATCGATGTGCTAATAAAGAACCATAATTTTTCTCTATAACTTATATTTTCATCAAGGCTTTACAAATCCCTATAAACCGTTGTAAAGAAAACAAGATCAAAACCAAACACAGCAGAAGTTAAAACGAATCTAAAAAATCACTTTATGCGCTATAACTACTACACTGATATTTTGAGGCAACAAAATTTTAAAAATACCAATAGCAATGGGATCCGTTGAAGCTGAAACAGGTGGACCCTCAACACCATCTTCTCTCACAGGAGTATAAATTACTACAAGCCTATATCCTACATCATCTACATTGGCTTCATATATCCTACCTATCTCTCCTGCATAAACAATTTTAATGAAAATGATAGTGGTGAGAAGCTGATTGCTCTAGTCAATTTAACTCAAATTCAACAGCGATAAAATAATCAATGTAACTAAATGTAATGCTATATGTTTCAAAGCAGACTTGAAGTCTAAATAGCATGCCTAGACATAAGAGAACCTTTAAAACAAACTCGAACTCCCAATATAAATAGGATTTTTCACAGCATTAAAATTGATAATTCTTTCTGCTCAGCCTCCAGGAGCTCCAAACCAGCATGACCTAAATGACTACTATTTCTATAACAAAATGCATCCACAATGATCTTTTGGGTATGCCGGATCAGCCCAAAAGGAGGTCATCTTACTAGGCAAACTAAAATGCCAAAACACTGAAGAAATTCTACACATCACCAATCAATTAAGCAAACTGTTGTCTCAATCAAATAAGCAAAATGAGATACTAGTAGATCCACACACCCACATCTGGGGTATTTGAAACAGATATGAAATCATGAAACGGCAACTTCAAGGAAAATTACCTGGAATAGAAATAAGATCAGGACTTCCAACCATGGATCTAAGCCACTGAATTTTGCTTTTTCCTTCTTTTCCTCCACTATAAATGCCACGAACAGCATATAAATTAGTATGAAAGCCCCTGCCCTCAATTTCCATCTTCTCTACCTTTGGTATCCCTGTCCAGACATATATTTAACGAAACTAAAAAGTTAGGATGATAATGACTCAAACTTCACGAACCATAACATTGTCAGATGCAGTCGCTTTAATAAATGGAACACCATCTATTCTTGCATACCACGGTGATGTGAAACCTAATTATCTTGCCCCCTCAAAAAATACCTATCCAGCCCAAAGCACATAAGCTATAGTATTTGTTAGGCAGTATAAGATTACATTCGACTATGCTTTCTATATAAAAGTTAAATAAGATAAACATGTTCCTACTCCGCAATGCATAATCAAAAGCAGATTGAGCATTGATGCTCTAATTAGAAACTATAAGGTAAATATTAGTAAGGACCCTGAATTTAGTGAGTCTCAGTAGCTAACACCCTAAACTATTTTTTTTAATTAAATCTTAAATTTTAATCTGTTAGCAACCAACATTCTACCATTAAAAAAAATGTTAAATTTTAAAATATAAGTAAAAATAAATATTACAAATTACATGTCTTTTATCCATTGGCTCTCTCTCACTCCATCTCCCTCTGTGCAAGGTTGCTCCCTTGTCTCTTCATCACTCTTTCATTTTTCCTGCAGCTTTCCCCTTCTCTTTCACCCCTAATTAATCCCCTATCTTTTATTTTCACCTCCTTTTCCTCTCTTAATTCCACTCTCTTTGGATTCAAAGGCACCACTGCAAGAAGCATTGGAGTGATGCACCACAGAGTTCGATCACCAGGGCACGAGCCAAAAGGCTCATTTCTTATCTAACCAATTACTTTTTTGCAAGAAATACTCTACTTCAAGACATGAAAGAAACTCCCAAGCATGAAGATAAACAAGCTCCATAACATCTCCTTATTTGGAGTGAAGACACCAATCCTTGGATCACTCCCACAAGCCATGGCCATTTTGAGGAACAAGAACATAAAGCTAAGTTGGACTCTTAGTGGAGATTTATGCCTTTATTATGCTTTGTCTAGCTAAGTTAATTTATGTTTTATGGAATTACTGGATGTTTGGCTTTTTTTTTTTTGGTTTAATTTTAGAACATGAACTCGGTTGCATTAAGGGTGCTCGGCTAGCACGTTAGCCGAGCATCCATGCTTAATTTTTGAATTTTTAAGGGCATTTTTGTAATTTTTGTATTAGGATTTCTTTTGGGGTTTCTTAAACTCCCTTAGGCAACTCTAATCCTCAGTTTAGAATCCATTTTGAAGCTGAAACTTTGTTGTTTTCGGAGCTCCCTCCAAAACACCTCACTCGATTTTCAGTCAAGGAGTTCCCGCGACCTGAATTCCAAAAACTTCTCTCCCCACGTTTGTCTACTTTTTGGGGTTAGATTTTATAATGTGAATTCCCAATAGCTTGCCCTAGCTACTAACCTAAGGTGAAGTTCCAGAAAGGTAAAAGCGAAGTGGAGAGGTTTCTTCCAAGAGATCCGTTGAAGTTGCAGTTACCAGGCATAGGGTTTCCGTGTACCACTCGCAAGTTTCCTTTTGTTCCGTTCTGTTCTTTTGAGATTGGTATTGTAATTTTAAGGGTTGAAGCCTTGTTTAATAGGAAGAGTTGAGCACCAATTTCACGTCGTTTGGATTTAAATTCAAGGATTTATACCTGTTTATTTAACAGTCGTCGATTCTGTTTGATGAAAAACTGTTTTCAAGCTGATTCTTGTTTTAGGCATAACTTACGTTTCACGACGATTTAGAGAGAGATTTTTGAACTGAACTCAAACCTCTGATACTTCTTGGGTCCCTGAAATTTTGGTAATGTTTCGTTGTATGCAAGTGAAGTTATGATTAGTTGAAATCACTATCCAGATTTTTGAGCTAGCCAATTAAGCCTAATTTGTTGAATTGATTTTCTAGCGATTGGAATTTGCATCATGGAGCTATGACACTCCATAGCATTTCTCTCCAATTGTTTTTTAGCTTTTAGTAAACATTTACTGTTGCCGATTTTATCTACATAATTGTAAAAACTAAGAATTTTTATTTGAGAATTAAATTTTGTCAAATACTCTCCACGTCACAATGGTCTACATGTTTCGTGTTGATTCGAATTCTTTTACCAAGTTTATCTACGTATAAAGTCTTGGTCAAATAGTCAACCCATAAATGTTATAAACACTTGGGGGTAAATAAATATATAGGTATAAGGTATAAAGAAAATCCTAATTAATAGTTTCTACTTCTTTCATTTGCTGCCGCTAACGAGAGTGAATAGTGTCGAGTGAGAAGTGTCCATTTTGGCTACCATGAAGATTTGGAAATCGCTCAGGAGACTTTAACGTCGATTCAACCATAAAAGAGACTTCGAGATTAAAATTTCCTTTATCCCTTTGTATCTGTGTGTTGAGTCTCTGGTTGGGTTTTTGATTCAAGCTCTGAAACTCGAAACCACGATGAGTCCTTGTCGCCACGCGCTTGGCAATGTTTACAGACGTTGTTTTTCCAATGATCCTGGCTTGGTACAAGACTCATTCCCTATCATTTTCTTTGAGTTAGTTTGTGAACTTCTTTGGGTTTACGCTATATAGGTTAAGACGACTTTGTAGACTTTGAATCGAGACCTGAAATTGTTGCTCCTTCTAGGAAAATGAGAGATCGCTGTCGAGGTAGAGATTTTATACTTAGTTGCATTGCACCGTTTTGCAAAACTATATTTTTGTAGATTGCTACACAGGAAAACAAATGGAAACTATTCGACAACACGTCTAATTTTATGTTACATGTATGTGAGTTTTACATATTTACATTTTAGTATGCATGATATTTTCTCTATTGGTGATTGTTAATTTGGGGGATGAAAAATCTTCATGTTTTTTACGGTCTAGGTGTCGAAGAATCACGAAGCTATCTCGATGTATCTTCTGCTGCGTGAAAATGATTGTTTACATGTTACAAAAATGAATATTAGGATGGTGATGATACGCTCCTTAGGTCTTGAATCTCTAAACCTAATCAAAGTGTTTTTATTACGTACATTACGTACGGGTAGTGACGTCTCAAACTTTGTTCACGGGCAACCCAAGTGACGTTGTCGGGTCTTTGGTCTGCTGTCGTCTTTCTATATGTGTATGATCGAAGGAGTCTTTGCGTGATCTTCATTTTTCACTTACTAGTTTCAGTATAAAAATACAATGAGGGTATTTGAGTATTAGTTGTCTATGTATACAGTCATGTTTTTAATCAATATCTCGTCGAGAGCCTTCGAGACTGATTTTTCTTAAAATGGTAATAACAATTTTGAAAATAATTTTGATGAAGGCACGTTTCTCTAGATCTTGGTTTTGATGAGAAAATGTAAAATAAGTTTTATATACATTGCATTTTGTACAAACTTCTTACTGAGTTGGTCACTCACCCCAACGGCCCTTCATCTCTAGGTAGAGACAAATACAATTATGACTGTTGGTGTTCGTACTTAGGAGCCTGCATTTATTTTTGTTTCCTTGTATCGTAATTTAATTCTTAGTAAGAATAATGGTTAGACTTGTTGTATAATATTTTTTATAATACTGGTTGTTTGAAACTTGATTGCACAATGTTAGATTTAACTTATATTTTGTTTGCATCATTATTTTTGTGATCGCTATGTGAATTTAGGTTCATCTCATGGGAGTTACGACTTTAGTTATGTTTAATTCTTCCGCTGCGAACCTAGTTTTGAGCTGGGCGATCGGGCCCTTTCCGAAAATTAAGTCGTTCGACCCTGCGTTTCTATTAGTTCTGCCTCCAGATCATGACAATGATGAAACTCCGTAGCATTTTCTAAGTTTTTTCTTAGTTTCTTTCCTTCTTCGAGAAAAATCTTTCTAAAATATTTTTTTTAATTGTTTCTATTTACAATGCATTGCTCATCTTTTCTGCATAACCCTTCTTCTCTGCTACACTCTACCATATGGGTGAAGTAGAGAAGAAGAAACCTTTGCAATATCAAATGTTGGAGCTTGCTTATCCAATAGGCAAATCTAACCAATGGACGCAACTCAATGTTTAAGAAAAAATTGGATAATTTACACATTGATACTCATACCTCTCATTTGCCTAGGTTTCGAAATGCCTTGTTTTACCATCAAAATGCGACCCTAGCTTAGTAGATGAGAACATGTTATGCATGTGTGTTAGGAGAAGACCACCATGCCTTGTGCAAAAAAGGTTTGCCACAGTAGGGAGAAACCATCCTCTAAACGCATGGGAAGCTTTTTGGTTTAAAATTGTGCTAGGGAAATTTGATTACTTAGAAGTGATTTGATTTCACAAACTAAAAACTCAGACGATACAAAGGAGGGGGGGTGTTTTGATTTCACAAACTAAACGACTATAAAGTTTTGATTTTCTAAGAAATAAAAAACATAGTTTTGGTTCTCACAAATTTGAAAATCAAAAAACAATATTGCAAATGATTAGCATATCTTAATGTGAAATTGAACTCAATCAATTGATTTTGGGATAAGGTAGAGGGAATATTCCGCCACTTGCTCATTGGCGAATCAAATCTTAGAACTGGGGAAGAAAGATGGGAAGCCATAGCTCCAACGCTTCTTGCAATGGCACCATTTAATCCAGAGAAAGAATGGAATTAAGAGAGGAAAAGGAGATGAAAATAAAAGGCACAAGATTAATTAGGGGTGAAAGAGAATGGGAAAGATGTAAGGAAAATGAAAGAGTGATGAAGAGACAAAGGAGAGCAACCTCGCACAGAGGTAGGGGGAGGGGAAGAGAGAGCCAATGGTCAAAAGACATAAAATTTCTAATATTTATATTTACTAATATTTTAAAATTTAATAGGTTTTTTAAGAGCAGGGTGCTAGTTGCTAACAAATTAAACTTTATAGTTTAATTGGTTCAAAAAAAAAAGTTTAAGATATCAACTGAGATCCCCTAACTTGAAGAACCATATTGATATTTACCCAAAATTATAATAGATATTTTTACCATATGCTACGATTTTTTTCTTTATTATTCCATTATGAGGTTTCCACATAATCAATTAATGTGTTTCTTCATTGATACAAATTTAGTTTCCTGTCAAAAGAACAAAAAAACTAACCATGGTAATGAGAAAACTGGAAAAGTTTTAGATTTTTTACGGTCATTTCTTTAAATTTGAAGTCAAATGAAATTCATTCTCCTGAGATAATATTTTAATTCACATTTGTCAAAAATTTTTATGTAAAGTTATCATAAATTGAGGCATGCACCACACAAACACTTCATTCTTCAAGAAAAAATGCCACTATCACATTATTTGACCCATCCAATTGATGAACTTAATTATGTTAAATTATGTGTTTCTGATGAGCGATGGTGTTCAATTATAAGCACAAATACTGGTTTTAAGCAGCTATGCCAGTGGGAAAGAAAGGTACCTGGCAACACCAATGAGGTCTCAGCATAAGCTAGCTCACTTGTCCTTCCAAATACATCTGTCACCAAGCATTCACACTTCAACCGTCGGCCAATATCCTCCATTCGCACCTTGTAAGAGCAGGAACGCTGTGTAGTTAACGGCTCAAAGGATTTTGCTTCCCCATCAAATGAACAGAACCTGCAGCACCCTCATTAATTAAGATCAGGATAGAAGTAAGAAGACAACTAAACTTATAGAAAAATGAAGTTCAAGAAGATACTAAAAGAAACCAACACCAACAGGGGAACAATGATTTCTCAGTATAACACATTGCTTTCAAATGGATAAGACGATACCTTTACAGATATACACAAATATAGTTTCAATGATTGTGTATTCAGTGCAATACTTCAACTATTTCTAAGGGGTCATAAGCGGAGGACCCCCAGAACACGGGGTTTGGCTTTTGTTTTAACATAACATATTTTGCCAACACTAGCACTGTTTTCAAAGCCATCTTATTCCCATGAAAGATGGGAACCACACCAGTAAAAATATTTTCACTAATGAAATAACACTTTCAGCTTGGTATCCAAATTCATTAGCAGAATAACATTTCTGGACTGTCACTAGGATGTAAAAGAAAATACAAAAAGAATATCGCGAACTCCTAACGATTTCAGTGAGATGTATGATTTCCCAACAGAAGCCCAGAAATGGGAAAGATTATACAAGGATCGGTTAGTGACAACTGATAATTATCTTCTTCCTTCTACAACTATTATGGTAGATATAAGTGAAAAGAATTCTGAATGTAAATTTTTATGCCAGGGGACTTCAACTTTGCAGACTGTACCATTGGTACTGAACATCTTTCGTGTACTTTTTCCAAACACATTGTTGACTTTCGCTCTTTGGGATTACTTCAACAGCTGTAAGTACTTCGCCTTCAACTGACTTGCCAGTAAGAGCAAGCATTTCCACTCGAGGAAGCTCTACAGTCACACAACATTTAGATTCAAAATCAATGGCTCAATAATGTTTGCTTGATTAAAAAAAAATCACCATTCCAGGTTAATGAAAATGAAAATCATTTATCACCTGGGAGAATAATATTAGTTGGATCAGATAATTTGAGTTCTCCCACAACTGAATCTAAGCGGACTGGTGTATATCTGTGAGATAATAAATTTTATTAACAAGAGTCAACAGTCATGGGCAATAAAATAAAAAATTGACTCTCCTGAAAATAGTATAAAAACACGTTTTGCGAAACAAATTTGCAGCATAGCTTAAGGAAATGACAATATCACCCCTTATAAAGTAGCCTACAAAAGCACGTAAAATCACTCTATGATTCCTCTGGCCCTTTCAGAACTTGTTTAACTGTGATTCTAAAACCTCTTGGCTGTTAAGATGTACTACTTTTTCATCACAAATTGGCTTGATATTTAGTCAAGATGATTCAAAACAGACATTCTCCAGGCTAATTCAAACCAAAGTTATCATATTCGAAGGCTTTCCTCCATTTTTTTTTGTTTTCCTTTTGTTTTAAGGTACTGTCACCTGATGACACTTTGGCATGTTAGAAGATATAACAGTTTTAGAGTGAGCGTTTCTTTATCTGACACTTGTTGACTTGTTTCTCATTATACTTAAGATCACAACAAACGAAAATAGAAGGGTTTGGGCGTAAAGTAATCTAAGATACAGCAGGGAAAAAGTTTGAATATCAATTTACCCAAATAACAAACGACAATTGTAGTCAGAATCAGTAACTTCATAAGTTCTCAAGTTTGCCCCATTTATAAGAATGGTTCCCTCATTTGTTTCTCTATACCAGCTAAAAAGGCTCTGTCCCTCATATCCACCAAAATATTTGCCTTCACCCGAATAAATACCCAACGACAACTCCTTGGCACAAACATCAGAAACAACAGGAAAGGCTGCCACATGAATCCAACAATTAATTAGTTAACAACTTCACAATTGTAGGAAATTACAAAGATTTGGGCACAAAAATGTTGGAGGACATGTATAAACCAAGATTAAGCTTAATAATAAAATAATAAATCTGTCAATCATGAAAAATTCCCAAAAACTTCATAAGTTTTCATCTGCTCAAACACCAGAAGGAATGGTAGCATGAATTGTAATACCCGGAATTAAGTTGGGATTTTGGAAAATAATAATTGTGAATTATTGTAAATTATGGGATGATTTTATTGTGGAATATAATACCCCGAAAATACGCTTAGCAAACATGTTAAGTTTGGAATAATTATTGAAGATTTATTAAGTCATGTTAGAGTTAGTTGGAAGGAGAATGTATGAAGAGGAAGTGGAGATTTTGGATTAATTAAGATATGAAATTAATTAAGAAGTAAAATGAATTAAATTGAAATAAAATAAAAAGAACAGGGAAATTAACAAAATAAACCCTATAGTTGAGAATAATAAACACTTCAAAACTTTAAAAAAAAATTTTAACAACTAAAACTATAAAATTAATGAGTCAAACCTTTCTGTCACGTTTTCCGTCTAAAATTATGGAGACACAAGCTATGAAACTCCTTTTATATAACCTTCTTCTTCTTTGCCAATCTCTGCTATAGAAAGCTCTTTGCAACAATGTTGTTGTACCCCTCCTCTTTTCTATCTCTCTTGTCGCACGGACCTTTTCTTTCTCTTCCCTATGATCGACTCTCTCGCCACCCACCTTCTCTCACTTTTTTCTCTCTCCCACCTTCTCTGATCGACTTTCACAGCTGATGAAGCTGCTGAAGAACGCATAGGGCGACATACGTCCGTCATAGGCCGACTGTATGAAATCCCAGGAGAGAAAAGCAATATCCTTTTAGCCAAAGAAAGATGAGAGCGATAACCTTTTTTAATGCAAAAGAAGAGGTTAGCAGCAGAGAAAAGATAACGAACGATAGAAGGAGAATGGAAGGCAGAACAACATTTTGCTTTACTCAAAAAAAAAATCTTCTCCTCTGAATCACAGTGATGAGGGAGAGAACAAGAGAAGACTTTTAAATATGTGATAGGATGGAATTTCTTCAATTCATATAAGGAGAATGGGGGAGTGAGATAGGATTCCAGGCGTGAACGAATCTTGAGGGATGATAATACAAACTTTATTTTGAAACCAATTTGGAAGATTTAAAAATATCAGTTTGTAATCTTCAGAAAGATGTTGAGATTTGGAGCTGAAAATACGTGATCCTAGTCATCATCCTCCATTTAAAATATGTTTTCGTCATCGTCGGATAAGAAAGCGAGCGTGATAGAAGGAATGGATTTGTAGGCGGAGGAGCAACATTATATCAATCTCATCTCTCCTATTCAAAAAACCAGAAATCAACCCAATGGAGAAGTTCACTAGAGAGTTATACAGTGATCTAGAAATGATATACGTTGGCCAAATGTGCCTCTCCTGGGAGTTCATACAATCGGCCTGTGACGGACGTTCGTCGGCCTATGCTTTCTTTAGCAGCTTCATCAGTTGTGAAAGTCGATCAGAGAAGGTGGGAGAGAGAAAGAAGTGAGAGAAGGTGGGAGGCGAGAGAGTCGATCATAGTGAAGAGAAAGAGAAGGTCCACGCGACAAGAGAGATAGAAAAGAAGAGGGGTACAACATTGCCGCAAAGAGCTTTCTGCAGCAGAGATTGGCAAAGAAGAAGAAGAAGAAGAAGGTTATATAAAGAGAGTTTCAGAGCTTGTGTCCCCGCAATTTTAGACGTAAAACATGACAGGAAGATTTGACTCATTAATTTTTTATAGTTTGAGATTTTAGTTGTTAAAAAAAACTCTTAAAGGTTTGAAGTGTTTATTATCCTCAACTATAGGGTTTGTTTTATTAATTTCCCAAAAGAAGAAATGGAGTGGCGAAGAAGCAGCGGACGACATGAGGGACAGGTTGAGCGAGCGGCTGACATTTTCAGCTTGGGCGTTGGAGCGGTCGAGCACTGCTCGACTGGTCTCATGCTGACCATGTGGGAGCGGTCGAGCACAGCTTGACTGGTCCCACTAGTATTAAGTGTTGAACCTTCTACGGGCGTCAGGTAAGTGATATTGTATATGTTTTGGTTTTTGAGGTCCTACATCGCAAGAATTAAGAATTGTACAATGTTTGCATTTACTACTTTAATACATTATTAAGTTAGGTTATGATCATGTCCCGAGGATTGTATTAAATCTTGACGTTGTGTTTGTTAGAAATATGTTTTTTTAATGATATGTTTATTAGATTTTAAATGATATTGATAATGATCATGCTTGAGGATTATAGGATGTTTATAATGATCATGTTTTGATGATCTTACTGATGATATAGATATTGTATGCATTCACGAGCATCATGCATCATGGTTTTTAAAATGATACGAAAATTATTTCATGCATGGTTTTGAAAAAAAAGGATAACGGAACGAAATATGAATAAACATAAATTAAAGGATCAAGTAAAGTCGAGTAAAGAGGTTGGACCGATAGGTAAAGCCCGGCAACCAAAGCATGTAAATAAACGGTTTTTGTGGACCAGTAGGTCAAATCCGACACAAAAACAAAAAAAATGTAAATAAATGATTTTTGTCGACCGGTAGGTAAAGCCTGACACAAAAACAAAAGAAATGTAATTAAATAGTTTTTGTAGACCAGTAGGTAAACCCCGCACAGAAACAAAATAAATGTAATTAAACGATTTTTGTGGACCGGTAGATAAAGTCCGGCACAGAAACAAAAGAAATGTAATTAAACGATTTTTGTGTACCGGTAGGTAAACCCGACACAGAAACAAAAGACATGTAATTAAACGATTTTTGTGGACCGTTAGGTAAAGCCCGACACAGAAACAATAGAAGTGACAGTAAAAAGGAAAAAGAAACTAAATGAGGAATATGAAAACGAATACAGATTTTAAAGTGGCATAGCATGTGCATTGTAGATTTTATTTGATATCACTTACTGAGCTTTAAACTCATAGTTTATGTCTTGTGATGTAGGTACACGTACGAAAACAGAAGAACAGGTTAAGGAGCAATTGATGAAGAATTTGCAAGCGTTAATCTTGTGGCAGGCTAGGCTAATAAATGTAAAAGAAATGGTTTGTAAAGATTTTGTAAATGTATTTAAATTGAAAAAAAAAGCAAGAAGTCATTTATTGTATTTCTAAAATGCTTTGTTTATTCATTTAGTCTTCCACAGTGTTTTATATAAGATTTTTCATAAAAGAATTCTATTTAACATTTTAAAGGGTTTAATAATGAAAAGTCTTCCGTTGTATTTATAAAATAAAAATTTTAAATTTTACACGTTTTTAAATATAAGAAAAACCAGGTCGCTATATGAATAATAACTATTTACGAGAACTCGTCAAGTACAAAGTATTTAATCGATATAGGCTATTTCAAAAATGAGTTTCCTGGCACCCATTGAAAAACAAACTAAAAGAAAAGCTTACAAGCACAAGAAGGACAAACTTTCTATACCTGGAATGACTGGTGAGTTGGAAATTGCAGCCAATGGCACACCACGTTTTCCATCAGAGCGAGTGGGCACCCAATATACGGCAAGATAAGTCCCCACATCTTGAATTGATGGAATATATGACCTATCATCCATCACAATAGCCAACCATATAATATTTTTATGAGCAAATAATTTTTATATATCAATTTAACAAACCAAAATATATGTTTTAATAAGCAATCCAAATATTAACTTACAGTGTTTTACCACATAAAGAAACATCTCCACAAGAATTAAAAACATCCATGAACTCTGATCCTTCCAGCTTATGTTTCGTCCTACACCATACATATTCTCCAATACCTTCCTCTCCTCCAAAATACATTCTTCTTGGCACCACTTCCTTGTTCTCACAGCAATCAGAAATCACTAGCTCCACTCCCACAGGATCGGCTATCACAAATACATAAATGAATATAAATACATATGCGTCTTCATGTATTGTATTTATGCAACTCAAATATTAATTTTAGTGGCTATTTTACCAACAGAGTTTAAAGATCCTAATGAAGCAAGGGTCATTTGTTCCATGTACATGTATATATATACACACACATACATACATACATACATAGACATGTATATTATATAACTAGTCGTTAAATGATAATAAAAAGAGGTGAGCATTTTGTCAGTTCCAGAATAATTAGATAAGCAACTATATGGCCAACCAAGTTTCATCATTTTAAGCTGTCATGTCCTCATATTTAGGTAATCATTTACAAAAGACTTCAACATAAAATGCTTGTACCAATGATTTGTTATCCGAATAATGATAACGAACAGTAATTAGCGAGGGCATGGTATCTAGAAGTCGATAGAACCACTACAAATCCCAAAGTTATCAAAATTCTTGCTTAGGACAAAGACAGAAAATTAAACTCTATAAACTAAAAAATAAACAAAACCCATAAGAAACTTGAACATACAGTAATCATGGAGCTATGAATAAAACCAGAAGCCTGAATCTTTTCTAGAATTAAGATTCATCACAAAAGCTTAAGTAATCAGACAAGACATAGTTGATTATCAAGAGTTTCATTTCAATTTCTAAGTTCATTTTTTCACTTTAGTTTGTTCTGCGAAGTCCATAGACATACTTTTCACATCTTCAATATAACTATGTATGAATTATTATCTAATCATAAAACAAGAAAAAACATTATCGAAAATATGTTGAATTTCCCTCAAAGTTACCATTATTAGATTTGTCTTGATTTATATTTATTTCAGTTATTATGTAATATTAGGAAATCTAAATAGGAATATTAAGACTTCCTAATTTTATATGCCAATTTTAATCCCTTAATTTTATAAACTTAATGTCTTTTATGGCATAAGTAAATTCTATATATTTGAGTGTATTAATCTCCAAATTATTATTAGAAAAATATTATTCTTCTCCTTCAAAAATTCTACATGAGAGTCGATTCTCTGAATCCCTAAATCGGGTTCAGCACTTCAAACTGGGCTCTCTCGCTCGTAAAATCATTGGGTTCCGTTGTTCAAATTGGTCTCCTCGTTCATAGTTTCAGAAACAACCATCGCTCGTTCAAAGATTTAGAACGACCAACGATTGTTCATCGGTTTCATCGTTCGAGCTGGTCTCCTCGTTCGTTTGTCTTAGTCGTTCTCAGTATGGAAACTGGAACAACCAACTCTACGTCAGAAATCTCCCCTCACTCCGATCGAATTATATCTCTCCAGCAATCCAAAAATTCTGGAAACTCCAAGAATATATTCTCTCATCACAAGTCACAAACTCAATGACCAAAATTTCCTTCAATGGTCTCAATCTGCTAGAATGTTCATTTGCGGCAGAGGCCAAGAAGATTATCTAATAGGGGAAAGTCCAATTCCAACAAAAGATGATCTAAGTTACAAGAAGTGGAAGGCCGACAATCACCTGATTATGTCATGACTCATCAACTCAATGATTGTTGATATTGGTGAGAATTTTCTTCTCCATGAGACCGCACAAGAAATTTGAAAAGTGGTGAGAGAAACTTGCTCTAGTTCTAAGAATACATCAGAACTATTTGCAATTAAGTCAATTCTCCATGATCTACGACAGGAAGACTTCACTGTAACACAATATTTCACCATGCTCACTCGTCACTAGTAATAACCGAATATGTTTGAAGATCATGAATGTAAGTGTTCTAAAGACATTGCTTTATGCCGCAAGATTGTGGTGCAGAAGAGGACGTTTAAATTTCTCTTAGAATTAAACAAAAACCTTGATGAAGTTCGAGGCAAAATAATGGGAACCAAACCATTTCTAAGCTTTCATGAATCCTTTTTTGAAGTTTGTCGAGAGAATAGCAGGAAAAAGGTGTGGCCAGACCTCATCTCTAATTGTGGAAGGATCTGCCCTTGCTGCCCGCGGCTCACGATTTCAAAATAAGCAAGATAGTCGTCAAACAGAGAAAATGAAGACCATGGTGTGATCATTGTTCTAAACTTGGGCACAAAAAGACACGTGTTGGAAGTTACCGATGGACAACGAGTGGTTTTTAATAGGAGGAAGTGAAGGATAGTTTGGTAATTTAGAGAAGGGGAGTTGAGGGAAAGCGGTTAGAGGATTATAAGAGCGTAAGTTACAGATGGAGAAGGGGTTGTGAATTGTCAGAGAAGAAAAGTCCGAAGACTAATTCCAGAGAAAGGAAATGTTCCGAACTTGTGGTTTTCCGGGTTTGTGGTGTAGTTAATTTGATGTTCTTGTTGGTGGTGTTGTGTTTAGTGACTGTCTAGTAATTGGGGTTGTGTGTAGTGTTGTCTAGTTTGTTCGTGATTAGAAGTGTTGTAATTGTAATATTGTGCTGTGTAGTTGAAGATTATTGATGTTCTGGTTTTATAAATAGTTGGAAATATTAATTGTCCAACGGTTACATGGAAAACCAATGGACTAAAAAAGTCCAAAGTTAAATTTTGATAGAGATAACGAGCAAACTCGATTAAACCTATCGAGGAACAACCATCTACTCCAAGTGAATCCAGCCCCTTCACCACGGAACAACTTAAAGTGCTGAAAAAACTTCTAAACAACACTCTGGTTTCCAACCCATCTACTGACATGCATGCACAAGCAGGTAATACAAGTTCTGCGTTTTCAGTAAAATCCAAGCACTCAAAACAATAGATTATTGATTCAGAAGCATCAGACCATATGACAGGAGACAAGCCTGTTTTCATGAGTATCAACCGTGCCAAACCAACCTTACAATGTGTATTGCCAATGGTTCTTTATCCAAGATGGCAGGGACGTGTTTGGTCCAAATCTCACCCAAAATTAGCCTTAAATCTGTGTTTCATGTTCCTGAAATTGATTGCAATTTAATATCCATTAGTAAGCTAACTCGTGATAATCACTGCTTCACTAAATTTTTTCCCAAATATGTGTATATTTCAGGAATTGGGTTTGAGGAGGAAGATTGACAGCGCCGAAATATGCTCAAGACTCTATTTCCTAAAAACAAACCAACCTGAAAAAGCTCTCACTACAAGCAATGTCCCAACCAAAAATCAACATTTTCATCATTACAACTCCAAATATGTATCTAATTCAAGTATCAATAAAGATAGTGAAATTATGTTACAACACTATCAATTAGGTCATCCAAATTTTGTATATCTTGAAAAACTATTTCCCCATTTGTTCTTTAATAAAAACCCAAATTCTTTTACCAGTGAGATCTATCAATTAGCAAAACACACTTGATCTGTTTATCCAAGTATACCCTACAATTTATCAAAACCATTTGCATTAATTCACACTAGAGTGCCCACTAGAGTGAATAATGTTAATAAGGCACGTTGGTTTATAACTTTTGTAGATGATCATACTTGTCTCACATGAGTTTTTCTCATAAAAGAAAAAATCTGAAGTTGATAGAGTATTTCAAATCTTCAACTCTATGATACAAACACAATTTAGTGCAAAAATTCAAATTCTAAAATCTGACAATGCTAGAGAATATTTCTCTTCAAGCCTGGGTAAATACTTGTCTAAATAGGGAATTGTCCAAGTTCATGTGTCGACACACCTAAACAAAATGGAGTAGCTAAAAGGAAATCGTCATTTACTTGAAGTAGCTTGCTCCCTCATGTTTTCAACTAATGTTCCAAAATATTTGTGGGGAGAAAACATTCTTACTTTTCCATATCTCATAAATAGATTACCCTCTCGTGTACTAAACTTTGAAACTCTGATACGTTACTACCTCTACGAATTAAATTATATTAGGATTTCTATAAAATCTCTTAGTATTTTGTGTTAATCTCTTAGTATTTCGTTATTGTCTTCTAGAATTCCATTGTTGTTTTATTTAAATTAGTTGGAAGGGGTTGGGGGTATTGAAAAAATTGGGAATTGTCTAGTAGGAGAGCTAGCAGACCTCGAATGTCTACGCTATTGTGTGATTTCTCTGTTTATCGTGTCATTTATCTGTTTTTATTTGATATACAATTTTGGTTTCTATCATTGGTATCAGAGCAATTTCTCTGCTTCTCCAATTTCTCTATGAATTCTCAAAGCAATTTTTTTTTAGAAAGGGAAGCTGTTGACGGAAGTGTTACCGGGTCAGAAGTGGAAACTTTAAAATCTGTAAAAAAATCCAGAAGCTCACCAAGTTGTTGTTAACAGTCAAGTCAAGACTCCTGGCTGGGAAACAAGGTGCAGGGAAAGAAGGGGTTGGAGAAGAACGAGTAAGCCGCGAAGAATTTAGAAGGGAGCTGGAAAATCTTCGTGATGAGTTTTCTCAAGGTTTGGATGCGTTGAAGGCGGACGTAGTGTCCCTGCAAACATTGAAGGCTGATATGGCGTCGGTACTCGAGTCGCTGGAGTCTCTGAAGAGGGTACGCGACAAACCTCGGGCTGGAAATTTGCGAGATGCTGGGGAATCGTGAGATGAGCTACGCACTGCTCTGCCGCGCAGCAAGCTTCAAGCGGCGGGAGATGGAGCTTGGCCGAAAGCTGGGTTTGCTCTTCTCGCAGAAGCGGAATGCTCTCAAGTTGCTGCAAAAGCAAAAGGTTCGCAGGCTGCTGAAGGAAGGAAACATCTGGGAAAGGAAGGGTTTAATGAGGAAGACGCTGCCCAGACTTTGTTTAAAGAAAATATGGTTGCCCACTATATGACAGGTGGGCTGCCAACCAGCCAAGGTCCAATTTACTTAAGGCAGAATGGGATGGATCACATAGTAGACACAGATTATGATGAGTTGGCCCAATTTAGGGCATGAAACAATAGAATTAAAAATTTAGAGATGCCCGTGTTCAATAATTGCGACCCTGATGATTGGGTATTTCGAGTTGAGCTTTTTTTCGCACTTTATCAATTATTAGAAGCTGAAAAAATGGATGTCGTGATTTTACACTTCAAGGAAAAGGCTCTTGCTTGGTATCAATGGAAGGACATACGACAACCATTTCGGAGTTCGAAGAATTTAAGGGATCTTTTGTTAAATAGATTTCGCTCTTCACAGGAAGGTTCTTTATTAGGGCAATTTTTGGCATTACAACAAGAGGGAACAGTAAGAGAGTATACGTTGCAGTTCGAGAAATTGGCTGCTCCTTTTTGGGACATTCCTGATCACTTATTGAAGGCTCAATTTATGAATGGCTTACGGATGGAAATTCGAGCACAATTAATGGTATTTAGACTAACCAAGTCAAGACAAATCATGCAAACAGCACAACGAATTAAAGACAACATTGTCATGTATTTAACAAACGATGAAATCAAGAATTAAAGAGAAATGAGCACAAAAATCATGCACCTTGAGGACAAGGTGCATCTTTGGAAAAAGAGTATTGATACATTACCACCTCTACGAATTAAATTATATTAGGATTTCTATAAAGTCTTTTAGTATTCTGTGTTAGTCACTTAGTATTCCGTTATTGTCTCTTAATATTCCATTGTTGTTTTATTTAAATGAGTAGTTGTAAGGGATTGGAGGTATCTGGAAAATTGAGAATCGTCTAGTGAGAGGGCTAGCAGACCTCTCAAACATCTGGGCTATCATGTGATTTCTCTGGTTTCTATCAAACTCCACGTCAAGCTCTCATCAAAACATTCACTTATGTCCGTGCTCTCTCCTCTCATCTACCCTTCAAAGTATTCGAGTGTACTACATTTGTCCATGCATACCCACAAAACAGGAGTAAACTTCATCCAAAATTTACAAAATGCATATTTGTTGATTATTCCACAAATAAAAAGTGTTACAAGTGCATCTACCCATCTACTCGGAGAACATTTGAAATAATGGACGTAACCTTCTTTGAAGAAAATCCCTATTTCTCCAAACCTGAACTTCAAAGGGAGAGTCATAAAGAACTTCACTTTTGGAGTTGGAATCCCTTGTCGGAAAACTCACAAACTCCTGAACATCCGCTTGTGTCAAGTCCAAATCTGTCAAATGTCTTGTTCAAATGTAACCAACCCCCAATCAGAGAATGGAAAAATTCAAGTGTATGTCAGACGAAAAAAAACATCAAGGGGAGATTGAAACCTTAGCACAAGTGACATCTATCCAAAAATCTGAATTGGACCCAAGAACAGAAGAGACTAGCACAAGTGAAGAAAATGAGGCTAAAAAAATTCAAATTACAGAAGAATTGGAATTGTCCATTGCCTTGAGGAAAGGTACTCGAACTTGTACTCAACATCCTATCAGGAATTTCATATCATATGCAAGACTCTCTCAATCATACCGTGAATATACCTCAAACATGGATAGTGTTCAAATTCCAGCAAATATTGAAGAAGCATTAAAACATCCAGAATGGAAACAAGTTGTTCAAGAAAAAATTACAGCCTTGGAAATGAATGGAATATTAATTATTACTAGACTTCCACCAAGAAAGAAAGCAGTGAGTTGTAAATGGCTATTTACCATAAAACATAAAGCTAATGGGAATATTGAGAGGCTTAAAGCTCAATTGGTTGAAATGGGTTTCACTCAATCTTATGGTATTGATTACCAAGAAACCGTTGCTCATGTTGCAAAGTTCAACACCATCAGAATACTTCTTTCATTCGCAGCAAACTTGAACCGACCACTCCACCAACTTGATATAAAGAATGTTTTTCTAAATGGAAAACTTGAAGAGGAAGTCTACTTGGAAATTCCCTCCGATCTACAAATAAACAACACTGACAATAAGGTGTGTAAATTATTGAAGTCTCTGTATGGATTAAAGCAATCTCCTAGAGCATGGTTCAATCAATTTTCACGGTCAGTAAAAGAACATGGATTTACTCAATGTCAAGCTGACCATACACTCCTTGTAAAGCACTCTCCTAATAAGAAATTAGCCATTCTCATCGTGTACGTTGATGACATTATTTTAACCAGAGATTATGAGGAAGAATTGTTGAAAATCAAACAGTCCTTAGCAAAAGAATTTGAAGTAAAAGACTTTGGTCCTCTTCCCTACTTTTTAG
Source organism: Begonia loranthoides (assembly GCA_022433065.1). Taxonomy (NCBI): domain Eukaryota; kingdom Viridiplantae; phylum Streptophyta; class Magnoliopsida; order Cucurbitales; family Begoniaceae; genus Begonia; species Begonia loranthoides. The sequence continues at coordinate 20,942,230 of CM039468.1, read as the reverse complement.
GCATGGAAGTGGCCTGGTCAAAAAAATGGATATTTATCTCTCAACGCAAATATATCTCATACCTACTAAAAGAAACAAATATGTTAAGATGCAAACCGACAAACACACTTATGGATTCTAACAAAAAGTTAAGATGTGAAAAAGAAAGGATTCCAGTGGACAAAGGAAGATATCAACGTCTAGTAAGAAGACTTATTTATCTCTCTCATACTCGGCCAAATAATGGTTTTGCAATGAGTGTAGTAAGTCAGTTTATGCACCAACCCATCAAGGAGCACATGAAAACCTTATTTCGTATCCTCATGTATCTTAAAATGACTCCAAAAAATGAACACATGGACATAATCCTATACTCAGATGCAAATTGGGCAGAAAATTAGATGGATCGGAGGTCAACATCAGGATATTGCTCGAAAGTTTGGAGAAATATTATAACATGGGGAAGTAAAAAGCAAGATGTTTCCAGAAGTAGTGTTGAAGTTGAATTAAGCACCTTAGCAGTGACTATTTGTGAATGAATTTGGATAAAGCGGGTCTTGATTGAGTTGAGAATGGAGTTTGAGAAGACAGCAAAGCTCAGATGTGATAATCAAGAAATAATTAGTATTGCAAAAGATCATGTTCATCGTGTCAGAACTAAACATGTGGAGACTGATACTCATTTCATAGCAGAAAAAATAGAAAAATCAGAAGTACAACTACTATATACCTTTTCTCGAGAACAACTTGTTGATATCTTAGCCAAGGCACTACCGGGACCTAACTTTGAAGATTTACGTAACAAGTTGAGCAAGTACAATATATACAGCCCAACTTGAGAGGGAGTGTTGAATTTCCCTCAAAGTTACCATTATTAAATTTATCTTGATTTATGTTCATTTCAGTTATTATGTAATACTAAAAAATCTAAATATGGATATTAAGATTTCCTAATTTTATAATCCAATTTTAATCTCTTAATTTTAGAAACTTAATGTCTTTTATGGCATATGTAAATTATATATATTGGAGTGTATTAGTCTCCAAATTATTATTGGAAAAATATTATTTTTCTCATTCAAAAATTCTACAAAATATGTCAGACAAAATCCCATACATACATAAATAATCTCAAATATCAGCATTCTCTTCATTAATAAGTTATGACCAGCTTTTGTATATTAACCTCAATAATGTTGTGTATGAATTACTATCTGATCATATAATAAGACGAATGCTATTTGAAATACCCCTGAACAACATCGTATTATCAAGATAGGCTAATCTTAGCTTCTGGAGAGGGATGCAGGTTCTTATTTTAGGCAGGATTTCAGCAATCTTTTCAATATATACCAACAACAAATATATCAATATTTTATCACACTGAATACCCAAAAAAAATCGTTGGAATCCCATATACAGAAGAAGACACTGACTATTTCCTTACAACGTACCTGCAACAACTACTTCTGACAAAATACACCTAGGATTTCCTTTCATCCCATCATTCCTAACCGGAATGTAAACAAGTTCTATATAACTTCCCACATCCTCCAGCTTCAAATCTACATATTCTGGTACAAGAAAATGATAGTAATGAGTAAAAATAGAGAATATCCTTTAAATAAAAGTTACCAAAACGCACCAGTTGTGCTTATTTTCTCCTTGTTGCCATAGTGTTTCACTCTAAACCATTCCTGAACACAATTTCCTTTTTCCCTAATCAAAAACATGGACTCTTTTACTCCAGCAATGACAGTTTAAGCAATAATTATTTAATCTCTAATCAGATAAAAAGTTTCATTATGCCTTACCCTCCAATGTAAGATGCAATAAAGCTCAAACGTTGGCCTTCTATCATCGACCCTAGAAACTCCAAGGTGTTACATGTTGGAGGACCTGAGTGAATAAGAAAGAAAGATTGCATGATTAAAGATATAGTAATTTTTACCTACTAAAAAAATGAAGTGATTGTAAAGAAGATGGAATATTTAAATATACCAGGAATTATTGGCCCAATTTGTTCAGAAAGAACAATAGGACCACGGGCCCAGTCACTTCTAACAGGCTCGCAGGATACGGAAATGAAAAACCCAATGTCATCAAGTGAAAGGACATATGACTCCGTAGAAGCACTCCTAACTTCATGTTGTGTTCCATCCGAACTAGTCTGTACCACCAGCACTTCAGTCAGGACAGTTTTATTAAAAGTTCAAATAACAATTAACATGCCATCATCTATCTCCCTTTAATACAGTTATTTGAACTTAGTGAAAAAAAAAAAGATCATACTTAGCTAACAGAAAGTACCCAAAACAAAAAGAAAAGGTCATATTTAGCAAACAGAAAGTACCCGAAACCACCGGAAAACCGAATCACCCTCTTCACCTCCCCAATATTTACTCCTAGCACTAAGTGTGGTGCCTTCAATAGCATTTCCCACGATCTGCAAAGAAAGGAATCTCGGACTTCCTGTTTTAAATCAGCAATCAACAAAAGCAACATTGTTAAGAACCAAAGATACACTAAGAAAAAATAGAAAACACATTGAAAAACCAACCTAATTAGGCTAAATGTAAAACATAGATGATAGGCGTCCAATTAAATTACTTATCGAAGAAGGATAAAGAACTCAAGCCATAGGAGAAGTTGGTGTCAACAGCAGTGTTCAAAAGAAGAGAAGGATTTGGCATCAAGACTGGTGTTCCAGCAACCAAGGATCGACCTCCTATGCCCGAAGAGAGAGATGTAGCGTCGTAGCACAAGATAGCGCTACAGCGCTGACAATACAGATTGTCGGTGCTTAAGCGCCAAAATACCTGCGCTGCAGTGCTTACTTTCTGTGCAAATTCATAAAAAGAGAGCAGTGCAGCGCTGGACTCCTGCGCTGCTGCACTAGACAATTATCTTGCACTGTAAACTGTTTTCATATGTATTTCTGTTGGTTAAAAAAAGTTGTTTGGAAGTTGTATTTTGGAAGGTTAAGACTTGTTGGTTGGATAATATAAGGAAGAGGGATAGGTAAGGGTGTTTTTATGTAAAAACTAAGTTAGTGTGGAGATCTCTTTGGAGATAATTTGTGTTTTCTTATGATTTGTATTTGGATACTTATCAAATTGGTATCAGAGCAACAGTCTTGATGAGAAGAGAGTAGTAGGATGAAAGAATGAATACAACGAAGGAAGAACTTGAAGATGCAAGGACCGAAAATCAAGAGAAGAAAATGGAAGAGATGAAACAGGAGTTGCCACACATTCTGGTAATGGTAGTTCATGAAAATGTTGTCCCAGAATTTGCAAACTCTTGCAATCCAAGGAGGATCAACAACGTTCATCAAATTCATGGCTTGGGCAAAGTCTTTGACAAAAAAAGAAGAGTAAAAAAAAAAAGAAAATTTCAATGGAACCGATAGATTTGGGAATGTGGGAGAATTTTGTCAACCAAACTGGAAGGTTTCAAAGTCCAGTGGAGAATCAGAATACTAATCAAAGAAAGTGGACTCAAAGTTTCAAATCGGATGTTACTTTTCAAGGAGAATGATCCAATTATATTACTGGAGATTGGACGGGTGAATAACACTTGGAGATGCCAGTCTTCAATGGCGAAAATCTGGATGAATATTTCGAGGTAAATTATCTTAGTGAAAGAGAAAAACTTGTGACTCCAACCATTTATTTAGATTGAATTGCTTTGGCTTAGTTTCAATGGGTGAAATATTGATTGGGAGTTGCTGATTGGCAAGATTTTAAGATACAACTATTTTTATGATTTCAATCTACATAAAATGTTATATTGTGTGAGATATTTTTAGTTGTTAAATTGGAGATCACGATAGTTGAATTTGGACAATTTTTTGAACCTTTGGTGGCTCTTTTAAAATGGTTGTCGGAGGAGGTATAGGAGAATACTTTCATTAATGATTTAAAACAAGAAATAAGGGCTGAAATGAGAATGTTAAAACCTCATGGTTTAAACCAAGTGATGGATGTAGTACATTGAGTAGAAGATAGAAATCTAATGGTGGGAACAAAAGCAGACTGGGAAAACTAAAATTAATTGAATGCACCCTCATTCTATAAGTGGAAACAATATATTGAAAAATCAATTTCAAATCTGAAACGTATCTTTGACTGAAAAATTTCCTAACCTAAAGAAGGAAATTCCTACAAAAAGATTGTCAATGGCAGAGTTGTGAGCAAGAAAAGAAAAAAAATTGTGTTTTCACTGCAATGAACGAGATATTAGGGGTCATTAATGCAAGAAAGAGTTGACAGTGATCCTTGTTTATGATGAAGAACAAAATGAAGTTGTAGCTAGTACTAAAGAAACTCCACCACTAGAAATGATGGAGAAAATCGAGACCTCATCGAATTCGATTGTGGGGTAAAGTACTCACTGAACTATAAAAATTAAAGGTGAAATTCAACCTCAAAATTTACTTGTGTTAGTTGATTATGGAGTTTCCCATAACTTTATATCTACCAAATTAGTAGAAGAGTGGGCCTTACCCATATAGTTCACAACAAACTACAAAGTAGTGATGAGTACAAGAGTTTTAGTGCAAGAACAAGTACAAGGGGTAACAGTAGTAGAAGATTATTTACCCTTGGATTTGGGTACTAATGATGTTATTTTGGAGATGCAATGGTCTAGTTCTTTAGGATATATGAAAGTCAATTGGAATAAGTTGAATATGAAGTTTAAGGTTGAGAATTTTATGATAACATTATGTGTGATCCAAGTGGAGAAAAATTGAAGGTTTCTTTAAAGACAATGGCACAAGTGTTGCTGAATCCAAAAGAAGGGTATTTGGTTGATATATGTTGAATGAATCAAACTCCAAAGGAGGCGATTATGAATGAAGTTATTCTTGAGGCAGAAAATCTACTAATACAGAGGCATCAACAAGTTTTAACATGTCAAAACTTGAAGCTACGTGGTAAGTAATTGATGATATTTCAACTCAATTTTCTCAAGATCACCATGATGATAAGGTGCTTCTTCAACGCATGGGTATTGATAGGCGTCTAATTAAATTAACCCATGGAAAAAGAAAAAAGTGTGGCATCCAGAAGAAGAGAAAGGTGTGGCATTAGGACCAGAAGTGTTTGGAAGAAGAGAATCGTGCAGCATCAAGACGGGAGCTCCAACATCCCAAGATTGGCGCTTCAATGAAAGACAACGTTGTAGCACTATCTTTGAAGCGCTACTGCGCGGACATTGAAGATTGTCTAGGCTATAGTGCTAACTTTCTGTGTGAATTCACAAAAAGGAGAGCACTATTAACACTAGACTGGCACTACAGTGTTGGATAGTTATCTTGGACTTTAAACCGTTTTCATATGTATTTCTATTGGTTAAAAAAAGTTGTTTTCAAGTTGTATTTTGGGTGGTTAAGTATTGTTGGGTGAATTATATAAGAGTAAGTGATGCACCACGGGATCCATCCAAGCATGGAGATTTTCTAACAATATTTCTAGTGTTCACATTTCATAGGTCATCATGGAGAAAAGTGTACCAAATATATCAAATACATCAAACCAACTTCTAAATAGCAAATGAAGTTATTCAAGATCAGGCATAAGTGAAAGTTCAAGTACAAGTATAGAAGTTGTTGTGGACTTCACAAATCACAATCTGACCTCCAAGCATTTGTTGGCATTTTTAGCAATTAGAACGACCTCGTATCAAAATGCAAGCTTCAAGTCATTTGCAGCTAACTTGTTAAGGTTTCCAAAATGTGTTTTTTCGTTAAATTTGAAATTTGTTTGCCATGCCAAACGTTCCATTTACAAAGAGCTAGAATCCACCCAAGGACTTCTTTTTTGTGTGTTAAAATTTTTAGGTTATTTTTGTAATTTGGACATTATGGCAACTAATTTCGTGAAGAAGTTTTTAAGCTGCCCTTAGGGCTGTTTGTAATGAGTTTTGTTGAAAAGAAAAACCCTCTTTGAAGGATTGGAGTTCTCTCCACAATCAACCCCCTTTTCTTGGTGAGAATCCAAGAGATTGTGTGACCACAAGTTGATTCATCACCGTTCTTGGCGTGTCTTGAGGTGAATCTCTTACACTAGCTCATTTCTCCACTTCATCCTAAGATGGAAGTCCATAAAGAAGGGTTAGAAGACTTGCTACAACCCAAGTTGGAGTGGATTCCTTGAGGGAGTCTGCCTTTCGGACCAGCTTGTAATTGTTCAAGTACAATTTCTTTTCCTGAACGATTTTTGTTTTGTAATTTGGAGGACTATTTGGTAACATTTTGAGGGTGCTTATTTTCAAATTTCACATTATTTGGTTCAGTGAAATGAAAGTTATACATTATGCAATTTTTGCTTGGAAACTGTGTTATTGGTGCCTATTCTGAGAAGATTATTTTGCGTTCGTATAACTTCCGCCCCTTTTTGAATTTTAGTCTGATTTTTGCATAGTCTTCTGTACGCACAAGGAGTCGAGTGTGGTTAAAATTTCGTGCCATGTTGTTAAGGGATGCATAAGTTGTGATTGTTTCTTTTCGAACTATAAACTATTTTCTGTTGGTACCCTTTCGGGGGGAGTAGTTTTGAGAACGCATATCTTCGTCTTCTTTTGGAATTATTGCGTGAATTTTGGAGGGCATGTTCTATTCTGGATATATTAATTGCGTTCCAAATTTGGCATTGATGAAGTTCTAGAGAGTGAGTTCCAAATTTGGCATTGATTGAAGTTCTAGAGAGTGAGTTACATTGTTGACAAAACTGGTATTCTGTTTTGAAGTCAAAAAACTGCATTGTCCAATTGGTTGTCAAAGGTTGCACCCCTTGGTGCGTCAGTAAGGGAGTCTTTATGTAAAAACTAAGTTGGTGTGGAAATCTCTTTGGAGATAATTTTTGTTATCTTATGATTTGTGTTTGGATACCAAGGTGTCTTTATGTAAAAACTAAGTTAGTGTGGAAATCTCTCTGGAGATAATTTTTGTTATCTTATGATTTGTGTTTGGATACCAGGGTGTCTTTATGTAAAAACTAAGTTGGTGTGGAAACATCTTTGGAGATAATTTTTGTTTTCTTCTGATTTGTGTTTGAATACCTATCAATAGATTAAAACGATTATAAGCATTTATGTTTATTGAGAAATTCCAAATTATAAAAGATAATTTTTTAATTGAAAAAAAGAAAGGTTGCATTTGGCCCGACTGCCTGGACTTAAGATAAGGCAGAACCAACTAGGCCAATGAATCATTCGTCACAGCAAGGTCAAGAAATAGGCCCTGGAAGACCAACTTGGTGATGCAGGGTTGACCTTTACTTTTAATAATATAGGAATAACCTTGCACAACAATAAAACAAAACATCCTACTAGAGAATATATATAACTGGATAATAATTTAAACCATCGAGTATTAAACTATGACTTTGTGCATTATAATGCCCATCCTTACATATTCTATTAAAGCAATAGAATCCCAAGGAAACTAACCCAAACTATATATCATATAACATGACTATAGTTAACTTTTAAACTAAACAAATGAACAAAGACAAAACGTGAGGCCCAGCTCAACCAGTATCTCTTGGGTATAGGTCACAATAAGCCCCAAGGTCCATGTCCGCTCAAGGGTACATTGGTATAATCAAGATGCATGCAAGCGAGCTTAAAAACCCACATATATATCAAAATAACAAATAAAGAGATATATAACATATCTAGATAAAGACTAGAAAAACTAAATGCATCAATTTTTTTCTTGAACAAGTAGTAAAAAATCCATGGATTGCCGACACATAAACATAGATTAAGAGGAACTCTAGTCAATAAAAATAGGTCACCCTCCGAAAATGGCAGTGCAGGTTTATTTTCAACAAAAGTTTATCAACTCCAATCTTAAATAAGCTTAAGTTTATTATAAAGTAATTAAACAATTGATGGAATATAATTGGGATAACAATGATCTTATTTCAAAGCCAATAAAAGCTAGGCCAACATTTATTTACCCGCACGAATGCGTTCCTGTCCCATGCAAATTCTTGGTTCTCCAGCAATCCCATCATCACGCACTGGAGTACATTGAAAGGAAATGAATTTTCCAATTCCATCTTTTGTTATACAATACTTAAGCATTCCTGAAACTTCAGGTATCAGGTTACCACTGTCGGCTTCAACCTGCATGGATCAACCAATGTCAATGTCAGCATAAAGTCCTCAAATATAGATTTAGGTAGCTGTAAAAGAAAATTCTGAAGAGAGTATATTGTTTCAACCAAACAAAGGTCCAAAACAACTATAATAGTTCTACCACCAACTTGTGACGATACAGAAAATTGAAGATATTAAAGAATCTATGGGGCGACTACCACATAAATCTATATGTTTTCTGCATTCCGAGGATGTTGTGATGGAACATACCTCATGGAGATACCATTTGTAAATGCTTTTCCCTTCATGGCCACCAATATAACCATATGATGCCGTCAATATTCCATCTTCAGAGTAATCACCAGTTATTGATAAGAAATTCAAGCTAGGAGGAAGAGCTGCGAGAAAAAACACATCAGTGAGTCATACAAGTTGTCAAAATAAGAATTTTGTTAAACAGTTAATCTTCTACAGCTCCACATGCTTTATACTTTACTGCTTTAGCTTTGTGTATTTCGCATTGTGAAATAGTAACCAACAGCAAATAACAGCTAGTTCTAAAATCATTCTCATCCTAGTTCTCTTGATGTTATCTATCCGACTTAGTTCTATTAGATAATTAAAATTAAGAAAATTTTGAACGCTCTATAAAGTGACAGAATTTACAATTCTAATACACATACAATTCTGAATTTTAATTCGCGGAGAATATTACATCAAAGACGAAGTACGATAACAACCTACTGTATTTCTTGTGTTTTATATAATGGCATTTGAGAAAAATGATATGTTTTTGTAAATGAACTCTTAAGTTTTTCAGAATAATTAAAATACTGTAGGATGGATAATAACAATATGAAATGGAACTTACTCACAACTGCTCTCTCTGAGATTGCATATGCCGGTTCACCGGATTCACCATCGAGAGTCACTGGAGTAAATTTTGCAACAATATAGTAACCAATGGCTCCTAAAGGTATGCGAAATGCCTATCAACAAATGTCAATACTTTAGATCTAGGAAAAAGAAAATAAAAAAGTCACTACCTATAACAAGGTCATTGATATTTCTAGAGTGGCCATACAAAAAAAAAAACAATTTAGTATACCTTGGCAACCTTAGATGTGCTCAACGCTTCAAGATCCTTTTCAAGGTCAAATGATGAAGAACTTGTTTTAAACCACTGTACCCTACTAGAACCTTCGCTTCCTCCCGTAACAATACCAGTAACACTTACTTTACTATTTTCCCTTATATCACCAATTATCTTAACATTTGTAACTTTGGGTGGCGCTGTAATTTGGGCAGCACAAAATCAATGAATCTGTTAAAAACTTAAACGAAAAGACACATAATGACAACAAATCAGCGAAGCAAAAATGCAAGAGAGATCAAGTGCCACTAGGTAGTGTCAGCGACTTCTTCATGAGCAGTTTCATTTCACAAGTCTCAGAAGAAATGGAAACAATAAATAGGACGATAAAATACTATATGGTTTATGCCAAATAGTTAACCACATAATTAGTTGACCATGCCCCACACAAGTTTTGCCACGTCCATGTGTTTCTCTAGTAAGCTTAAATTTTCTCCAGGCTATTTAGTAGTAAACAGATACGTATAAGTTCAGCAAAACAAAAAATAAGACTAGATGACCAAATTATAAATACCTGATGACAATCCAGTTCAATTGAAATCAGAGGAAACATGAAGAAACAAATTATCATAATACTGTTCAATATGTATGTGTTTCCTTTTTTAGAATAAAGTAATGTGCATTCTTTGAATTTTCGAAGACTTGGACTTGGACTTGGACTTCAAAAATTGTGTAATCCTTTTGCTAAGGGCTTTAAAAACCTTGAAACCAGTAAGAAGGTCAAGACTCCCCCGAAGAATGAAGTTTTGGAATCTTTCGTGGATCCTTGGCTCCAAAGCAAAACAATGATTTTTGAAGATAAGTAGTGAGAAATTAATATTCTCCGGCATAATATCAGATTCCTTGTTGTGAAATGGGTGCATACTTGCACATATATCAGGATTACACATTCATTTCTTTTTTTTTTTTACTATAAAGACATTGCAAGATGTTGACTTGTAATTTATTTCTTTGCCAGAAAATTTCTTGTCACCTTTACATTGTGAATAGTACCACTTTCAATTAACATATTGTTTTCTTTAAATAAACAGAGATTGACAGATAAAGAATTTTTTCAATTTGTTTAAAATATAAGTTAGAATTTTCAAAGTGAACATAGATGGAAAAAAGTAAACCTAGAAAAATACCTGGCCTCACAATGTTAGATAACACTGACACAGATTCCCCTTCTTGTCCTGAAATGCATCAATATTTTTCTTGGTCACGGAAAGGACAAAAGTTCAGGAAATGGCAAATTACAAGATCCATAGTAGCGTGATAATGAGAATAAGAAAAAATATTATCATGAAAAAGAATGAATGGACGAACCCTCAAAATTGATTGGTATGTACACAAAAGTCAGTTGCCTTCCCACATCTTCTTTGGTCAATGTATACTCATTTGTACCGGTTAAAGCCAGTGCAAAGACGCTGGCAGAAATTTTATTGTTAAAAACAAATCAAAAAAAGTTTGTGCCGAGCATCTAGCAACATAAAAGAAAACATTACAAAGAGAGGAGTGATAAATAACCTTTGACATGACAAAGCTACTTAAATTAAATTACACATCAAGTAGTTTGGTGCAAGAGAGCAACGCCAAAAAGGACAGGAAAAAATATGACTTGCAGGTCTTGAGTAATTGGAAATTTAAAGAAGAAGAAAATAAAAGAAGACTTCCAACTCTTTAAGAAACACAAGGTACCATAATAGCAAGAGTTACCCTGCCGGTTATCTTGTTATCACATGGAAAAATTAATCGCAGCAACAAGAGAATACTAACCCAGTCTCCTTGTTTTCACACAACCATTCAAATTTGCTAGGACCTTCTTTTCCTCCGAAGTAATCACCAACTCCTTTAAGGATGTTGCCTTCAACTGCCTCACCCATTATTCGAACATTACTTACTGAAGGAGAAGCTACAATCAGAAAACAAAAAACTCAGTTGACAAATCACACTACCATTATGTCAAGTAAATATGAAAAGAAATTCCTATCAAGAAAGTTTGAAAAAGTACAATAATTTTTAAAAATATAGGCAATCTAAATGTAGAAATCCCATAATAAATGAGTAAAAGATGAAAAAAAAAAGCCAACAATAACAAATGGCATTAGTTACGCATCTTTGGTGTGATAACTTGAGCGTAATGTCCAGCCTTTTATGATAGATCCCAAGATTGTATAGCCTTACACGATAAAATTAGCTGATATCTCTAAAGATTTAAAATTACAACCTTTTTGTAGTCCTTCCCTGGAAAGAAAAGGCCACTTCTTGAATAGTGTATCTCCTTCTTGAAGAAATTTTCATCCTCTGGAAACTTTTTTTTAATTAATACAATTTTATTTTCTCATAAAAAATCGCATAGCTGTTTGATCAAATTCTTAGGTCAGCCTCGCTCCCCAATTTTTACCAAAGTCAGTTAGTTGTTAATGGATATTCACTATTCTCTATTGTAGTCTCTTCATGCATTGCTTCTTGCCAGATTTTCACCCAATCATGGAACTAAGATTTATTCTGTATTATCCTTCAATCTCGTAGTCTTTCCCTTATTATTACAGTCTTAGATTCATATCAAGAAACAAATGATTTAATCAAATTCTTAGGTCAACTAGCACCAACTTACTTAGCAAAATTAGGAAAACTATCATAAAGGTTGAATATAGATTTTAAATGAAGCACGGAAACAAACAGTAAAAACAAGCATACGCCCTGGAAATAATAAATATTGCAAACTCAATCGCTCAAACACATCCTTAAGACAAAACATTAAATATTTCTATCTTTAAACATCATGTAGTGATGCTTGAGAAATATGCACTTAATAAATTCATATACATAATGTAATATCACTTCTATCTATCATATACCCATTTCTAAGGTTTTTACATATTTTGAAGTGTAATACAGAGATATAATGACAATAAATTAGTTTCTAAATAATAGTAATTCAATATTTTAGGGAACAACTAAAACTCAGTTTTAAATCTGTGTGAATTATTTTCATCTGGTTATTTTATCGCGTCGAACAAACAATCATCTTACAATGTGATATGGCGACACTAAGATTTATATTTTCATGTTTTATTAGTACTTGTTTCTAGGGGATAATGTCATTTAGTTTCAGATGTTTGCATCGCAATTTTCATTGTTATGAGAGTGGGGAGTGACCTAGGAAATCTACTTTCGATGTGGCATTCTGTGATTAGCTGATGCATAGCTGTTGGTAAACAGCTAGTAATGATTTCGGGAATATACAATGCATGGGATGTAAGCTTTGGCTCTTGAATTTAATCAAATTCTCTTGAATTGGCTTATTTTCTTTTGAGGAACTCCAAAACAAAATAAAATGCACCTTGCTAATCATAATAAGTATAAAATAACATTGGGTAAAGTCCAATTGAAGCCCTAACATTTTTGGGTCATTACTAGATTAGATTTTAAACTATTTTTTCTAATAAATCAAATCTCAACCTTTAAAATATTAGCAATTTAAACATTATCGTCAATTCAGCACGTATATACTATGTTTTTCATTTAATCATATATTTTAACCCGATTTATAACCTCTACTGCGACTTCTAAGACAATTTTGAACTCTCTTGATCTCTTCTTTAGCGATATCAATTTACATCGAGAGATCAATAGAATTTGAAATTGGGTTAGAAGTTAGCATACATATTAGAAATCTAGTTAAAACATATAATTGAATAGAAAATATGGTATATAAGTGTTGAATTTGACAGATAAATTAACAACGAGATTTAAATTGCTAATATCTAAAAGGTTAGAGTTTGATTTGTAAAAAAAAAATTTAAGATTTAATATGTTAATAATCTCAAACGTTAGGGTTTAAATTGCACTTTACTGAATAAAATTTTTAATTTTTTGAAAGAAAATTTACTAGTATAATAAGTAGGTTCAATTTGCATAAACTTATAAATTATATAAACTAAAACAAAATTAATTAATGGATGAAAAAACAAATTTAGTTGTCTACTTTATCATTGATCAAGCATGTAAGCTTTCCTAGGTAATTTTATTTCTCAACTTGCATACACTTTAAAAGTAATAATCACTTTTAACAATATGAACCTACCTTTTAACAACACTCCAATATATTCATAATGAGTTCGAAAATTACTTATAAATCTATGATTTATTAAAAATATGTAAAAACTTTTTCGTTGTGCAAGAAATTAAATAAAAAATAATTCAAAATATGAAAAAATCTAACATTTATGCATTAAAACAAAATTTATTGAAAAATAGTTTTATATCAATTAAAAAATACTTTTGATAATATGATAATTGGAATTATCACATCAAAACATAAACATAACATGTTAATAATATCTTTGCTACAAACATTTATCATTATTTCAATTCAATTCATAAAATTAACTCCTAGTTAAATTTGAATTCTTAATTTTAATTTATCAGATGTTCTTTTTTTTAGGAGAGTTCTTCTTTTTTCTTCTCTTGAAATTCTCTCTCTCAATATATATTGTTTCTTATAAAAAAAAATTAAATTTATAAAAATACGACTTGTAATGCACATTAATAACATTTATTTCCAATAGGAAATGCAATGTATCTTATGATGTGAAAAGCCATTCGATAAAAATTATTTCTTAACTTATTATTTTGACTTGGAACAGGTGCAATAAAAAAATGCAACAAGTGTGATTTAAAGATACAAGTGACATTACAGAAAAATATGAATTTATTGTCAAATGAAAGTAACATTTTTCAGAAAAATTAAAGCCAAAATAATAAGAAAAACTAACAAATTGATCATGTAAAGAAAGAATAATTGATATGTTAATAAATAGTATTTTTAGTTGATATATTAATCAAATGTATTTTTTCTTACATACCTGCTTTTACGAAATCAGTGTACTTATATTGAGGTTCTCCCTTGGCACCTTCTTCGCTTACTGGTGTGTACATAAAAACCAAACTTGAATCAATGTCATCAATGGTCAATTGATACTCTTCGTCTTCTGCTCCAACAATGACTACTGGGCTACTGCTCCACCTTCTCCTTAGCCAACTGAGAAAGAAAATCAAGAAAGTTGACTCTTTTTGAAAACCGTTCATCACTTGCATAAAAACATAAACACGTGCACCACACAGCCACCGTATGTCTCAGACATGTAGAAGTTTCCTCAATGTTTACAGGTGTATTTACTTTTTTCTATTGTGCAAGTATCATATACACCTGATTAGTATATGCATGTCTATAATTCAATGTGCACATTTGCACTCTGACCTGGAAAAGCCTTTCCCTGGAGTTCCACCACACCATGCAACCTCTGCAAATCCCTTAATAATATTTCCTTCCTCCAGCTCCCCACGCACTTCAAGACTCACAACCTTTGGAATTCCATTACCTGATGATGTTGATAGCCGAAACACCAAGCAGAATTAGCATCAAAACATCAAACAAGATTTTAAATCATAATGAAAGCATAAATTAGCAGTTAACTTATGATATGTGGTAAAAAAGAAAAAACAAGAGAATTTTTATATATAAGAAAAATATAAAAGGTTATAAATGTCATCAATATCCTATATGCATCCTGTAGTAAAATACATAACATTGTTAGAAAAAAGGTTTAAGAGAGTTGATTTCTACCTGATTGAATTCAGACAATTACAATCATATACATAGGCTTCTAACAATTCCTAGAGTATCTAACCAATCATTATTCTAGGAATAAAATATTAAGCAACTTTCCTAATCACTAAAGATACTCATAAATAACAAGACATATTTTCAAACAACCATTATGCTTCGGAGAAGTTATATACACTAAGGAAGAACTATGGGTGTTACAGACTTTCTAACAATTGTCCTTAGGAAGAAGTTAGTCATGGAAGAAGAAAAATTAAAAAAAAAAACATAGATTTAGAAAAATACAAAGGGTTATAAATGACATCAATCTCATATATAAAATACATAACATTAATGTTGCGGGGAAGTTAATACTTACACTAAGAAAGAACTATGGGTGCTTTCACGGATTTTCTAACAATTTTCCTTAGGAAGAAGTTAATTAAGTCCTAAAATAATTTCAAATCTTCAGGTAAGGACGTGGTTACTAAATTTTACATAGATGACAAGAAATTTATTTGGATGTAAAACTAGATTTAATTCATTTTTATAACTTCAAATCTTCAAGGACTTCCTTGATTAGTAAATTTTACATAGATGACAAGAAATTTATATGCACATAAAATACAATTTTAATCGCTTAGTATAAACTGGTTGTCTTAAATTTTAACAAGGAATGAGGAAAAGGAAGGAATTCACAGGTGCACACTTCTTTGTAATATTTTTTTCTTGTTCTTACATATTTTTTACCAATCAAAAAAAAAAGAGAAATAGCAACGAAAAAAAAAGGAATTGGAATGAAATGAAGTGGCGAAGTTCACGAAAAAAAACAAAAGATTATAAGGACGGTAAGGATTGGGAATCAATAGATTTTTAATGATTTTTTATTTTCCCTTTTCCTAATATCACTGATGGAAGGTCATTTTACATAACTTTCTGTACTAAATCAATCAACTCTGGTCCAAAAGTTAGTCGTTTAAGCATGTTCCATCTCTAGAAAAAAGCAAAAGAAAGTGACAAAAACCTTTTGCAACTGGCGAGGATATGGCAAAAAGAGAAAGATATTCCACATCTCCCAGAACAAGTGTGCACTCTACCTTCAAAACTTTACCAATGTATTCATGTTTTGGCCAATAAACCTTGTATCAGAAAAATTAACAAGCATAACATTAGTTGTCAGTTTCCATCAGCGAAAGGAGATTGAAGACAAACTTATAACATAGTGCAATACATCTTTCATGGCGTCAGGTATGGCCACAAAATTTGATGCTGTTTTCTCTCCGACGAACCATTGATATTTTAAGACCAACTCTTGATCACCCTGAGTTGTATCTTCTAAGAAAGAAAAGTGACATCTGCAAGCATCTTCTTCATATGGTTGATCAACAAAGGCTTCCTTTAATTTATATCCAGCAGGAAAGCGATCCTTCCATTGCTCGACCAGAAAGCGAAAAGTTGAGTCTAATTCATTAAAACATCATGTAGAAACTTTAGAGATTCCAAATAGGAAAATAATTATCAATTTTCCAATAATCAATATGAAAATGAAAAATGCATTCTACAACGATTCACTGAGACGTCCAATGCTCACGAACTTATGTTTCCCTCTTCTAGTTATTATGTACGATGTAATTTATATTTCTGTAGCAGAAACACATAAAACATACTCAAACAGAATGTCAAATAGCTAAAATAACAGATTTATTGAAAAATAAAATCAGTAACTTGTCTGTCCAAACTAGCACATCAACAAACAATTATGACTTCAGAATTAAATGAAATGATTATCTTAAATCTATAAGGACAAAGTCCACCATCCAACTACACACCTGCCGCATGCTCGGGACGACAAAACTCCCAACCATCTCTGATGCACAGCGCAGTATGTGTGGGATACTGCTTAGCAATTGCTATCTCCTCCCGAGATAGATCTGTCAAAATTTTAAAATAAAGCAGGTAAAACTCAATTCCACTACAAAAATATTTAGAACAAAATACTAATATGTAGCTTTTTCGTATGGTTCTGTGCGAAAGTAAAAAAATATATTGCACATGCAGTGCCTTATAAAAAACCAGAAAATTTTAAGCAATGAAAAACGAATTAGCCACAAAATGTCCCCTTTGACATACCTCTATCGTTAAATTTTTTCAAGGTAGGACCAACAAGCAAAATGGAAGCTGCTTCTAAATGTGGCATTTTAAGTATTGGATTCTCCTCCACGCGCAAATGCTGTATTATATTAATAGAAATTGACGCAATCAGATACAAGACATAACATCAGCCATAGAATTTAGATGCTAGGAGTTCTTATATAAATTAGGTCATTTTCTGCAAAACTGATCCGCTTTTCTCCGAAGCTTATTAACCACCTACATAATCCTTCATATTTTTTATGAATTTTTAGCAAACCATGAATATCCAAAGTCTGTAATTAGATAAACAGAATAGAAAAAAATAAATTACTTGGATGGATACACCCGCACTTCTTCATATTTCTAAAGTATCATTACATCAAACCAACCATGCCAGCACGAAAATGCCTTAAAAAGTCTTCAGACTACTTGAACAACAAAATTTCCTGTGACTCTTAGGATGGACGTACGAAGAACTAGAAGAATTCTGACCTCAAGGACTGGCAAATCAGGAAATCCCTTCAGAGTTGATATTTTGTTTTTGCTGGCAGCTAATACCTACATATTTTGGAAGGATGCCTTAATAAGAATTAAAATATATAATATATAGTTGCAGTCTTCGTGTGTAAGAGGTATGCGAAGAACAACACAGATCTCATTACAAGATAATCATAAACAGTGAAAAGCAAACCTGAAGCCGAGGTTGACTAGCCATGGAGAGTGACTTCAATTTATTTTGAGCAACAGAAAGAAACTGATCAAGAAATATAAAAAGCATTTGTAAGAATATAAGCTAAACTGCCAAGTTGAAACTCTAACAAAAATGATATCCCAAGTCTTACCTCCAAGTTGGGCAACGGCGGAAGACTTGCTAACGAAGTGATTTGATTTCCAGCCAGATACAATTGCTGTACAGTAGCACACAAAATATTTTCAATCCCATGCCAACCCCATATAAAGAACAGTTTTTTATGTAAGAAAATAAAAGAAATCGCTTAACAATGTCTATCAGGCATGCACGGATAGTCAAGCCTTACTGATACATATCAGTAAATAATATCAAAAACAAAGTCATTTTTCCTTTTCTTGGATAGGGTCACAAGTTAAAACAACGTTGTGTGAATGGGGAGAAAAATGGGAGAATTTTGCGTTACTTTTGTATGGATGCCTAAGTCTGATAAGTCAAGAACCATCAGAAGCTTAAGGAGTAAAAAAATAACATTTTACTCATTATAAATAGAAAACATGAACGAACCCTAAGGATTAGAGAGACATTAATCACAAACCTGTAGAGCTTGACAATTTTCAAGCGGCTCAAATCCAGGTCCTTTAAATTCATTAAAACTCAAGTCAAGGACCTGAAAAACAAATGTTGAATATAGTGGAAGAAAAAATATTGACTCTTAATGCAGTTTACTTGATCAATTGTAAGGGTAAAATTATTAACACAAAAAAAAAAAAGTAACTTTTGACAATGCAACAATCAAAAAGCTTATGTAAATCATAACACACCTTGACCCTCTTCAGAATCTCAACTCCTTCCAACGTTGACAAGAGATTGTCTCTCAGATAAACAAACTACCAAAGAGAACAATCAGTTAAATGGTAATATTGAACAAAAGTTCCATAAAAGCATTATTGATTCAAAGCTACCAACAGTCTGATTCTGTTTATCCGGGCTTCCATCAGTAACTTTTGTCATGAATATGTCATTCAAGAAATTATTTGTTTTTCAACCTCGTCAGAAATACAATTTCCAGAAAACAACTCTTACACTGTTCTTCTATAATTACAATTTCCTACTTCTAGTATTTCAAATAAACCAAAATAAAGAATGTGGCACAAAAATATGTCAGTAAAATTATTTGAGCTCAATTTTATTAATAAAAAATCAAGATAAAGGCACCTACCTAGCTGCCTAAACGGAAACAATTTTTGACTGAATGGTAAAAAGAATCAAGTGTGCATTCAAATTAAATTTGCCTTACCTCTAAACTAGGTGACAAATTCAATCCATTAGCATTGAGACTGTGAACTCTATGACCCCTGAGATCCATCCTCTGACAAGGAAAATAAAGCACCAAATAAGTAAATATGGAGTAAAACATGGCGGACCATTTTTAAATTTATATTTTCAAAGTACAATTTTAACCTATATCTTGACGAACGAACATGTATATCTGTCATAGAAAAAATATTTCAAGGATGTGAATGTAAAACATTAATTGATCCACCACCTAAATACATGTATATTTAGTGTCTATAGCCATGTAATGACGTCAGAATATAATTTGTCAACCAAGTCCAGAATTACATATTTTTTATAAGAAAAGTTGATGGTAAGTACAGAAATCAAATATTATAGATGGCTTTTCATTGTTGCTCTTTCCCTAGTCTGCTTGAAAGAATGCAGGACCTATTAAAAAATATATTCTCCTTCACAACTTTTATTTGCATAAATATAGGTAAACAAAAAAAAAGGTGCTGCACATTGATAATTTGTACAATGGTTGCAATTGTTTAGTCAATTTTTTAAGAACAAACTCAAAGATTTTTTAAGATAGGCGAAAATGCATAATTTCAGTGTCCCATATTGCTTCCAAATACGACTATACAACCAAAATCTTTGGAAGATTTCAAAATTTTTTGTCCTTCTCGATGGAAAGATTGCAACAAAAGATCCAAGTTGATATACTGAACAAAATGTTCATTATGAACATCAACCGTAAGGGCAACATTTAAACTTACAAAAATCAAACTCGTTTCTCTCACTCACTTCAAACAAAAGGAAAAAATCATGGCCATATATATTGCATTTGTAATGATGACAGGTGATCATCATTTGAAACAGCAAATTAACGACTTCATTCCACCACCTAACTTAAACAGACATTACTCCCAAGGACTGTGGCAATACCTCAATATATTAATAAATGGTTGACAAACTCCTAATCTTAAATCTGCTTGCACACTCAACACATATTCACCTAGGAAAGCTTCAGAGGAAATAAAAGATACCAAAAACAAAAGGCCAGGACTCTGGTACAGGTTAGTTTTCTATGAAACTTCTCACAATGAATATGCTGTAACTAGAAGTTGCAAAGTAGAATTAAAACAAAGGCAAAGCTACCACAGCAGAAATAAAGGGATAGCAAGCAGGTTTCCAGCTTTCCCATGTAATTGCAAAAGCAAATATCATTTAGAAAAATCCAGGCACAGGTGCACTTTTATCAAGTTATTGCATATGCTGTATGAGCAGAAAAGATAGCACTCTTTTAGTGTCTATCTTAAAACTTAATGACTTAAATACTAACCACATCATCACCAGCTTTAATGTCCACTTGTGGAAGAATAATGAACCGAGAATCTCGGCTTTCAGGAGTAGCTGTTTTTCTTCGTCCAGATGCACCAGAATTTCTATCCAATGATGATGAGAAAGACCCAGCTCTCAATCCACTGGAAACTGAAGGAGAACGAGCAGAAGGGGAAACCATCTTCATGGCAGAACTGCTGTTACTCTTATCAAGTGATCTAGAGATGGTCCGTTTTGTACAAGTGATGGATGATGTTTGCTTAACTGAAGACTTCAACGGAGTATCTTGCTTGTTTGCATCAGTGACACTAGCACTGGATGTTCTGAAACTTCTACCAATAGATGAAACAGGGACTGATTTGATAGTCTCTGAACTAACTCTTGTAGCCGGTTTAGTAACCACTAAAGGCAATGAACTCCTCTTCAGCTCAGGGAGAGAATGTTTCAGTGAATCTGAAACCAAAGAACTATTTTTTTTGCCTGCGACTAAAGTTACATTGTTCTGTCGTCTTGTAGCAGAGACAGTTGACTTCTCTGGCAGCCCTCCAGTACTGTTTCTTCTTGTCACTGGAAGTGGATTTGAAATTCTTGAAGACCCAGTTGTGGCTGATTTGGTGGCAGTCGAAGAAGCTGAAGCACTTTTGGACTCCATCTTTCTAACAGAATTTGCAGCCCCTGGTACATTTCCTATTGGTGCATCGGTTGGTTTCACTATTTTCCTGACAGTTTTAGTATTTCCTGATGAATTAATCGAAGATGATTTCTCGGCATTAGACAACTTCTTTAACCGATTATCAATTGGTTGGGCCATCAAATCTCCCACATTGGCTATGGTTGGTAGTACCATGCAATCTACCGCATCAGTTTCGCTTGGTTGGGAGGAATCTTCCATCTTGTTTGTCTGACCTCAATTCGATAAAATCAAATCAAACAGGGTCAACAAAAACATCAGCAATATCATTTGTAATTTTTACATACTTTTCTGTTTGGCTATTAATGAAATCTAGTGTGAAATTTTGAGATTTACGGTTCTTTTGAGCCCTTTCGAATAAAAACAATCAACAATTAATCAAAACCAGCTTGAAGTTCATCGCAACAGCATATTCACTAATCTAACGTCTTACATTGTTTCATCTAACACAATGCACAGTGCTTCAGCTTGAAAGGAACAGATTAACTTACAAACACAAAATGTGTAAGCAACGAAAGCTTTCAGAATTCAGTACACAGACTCTCAACGACCACGATCATACTTTGATCTACAACAAAAAGGCAGATTCTTTTTCTTAAAACATCGATTCAAGATAAATAAATAAACAAATTAATAAAGCAACAACAGTGACTACAATGCAAAAAAAAAAAAACAAATGCATTACATTTCAAAGGTCAATCTCATCTGTACAATAGCTCAGATCTGAGAGCGCAGCAAGAAATCGAAAATGGAACTGAAAGTGAAACCGAAACCGAAAGTGAAACGCAGTCTTAGGGTTTCAATACTGGCAAAAGAAAGCGTTGGAAGTTTCGCAGCGTGGCAACAAAAAGAAAAAGCCAGAAGAGAGAGAAAGTAGAGAGGGGAGAGAGAGGAGGGAGTGGTTGGAGGAGCCAATGAGGAGGAGAAAAGCAGAGTGAGGGGGTAGGGGCCAGTGGAAAATGTATTAAAAGAAAGTGAAAATGAAGGTTTTCTACGATGACCAATAATGGAGACAGGGATTTGGCGGAAGCAAGAGAATTCCCTGATTTTCAAATCTCTCTTTGTTTAAATGAAGAACCTGCTCATTAGTCATTACTCTTTACTCTTTGCTCTTTACTCAACAGTCACTTCACAAAGCAACTCGGTCACGTGAGTCAACTCGGCCAGAAGAGCCTGCCACGTGCACCTGCAATAGAAAAACAAAAAAAACAAAAAACAAAAATTAATTATGAGATCAATAACAAGTCAACCATTAAATTATTTTTTCAAACAAATAAAATATTTAATTATAAAAAAAGAATGGAGCAAATATCGCGATTACACTTGCGAAATGTTATCTTCCGCAGCAGAACATTGTTTTTCCATTGCATATAGTAAGTTCTTGAAAGAGACCTAATGAAATATTACTTTCCTTAGAGGAAAGGCGAATTTTCTTTACATCTTTCATCGACAGATAAGAAACAAATCTATTATCTTATTTGTGGAAAAATACAGATAAATTGTGATTCTCTCATGAAAAGTAAAATAACTCCAAATCATCTGACATGTAAAATATTACATATTCTTTTACAAAATATTCTGAATTATAAAACAAAAAAAAATTAAAATCAACTTATGCAGTATTTTTTCAAATTCATTGTTCATTGATATTAGCTATTTTCCACTGAAAATCTATGAAATTATGAGTTCTTGCTATTTTTTCTATGGGTATTAGCTCTTTTCTACTACGAGTTCTCTGAAATTATATGGTCGAGTCATTTCCATTAAGTTAACGACGGTGTTTGCATCGTTCATTTTCTATAGTTGAATATTTTATTTGTTAGCAAAAATTGTTTAGTAGTTGACTTTTCATTGATTCTATAGTACAGTGGTTGTTTTGTTAATTTCCAAAAAAATAAAAAGAACAAATAATTAACAAAACAACTAATGACCTATAGAGTCAATAATAAGGTAAATACTAAATAATTTTTTTAACAAATAAAATATTGAACTATGAGAAATGAATGAGGCAAACATCGATGTCACATTTTTCATTAATATGTTGAAAGAAACATTAAAAACAAAAATGCTTTTCAATTTTTTTAACTCTTTGTGTATCTCTTTGCCGAATTCCTCGAACTCTAATTTCAATATCTTCAATTTTTTAAACTTTGAAATCAATTTTGGTATCAAATAGGTAAAATTATTATAACTAGATGAAAATGTTAATGTTTAACGTAATTAAAATGAATAATAGTTTTGAATCATATTAAGTTGATTATCGACAGATTTGTGCAATTTATCAGTGACACCAGAATAAATTCAGACATATTGTTATTTGATAAACTCAAGTACTTCAACAATCCAAGATCTCCCAATGAAAATGAAAGATTTCTCGTTAAACTGTTTGTTAAAAAATAAATGTACTTCAAACTAGAAAAGCTTCTAATTCACTAAGAAAATTCGCTAAAAAATTTATTGTCTGTTACACTGAAAAATGACAAATAATTTAATATATAGAGCATAAATGAGCATAATTATTAGAGTTTTACGTAGACTTTTTGTAATTTTTAAAGAACAATAATGATACGTTTTACTAATTATTATTTTTAATTATATCAATTATGTCATAAAAGTAAAAATTAAAATATCATTACTTTTTAAAAATCTACAAACTAAAATCAACTACGACCCATCATGAATGGACCAAAACAAATCAAAATTGACAAAAACCAAACAAAATATTGATCCAAATTTGAACTAGATCAAACCGAAAGTAATATCCCAAAATTTAATCGGGATTTTGAATAATAACATCCATTAATTTTTGAGATTTTGGACAGAATTTCATTCATAAACAAAATTTAGAAAAGAAAATTGGAAATAAAATGGAAAAAAATTTGGATAAGAAATTAATTGGATATTTATGAAAATTATTGAAATTTATTAAGTGGAAAAATTGGAGAATTATTAAATGGATATATATATATATATATATATATATATATATATATATATATTAAAATAAAAAGAAAAGGGAAGGAAGAATGGACGCGTTGCGAATGAAGAAGGCTGCCAAAATTGGGTTTTCGAACGCAACGCGGTCGAAGCACAAGCACATGTATCAACTGAAATTACACAGCTTCGACATAAAAACCATTTTCTCAACAGGCATTTCGTCATCTTATCAAAACCAACCCAAAATTTCTTCCTCCCTTCCAAGACTCTCCTAAGAGAGAAGTGTACCCGTAACTCCTACTCCATTTTTATGACTTTTGCTACTCTTTTGCTGCGAAAGTCAAGAACAGGAGGCTGAATTGAAAAAAGAAAATTGTGAAAGGATTTCCCCTTAGTTTGGCACTTTCAGTAGAGAATGCTCTATAAAAGGAGACGTCTAGAGCAGAGAAGGAAGACATTGATCATTGCTAGAAAGAGAGGATTGACAAGAGAAGAATTTCAGGTAAGAAATGGGTTGGTCATTGGAAACCCTACCCACAAATAATGTCTTGCTTGTTGATTGTTTGTTGATTTGCTGAGTATATAATCTGTGAAAGGCTTGGTATTGGTGGAATGATTGGTATTGATCTGCTCAACTCCTACTAGACAATTGTTCACCTTGTACACCCGTAATATTGGTCTCTGTGATTGGAAGTTGAAGTTGATGACTAGTTGCTTAATTGGTACACTCGTAATATTTCCCTCTGTGAATAGAAATTGATGACTTATTACTTAATTTTTAGAATACTAGTTAATATCCTTATTGAATTCTGAATCGTTATTGATACCCTTAGTGATCGCTAGAGATTGAATTGCCAAATTGAAGTTAGTTTTACAGATTAATTAATAGTGTTCCTGTCCTATTTTGCCTCTGCCTAATCTTACATATTGCTATGTTATATTTTGTTTGGATACTTTGCACCAATGTTTTTAGTTCAATACGTTATCTCTATTCGTTATGTCTAAACACATTTCATTTTGTCGATATATTGATATAATAAGCATGTTTAGGATATTGAATATCGTTATTGTTTCCTTTAATAAATATTGTTGTTATTTTCGTTAATAGCTAAGCATGTTTAGGATATTTCCTTTAATAAATATCGTTGTTGTTCTCTGTTAATAGCTAAGCATGTTAAGGATATTGGAAATCATTGAATCAAATTAATTAAATTGTTGTTCAATGCCATCTTCCTATGTCATGTTGCTTAGTAATATATGTTATTGACTTTCTTTAAATTATTGACTTGAACTTATTTTAAACTGGATTCGTTTTGTTTCTGTTAGATATACATACACTGTTGTGATTAACGCTTCGCATTGACATGCATCATGATAATAAAAACAATTAGAAAAACCATATTGGATTGGTATTCATATAAGGAAAGGAATGGATAAAGTAAATGAATGTAAGGGAATTGGAGGTTGGGGAAGTAGTTCAGATCTAACTGGATAGAGTCGAGATTATACCATTCCCCTATCGGGTTGCGAGAGTCTGTCTATCCAAAGGGTTAAATACCGATTAGCGACTACTCTCTCTGCGACGGATACTTCTAATGTCTAGCTCAATGTATGAGTATATATATATATATATATATAACCGTGAGTAAAGAACAGTTGGAGTGGATTCCATTATGTCATAATTAGTTACAGACATACATCATATTGCATCCCTCATTTCTTGCTAGGCTTTAGGCTCACAATTTGCTTGTGATGTACGTGATTGCCTAGACATAAGCGTTCTTGGAATATAGGAGGAGGTATTACTGGTTGAGCATTTGGGTTACCCAGCTGAATCAACTTGAAGGGTTATGAATCACGCAAATGTAAAACGTCATTTGAAAGAAATTCAGAAATGATAAACGTTTGTAAAACTATAAATTCACGTTTTCATCATCAAATCGTAATTTTGAATTTAATTATATTTTCACTTTTATTTTCATTATTTTATGCATTTTCTTAAGTTATTTTCTTTCGCTTATGTTTCCGCTTTCTACTCTAAGTATTTTGGAATTTATCTCGCTCATTCCAAGTTATTTACTCTTATGTGTTTCAAATAAATAAAAAGAAAAATTTTATACGAAAATAAAAAAAAAGTTTTAAGAATTAATGCAGGGTGTTACAGTTGTGATCAATGACAAGTCAACCACTAAAGTATTTTTGCTAACAACTTAACCATTGAACTATGAAAAATGAACGGAGCAAACATCGTAGTTACTGTCACGACCTGAAGACAAGCCGGACAGAACCGCCAGGTCAGGCAACCCGATCCTTGGTGAGAAATCGATCACTCAGCCCAAGGCGTGTGTTTTAGCGAAAGACTTATAAATATTTAATTCGACTCAAAAAGTATGGATCCAGGTCCGAGTATGGATCACGAGAAAATAACGGTGCATAATTTAAAATAAAATCTAAAGTACTGTGCAACAAATTCAAACCAACAGTGTTTAAGGTTTACAGAGCAAATGTAAATATCATCACCAAGTAACAATAAATCGTTCAAATGGAAATAATAAAACACTTCAACTTTAGATCCTCATCTGGTCTCGCCTTTACCTGAAATTTTGGGGGAGGACTCGTTTGAGATGAGTGACTAACTCAATAAAGTATAGTTATACTAGATGCACCTCATGCGAAATTGGTTTTTTCTATATTTTCGAAAACAATGTTATATTCTCATTTTATCTTACATGGATTTTTAATTGAAATCTCTTAGCATATTTTAAATATGGCCCAAGACCATCGATGAGGCTTTTATTCAAAACTCATTATATACATAGACAGCTATACCTCATAAAATAGGTCATCATCGTTTTCCAAACTGAAAATGTTATCAGTGAAAAAATGTGGTCACTCAAGGACTCACCCACCACTTAGCAAAGAATAGGTGGTCACCCGTCGGCGACAACACCTCATGAGGTAGAGGAAGTATAAATGATGGTGGTCCATAGATCTAACACGTCCCCCGGGTTGCCGGCGAGAACTCTGCGACGATACAACTAGTATAGGGATTTCAAATAATGGCGAGAACTATGCAGAGACAACCCATACGATCAAATAGAATAGATACGATTGCTCACTATATATAAACTTGTGTAACAGCTAAGATGCCTAGAAGCTCCAAATGGACAAGGGTTGCCGAAGAGCAAGCTCGACTATCATGCCACCCATCAAGTGAAATGGTACTTAGGTTAAACAAGTCTCAGCGACTGACAACCATCTGATTCGTGGAACAAACCCTAGGCAGGTTTAGGGGCTTGCGACCTAAGGAGACGTCATTACTCTCCCGTACTATTTACAACTTTTAGGAGTTTCAACCTGAGGACACGTCGCCAATGCTCCACCTGTAGTTTCGCATGTACAACCAATCAACCTTCATGCAGCAAAAGGTTTCAAGGGGACAGTCTCGTGATGCTTTAGCACTAAAGTGCCAAGACATCAAGAGAATTCATCCCCCAGTATATGCACAATAATTTCAAACCATGTAAGGAATTAAACATGAGAAAACATACTACTAATAAAAACTGACGTGTTGTCAAACAGTCCCTGTTATTTTTCAAGTGTGGTATCCCACAAAATAATTATATTTGAAAATGGGATGTGATGCAATGCAATGCAAGAGGTATAGAAATCCCTACCTTGACGACGATTTTTCTTGCCAACCAGAGCAACTGTCTCATCAGGAATGGTAGCACACTCGTTACAATCGTCCAAGCTTGACAAGGGTATAAACGTAGGAATTTATAAATAAATTCTAGAAAATAAACGGAGGGTCCCATACCGGGAATAAGAACCCAACCGAAGTGTAGGTGACCTATCTAATAATCCCAATAAAATTACCAATTTTATCTAACAACATTTCTTAAACTCAGAATCCAATTATGAACACCTACACAATTTCAAAAATTCAAATTCTCATTTCTTTAACATTGATAGATTCCACTTCAACCAATATAGAAATTGAGACCAAAGTGCAATTCATACTCCTTGGATTACCAACCTTCAATTACAATTAAAATCTATCATTCAAAATAACAACCCAAGTTAGGATCTCCAAATCCATATTTCAACAAAACAATACAATGTAGAATTCATTCAATCCAACTATACAAGCGATTCGAGTATGTATAATGTAACAAAAACCATCAGCTTCTCAACCTTAACCTAACTTCTCTTTTTATTCAGTAACCCATAACAATTTAAATCTATCCATGATATTTGGTCCCTCAATCTCGCAATCCATATATCTGAAAAATTTTCAATCCCTAAACAATAGTAAGTCCAATGGGACAGAGCACCAACAGACAGGAATTAAACACATCAAACATATTATCAACGACAATAACCAACACTGTTAAACTGTAGTGCAACAAAACAGCAACATGATAGAGATCATCCAATCCAGAAGCGCTAACCAAAAATGCAGAAATTTTCCATCCAACAACAAACCTAACCCACTACATAACTTCAGCACAATTGCATTTAACAGAAGCATCTCATCGGTTTATTCATCAAAAGTCCCTAAATGAAACAAAGGTGGGCTGCATCATCTAAATCAAGAAATCAAAAACAGAACCGGGCAAACAGTTAGCAGGGCATCTCAAAATCATCAACATTTCCATCAAACAAACCAAAAATTCACGCGAATTATCCATCAAAAACAGCTAGCAAGACAGAAGTCAGAACCAAAACCAGAACACAATTTTGGCGTTTCTATTATACTCACCAGAATCTGTTAATGATCAGAGATAAAATTGAAGAAAAACTGAATCTTTATTGAAATTGGAAACAGTCGTCCGACTTTGCAATACAATTGAAAGGAAAGCAATAACAGGACAGGAATAATAGGAAAGGAATAACAGGAAAAGAAACAACTAAAGTTACTAAAAACTACGTAATAATCTTGTCCAATGAATCTTCTTCCTTCATCTTCCTTTTTTATAGTGTCTCTACTTTGCCACGTGAGCTGCCGGCTACTTTGCCATGTCAGATGTCAAGCGAGCTATCGGTTGTCTTGGCTTACGCTGACGTCGTCTTCCCCAACGTAGCCGTTGAGGTTGATAACAGGCATCCCACTTGAAGAACCTTGTCCTTAAGGTTCAAAATTTGGAAAACGATCAGCTACATCTTCTGCATCTAGCCAAGTGGCATCAGATTTCGATTCATCCACCCATTGAATAAGCCATTAAGTAATCAGAAAATTACCACGTTTAACTACTCTTACTTGTTACAGGCGAAGAGGCACTTTTCCAGAATCCCTTAAAAATTCTTCTGGTAAATCATGTTGTGTAACCTCAGAACAACCAATCTCTTTTTTGAGCAGAGAGACATGAAAAATATGGTGTATACGAGCATCTGTAGGTAATGCTAATTTGTAGGCAACGGTGCCTAACTTTTCGACAATCTGAAAAAGACCATAGAATTTGGGTGCCAATTTTTGAGACATGGTTGGTTTAGCCGAAAGCTGTCGATATGGTTGCAGGCGAAGAAAGACCCTATCACCCGCAACAAAGCTCATTTTTGTTCTTTCTTATTAGCATATATTTTCATACATGCTTGAGCATGGGTAAGATTCTGCTTAAGAAGTCGGTTCATATGGAAACGATCTCTTCAAACTATGTCTAATGCTACCACATTAGTTTGCTGATAAGGACCTAACGCCAAATGACGAGGAGGAATACAGTATAAAGCCTGAAAGGGTGGCATTTTAATACTCAAATGGTAGGAAGTATTATACCACCACTCAGCTAATGATAGCCATGGACGCCATCGATGAGGTTGAACATGATCATGCATCTCAAATACATTTCGAGGCAATGATTAAGTCTTTTCGTTTGTCCATCCGACTTTGGATGATAAGCAGTAGATAAATGTAACTCCTACCCAAGAGTTCGAAGCAAAGTCTGCAAAAGGTGGATGTAAAAATTTTGTCCCTATCAAACACAATGTTCTAAGGTAAACCATGCAGCTTGACTATATGATCCAGGAAAACATTAGCCACTAACTCCGCTATAAAGGGATGGCGTAGTGCAAGAAAATGTCCATACTTTGAAAATCTATCAACAATAGCTAAAATGCAATCTGCATTATTAGATAGTGGTAAGCCCTGTAGAAATATGGGTTCAAGGTTGTTCCAGAATAGGCAGAGGTTGAAGTAAACCCGGGTATGCAACATGTTCATTTTTACATTTTTGGCCGGTAAGACATTGTAAGAAATGCTGCTTAATAAACTTCGACATTCCCGGCCACCAAAAATTAGCTTTAGCTCTATAAATTGTAGCATGAACTCCTGAATGGCCTTGTCACGACCCGCAAGGGACCCGAGACAGAACCCATATTTGCCGAATCATCCGACCCATTTCTCTTAAATTAATTATGCAACAGCGGAAGACGAAAAATTTAATTTAATTATTTAGCCAGGGCCCAAAATGTAATGGGCTTAACAGGTCCAAAAGTGATATCAGATAGTAAACAAATATAATCCAATTAAAATAAAGACTGTGTGGAAAAGAAATTAAAGATTTAGGGTTTACTGTCATCCAAACAAATAAAAGTACCTCACAAATGTCTCTCAAGAGAGATTATTAAAATATTAAAATTTTAACGAGGATGCCGGAATCTATTCTTGACTTGGCAACTGGAAGTCTGACAGATAATTTCCTTAAAATTTTATTTAAAGGGATGAGTTGTCTAACTCAGTAGGGATTTAAAATTTTCAGAATTTAAAAGAAAGATTTTTAATAAGCATATATAAAAATTTAAATAACATTTTTGTGTCATAACATTTAAAGAAATAAAGGCGATACTCGGCGATCGCAAGCCAAATAAGACCCTGATCAGGTTTAGGGTTTTGCACCCAGGGACACGGCACATACAGCTGTCCCATTACTCTAGTTAACTTTAGGGATTAAAGCCCAAGGACATTTCTAAAGAAATTCCTTTTTTAACAAATTAAATAACAACAAACACACCTCATGGGATAGAATGTGTAAAATAAAATTTAACAAATTCTAATATTTGAAAATGAACGATTCATTAGAATATAAACCGTTAAATTTTAAAAGAATTATTTAAAAATAATAATATGCAAAATGTAGTGCATAAAAATAATCCCTATCTTGAATCCTAGCTTACACTAACGAGGCCCAATACTTAAGAATTCAAGGATCCAAAACTCACGAATTTATTGAGTTGAGTACCTAAAATGAAGTTGAGTAATTCCGCGAGTGAATCATAAAATCGCCATAATTATTTGAAATTAAATTGGATTAGAGAGTATTTTATTTATGGCCCAAAATAGGCCCACAAATACCCATGGAAGGTTTTAAACTGCGGCCCAAATAGTATTGGATTGGGCCCAATCTTGTCCAATACATAGGCTCAAATGTTGTCCAATGTACAGGCCCAAATGTGGCCCAAAGTCTTTGGCCCATCAACACTTTCTATGCTCTCACACCTGTGAAGGATACCGCGACTGAGAAGTCTGGTTCCCTTCTCGTCGCAGTTTGTTCTTTGTCCGGCCGAGCCTTCCTGTCTTGGCCAACTTCACCATCTAGCAGGCAGAAACATCCCACAAGATGTCCGCCTTAATTCCTCGCTCCATCAGTTTTCATCACGAGAGTTCGTCACGGACGAATTCCACATAAAACAATTCAACGCTCAACGTCATCAAAGTCGATTAAGAACAATCTAAACAGCATTTTTCTTTTCTTCCAAAAACCCACATCTTCTAAACTACAACTCCATTAAACAGAAGTAGAAAAACAAAGTCTTGTGTGCCTCTGCAAAAGAATATTTCCGTTTGTAAAAGCTTCTTGTTGTCCAAAAATCCAAATGCTCAAATCTTCTATTTCGAATGAAATCCTTGCATGAATCAAGAAGGAAACTCAGCATTCCAACCAATCAATTGAACAATTAGTTAAAAACAAACCACTTACTGAATTAGGGCTCTGATTTAAACTCACAACGACTCGACTACCTCACGACCGGAGAAGAAAATTGCGAACGGCGAGAGCTGTGCAGAGGATGATCCAAAGGAAGGATGGAACGGTTGCTTTAAAATTGAAGGAATTGCGACGATTTGGGGAAGAAATCTTCGCCCCTCGCGAAGAATCCGGAGAAGAAGAGGAACGGGAGGAATACGTTTCTGGAAAACGTATTCCCCTCTTAATTATTATTTTTTTTTTAATAAATGGGCCCACAAATCTGGGCCGGGTTTCACATTCTCTCCCCCTTAAGAAAATTCGTTCTCGAAATTTAGAACAACCTCGAGTGTACCATTGAATAAATTAGGATACTTAGACATCATTTCTGATTCAATCTCCCAAGTAGATTCTCTTTCACTATGATTCTTCCACTGAACTCGAACTACAGGTATTTCACGACGACGAAGAACTTTAGTGTCACGATCAATAATCCTTTCAGGCTCTTCTTCATATGTAGTATTCTCTTGAATAGGCACCTCAGTATGGGAAATCACATGTGACGGATCAAAAACATACTTCCTCAGCATTGATACATGAAAAGCATTATGAACATAGTTTAATTGTGGTGGCAAGTGTAGACGATATGCCACTGGGCCGACTCTATCTGTGATTTGAAAGGGACCAATATATCTGGGGGCCAATTTTCCTTTAACTCCAAAACGACTTATACCCTTTCTCGGCCTGACTTTCAAAAATACGTAATCTCCAGCTTCAAATTCAACTTCTCTTCGCAACAAGTCTGCATAACTTTTCTGACGGCTCTGCACAGTCTTCCATCTTTCTTTAATTACCTGAACATTTTCAGTAGTCTCCTGAATCACATCCGGTCCAAGATTAATACGCTCATTAGCCTCAGCCCAACACAATGGCGATCGACATGGTCTTCCATATAAAGCCTCATAGGGTGAAACTCCAATACTCGTCTGGTAACTGTTATTGTAAACAAACTCTACAAGAGGCAAATGGTCCTTTCAACTTTTTCTGAAATCTAGGATACAAGATCTCAACATGTCTTCGAGAATCTGTATAGTACATTCTGATTGTCCATCAGTCTGAGGATGATGCGCAGTACTTAAACTGAGTTCGGTACCCAATTCTTTCTGAAGAGCTCTCCAAAATCTTGAAGAAATCTCGGATCTCTGTCTGAAACGATACTAGAAGGAATACCATGCAGACGAACAACACCATCAATATACAATTTGCTTAAATCTGAAAGAGAAAAATTCATTTGAAGAGGAATGAAATGTGCAAACTTCGTCAGTCTATCAACGATTACCCAAACTGCGTCGAATTTCTCACTTGTTCTAGGCAATCCAGTTACGAAATCCATAGTAATCCTATCCCATTTCCACTCCGGTATAGGTAGAGGTTGTAACAACCCAGTTGGTCTCAGATGTTCCGCCTTAATTTTCTGACAAGTTAAACACCGCTTAACATATTCAACCACGTCACTTTTCATTCCATCCCACCAATACTGACGTTTCATATCTTGATACATTTTCGTATTACCGGGATGAATGGTAAATCTAGATTTATGACTCTCAGCTAAAACCGCTTGTCTCAAATCCAAATCACTAGGGACAACAACTCGATTATTGAGGAATAGGAATCCATCAGAACTGATTCTCCAACCATCAAACTGCTCACCAGCTTGAATCCTTTCGAATCTTTCTTTTAATTCCTCATCAAATTTCTGTAAGTTCTTCAAACGCTGCAAGAGTGTAGGGGTCGAAATTAAATTAAAAACTCGAACTGAATGTCCATCATCCTGGTAATGCAACCCATAATCTCCAATGACTAAGCATCTCTTCCAATCCTCCAAAACAAGACAAGAAAGAGATCCTTGAGGATAACGGCTTAAGGCATCAGCTACAGCATTTACTTTACCGGGATGATACTGTAAAGTGAAATCATAATCCTCCATATATTCAACCCAACGACGTTGACGAAGATTCAAATCACGCTGCAAGAAGAGATATTTCAAACTTTTATGATCCGAAAATATTTCGAATTTAGCACCGTACAAGTAACTCCGCCAAATTTTTAGAGCAAAAATAATAGCTGCGAGCTCCAGGTCGTGAGTGGGGTAATTTCGCTCATGTGTCTTTAATTGTCGAGATGCATAAGCTATAACTTTATCATACTGCATCAGAACACAACCCAAACCAACTCCTGAGGCATTAGTAAAAACTGCATATGGTAAAGTTTCGTCAGGTACTGCCAAAACTGGAGCAGTAGTCAATCTCCGCTTGAGTTCATCAAAAGTTGCTTGACATCTTTCATTCCAAATAAACTTCACATCCTTTCTGGTTAACTGTGTGAGTGGCATAGCAACATAGGAAAAGTTCTGTACAAATCGTCGATAATAGCCAGCCAAACCCAAGAAACTGCGTACACCAGTAACATTTTTGAGCGGCTTCCAATCTAACACGGCTTCAATCTTAGCTGGATCAACAGAAATGCCATCTTGGGAGACAACATGGCCTAAAAATTTTACTTCAGTCATCCAAAAGTTGCACTTTTCACGTTTTACATATAACTGGTGTTCCCTCAATGTCTGAAGAACAATTTTAAGATGTTCCATATGCTCATCCCGAGTTTTAGAATAAATCAAGATATCATCGATGAATACAACAACGAAATGGTCGAGATATGGCCGAAAGACTCTATTCATAAGATCCATGGAGGCAGCTGGTGCATTGGTCAACCCAAACGGAAGCACCGTAAATTCAAAATGTCCATAACGCGTACAAAAAGCAGTCTTTGGAATATCTTCTTCGCGTACCCTTAGTTGGTGATAGCCAGATCTTAGATCAATCTTCGAGAAATACATAGATCCTCCAAGTTGATCAAATAAATCATCAATTCTCGGTAATGGATATCTGTTATTGACTGTTACATGATTCAATTTGCGATCATCGATACATAACCGAAGCGAACCATCCTGCTTCTTTGCAAATAAAACTGGTGCACCCCACGGCGAAATACTATTTCGAATGAACCCTTTTTGTAACAAATCATTTAACTGGGTCCTCAATTCGTTCAATTCAGCAGGAGCCATGCGGTACGGAGCAATAGAAATTGGAGTGGTACTGGGCAACAAGTCAATGCAAAAATCAATTTCGCGGTTGGGTGGCAACCCAGGCAGATCCTTAGGAAAAAGATCAGGGTAGTCACAAACCACTGACAACTCAGAATCCTGCCTGATCGTAACAAGATCACCGCTTGTAGCAAAAATACTCCCGTAAGACTCCAATCTCCTCCGACCCCCCAAACAAGTTCGTAAAATAGGATCAATAGGAAGCATATGAGTATTGCATGGATGCACCAAGACTTTTTCGTTTTCCAAAGACAGTGATATATTTCTCTGATAACAGTCAATCTTGGCTTTATAAAAGTTTAACCAATCCATACCCAGGATTACGTCAAACTGATGCATAGGTATAACTATTAAGTCAACCGATAGTTCGTGTCCATCGATAACAATGGCAGCAGATCGAACAACAAGATATACTTCATTTCTTTTATTCAGGGGAGTACTCAATATGAGGGAATTCTCTAGTTTCTCTACAGTCATATTCAAAACAGGAACAAGCGATGCAGAAATAAACAAATGTGTAGCGCCAGTATCAAAAAGAGCATGCACCATAGTGTTAAACAGAGAAAGCGTACCATTAATGATGCCTTGACCAGACTGATCATTAGCTTCAGCTCCAGAAACTGCATAAGCTTGGCCGGACATCTTCTCCTTGCCTTTCTTGTTTCCACCAAATCCACCCCTTGGTGCACTAGGAGTGGTGTTAGCCATCATACTAGAAGATCCTACAGGAGTAGTGTTAGCTGCATAACCCTACTGATGTCCAGAAGCCCTCTGAAAATTTGTACCAGTGGGCTGATACTGCTGTTGAAACGAGGGTCTATAACCGAATGGCTGTGGAGAAGCAAAGCTCTGTGATCCAGAAAAACTGTGCTGACTCTGACCAGAAAGTCCTTTACCAGCTCCAAAATTAGGTCTAACAGATGTCTGTCCAGGCGCCGAACTGGTTTGAGAAGACCTTTGATTCTCTGGGCAATTCTTCCTCAGATGACCAGGCTGGTTACACGTATGACATACATAAGGGCCTAAGCATCCGCTAGTAGAATAAGTAGTACCACTGAACTGTCCACTGGTTCCACTCTGAGTGTGTTCACCTTTTTTCCGATTCTTCTTCTGATCTTTCTTGTTTATCTTTCCCCCAACCTGTTGCTCTCTGATAGACTTACCTTTATACTCACCAAATTGTTCAACTAAAGAAGCTTCAGCACGTTGAGCGGCAGCTATAACTTCAGAGATAGTTTTATAATCCACCGATACTAACTGATGACGAATCTTGGATCTCAGATGCTTCATGAATTTCACCATTTGGCCAATTGGATCCTCAACGACATATTGCGATAACTCCATAAATTTGGCATAATATTCTTGCACCGTCAACCCTTCTTGCTCAAAGTCATAATATGCACTGATCATATTTTGGCAGTGACCAGCGTTGCAATATTTATCACGGAATAAAGTCTCAAACTGGGCCCAAGTCATCATTTCACGTGGAGAATCCAGCTTGAGATTCCTCCACCAAACTTCTACCATCTTCTCGAAATAAAAGGTCGCTAAACCAACCCAATACTTTGTAGGAGTTCTAATACCAGTTAGCTTCTTTTCCAACACTCGGAACCAATTTTCGGCATTCTGAGGATCACCTCCACCCACAAATACTAGAGGATTTGTTTTTCCCAATTGCTCAAAGAATTTCATGTAGCGTGTCTCGGGGTCTTAAACGCTACTATTTCGGGGCAAATTCTGTAATACATCCCTTAAGGCCACAAGTGGATCAACAGGTTGTGACTCAGCAGATTGGGCAGTAGGAACAGTAGGAACACGATTTCTAGGAGCTCTTCGTGGAGGCATTTTGACAATCTGAAACATTTACGATTAAGTTAGAGTACGTTCTTTGGCACAGTATATTGCAAACTCTTATATATTTATTTACTATCGATCTTGTTGATATCACTTTTTATGATGGAACCTGGCTCTGATATAAAAAATTTTGTCACGACCTGCAAGGGACCCGAGACAGAACGGGGAACGATCCGGCCCAAAAGGGACGAATCATCCGACCCATTTCTCTTAAATTAATTATGCAACAGCGGAAGACGAAAAATTTAATTTAATTATTTAGTCAGGGCCCAAAATGTAATGGACTTAACAGGTCCTAAAGCGATATCAGATAGTAAACAAATATAATCCAATTAAAATAAAGACTGTGCGGAAAAGAAATGAAAGATTTAGGGCTTACAGTCATCCAAACAAATAAAAGTACCTCACAAATGTCTCTTAAGAGAGATTATTAAAATATTAAAATTTTAACGAGGATGCCGGAATCTATTCTTGACTTGGCAACTAGAAGTCTGACAGATAATTTCATTAAAATTTTATTTAAAGGGATGAGTTGTCTAACTCAGTAGGGATTTAAAATTTTCAGAATTTAAAAGAAAGATTTTTAATAAGCATATATAAAAATTTAAATAACATTTTTGTGTCATAACATTTAAAGAAATAAAGGCGATACTCGGCGATCGCAAGCCAAATAAGACCCTGATTAGGTTTAGGGTTTTGCACCCAGGGACACGGCACATACAGCTGTCCCATTACTCTAGTTAACTTTAGGGATTAAAGCCCAAGGACATTTCTAAAGAAATCCCCTTTTTAACAAATTAAATAACAACAAACACACCTCATGGGATAGAATGTGTAAAATAAAATTTAAAAAATTCTAATATTTGAAAATGAACAATTCATTAGAATATAAACCGTTAAATTTTAAAAGAATTATTTAAAAATAATAATATGCAAAATGTAGTGCATAAAAATAATCCCTACCTTGAATCCTAGCTTACACTAACGAGGCCCAATACTTAAGAATTCAAGGATCCAAAACTCACGAATTTATTGAGTTGAGTACCTAAAATGAAGTTGAGTAATTCCGCGAGTGAATCATAAAATCGCCATAATTATTTGAAATTAAATTGGATTAGAGAGTATTTTATTTATGGCCCAAAACAGGCCCACAAATACCTATGGAAGGTTTTAAACTGCGGCCCAAATAGTATTGGATTGGGCCCAATCTTGTCCAATACGTAGGCTCAAATGTTGTCCAATGTACAGGCCCAAATGTGGCCCAAAGTCTTTGGCCCATCAACACTTTCTATGCTCTCACACCTGTGAAGGATACCGCAACTGAGAAGTCTGGTTCCTTTCTCGTCGCAGTTTGTTCTTTGTCCGGCCGAGACTCCCTGTCTCCGCCAACTTCACGATCGAGCAGGCGGAAACATCCCACAAGATGTCTGCCTTAATTCCTCGCTCCATCAGTTTTCATCACGGGAGTTCGTCACGGACGAATTCCACATAAAACAATTCGACGCTCAGCGTCATCAAAGTCGATTAAGAACAATCTAAACAGCATTTTTCTTTTCTTCCCAAAACCCACATCTTCTAAACTACAACTCCATTAAACAGAAGCAGAAAAACAAAGTCTTGTGTGCCTCTGTAAAAGAATATTTCCGTTTGAAAAAGCTTCTTGTTGTCCGAAAATCCAAATGCTCAAATCTTCTATTTTGAATGAAATCCTTGCATGAATCAAGAAGGAAACTCAGCATTCCAACCAGTCAATTGAACAATTAGTTAAAAACAAACCACTTACTGAATTAGGGCTCCGATTTAAGCTCACAACGACTCGACTACCTCACGGCCGGAGAAGAAAAGTGCGAACGGCGAGAGCTGTGCAGAGGACGATCCAAAGGAATGATGGAACGGTTGCTTTAAAATTGAAGGAATGGCGACGATTTTGGGAAGAAATCTTCGCCCCTCGCAAAGAATCCGGAGAAGAAGAGGAACAGGAGGAATACATTTCTGGAAAACGTATTCCCCTCTTAATTATAATTTTTTTTTTAAAATTGGCCCACAAATCTGGGCCGGGTTTCGCAGGCCTCCCTCCTGAGAATCATGTAGAACTTGAGTAACCTTTAGTCGAATAGAATTTGAGTTACCCAACACAATTTTCTTATTGAAGTGGAGTACTCCATCTGAATAAGAAAAACTCTGAACTGCATCAACATCCGGAATTAATCTGTCAATTATAGAAGATACCCAGGAATCATTTTCATAACTTGAAATCACCTCCCTTATCCATAATGGTTGAATGGAAGTTGCTTGGTTGCAACTGGAATATTTGAAATCTCGTCTAGATAATGCATCGGCAACTATATTTGTCTTCCCTTTCTTGTACTGGATTACATAATGCAACCCTAATAATTTAGCTAACCACTTTTGCTGTAATGGAGTAGTAATTCTTTGTTCGAGTAAAAATTTGAGGGACTAATGATCAGTTCTTATTATGAATTACACCCGCTCCCTCCAAATAATGTCTCCACTTTTGAATTGACATTACTAAAACTAACAATTCCTTTTCGTAAATGGACAGCCAAGATTGCGAGTATGAAAAGGCTTATTGAGAAAGGCAATTGGCCGTTGATTCTGGAGTAGGACACCTCCTAATCCTGCATAACAAGCGTCTTTTTCTACAACAAAAGTTTGATGAAAATTGGGTAGAGCTAGCACTGGAGAAGATGTCATAGCATTTTTCAATTTCAAAAAAGCTGAATTAGCTTCCTCTATCTAGGTAAAAGCATTCTTCTTCAAAAGATTTGTCAAGGGTTGTGCAATAGCACCATATCCACGTATGAACTTTCTATAATAACCGGTTAAGCCCAAAAATCCCCTTAGTAACTTAATGGAGGTAGGAATAGGCCAATCTTTCATGGCAATCAATTTGTTTGGGTCTGTTTCTACTCCCTCGGCTGACAATATGTGACCAAGATAAGCCACCTTTGGCTGACCAAACTCGCAATACGACTTCTTTGCAAACAAAGAATGTTGGCGAAGCAGCTGTAACACAATTTGCAAGTGAACTAAATGAGCTTCCACTGATGAACTGTACACTAGAATGTCATAAAAAAACACCAACACAAACTTTCTTAAATGTTGCCGAAAGATAGAATTCATTAACGATTGGAATGTGGCCGAATCATTTGTCAAACCAAA
Organism: Begonia loranthoides; assembly: GCA_022433065.1. NCBI lineage: Eukaryota > Viridiplantae > Streptophyta > Magnoliopsida > Cucurbitales > Begoniaceae > Begonia > Begonia loranthoides. The sequence continues at coordinate 20,902,158 of CM039468.1, read as the reverse complement.
TGGCATAACACGAAATTCGTAAATGCCCTGATAAGTGCGAAAAGTTGTCTTATGACAATCTTCATTCTTGACTCGAATTTGGTGGTAACAAGCTCTAAGATTGATCTTAGAAAATATAGTCGAGCCATGTAACTCATCTATGAGTTCATCAATTAATGGCATAGGAAATTTATCCTTTTTAGTCATAGCATTCAATTGTCGATAGTCTACAAGGAACCTCCATTGACTATCCTTCTTTTTTACCAACAAAATTGGTGAAGCGAAAGAGCTGTTGCTTGGAACAATAATTCCTTCCTTCAACATCTTAGGTATGAGTCTATCAATTTCGGCCTTATGAAAATATGGACAACAATAAGGAGCCAGACAAAATGGTTTAGCATCTTCTATTAAAGGAATTGCATGATCATGAGATCTCTCAGGTGGTAAATCCACTGGTATTTGAAAAACAACTTGGAATATCTCAAGTATCTCTTAGATTTTTAATGGTACTAGTAGACTCTGTAGTGTTGAAATGGATTGCGGATGTCCCAATAGAGAATAACTTTGTTGTTGTAATCCAGTTAAGAAACTCTTAGTAGAACAGAGTTCTATGGAAGAGCAAGTTGAATTTGTTGGTAAACATATTTTCATATCTGAGAGTGTGATGCGTAACATCCCTTTTGGTAAATCAAACGTAACTGGACTAATATTACTGATCCAATCAATTCCTAATATCATATCACTGCCACCCAGAGGAAGAGATTGGAAAGAGAATATAAAATTCGTATCATGCATAGCCCATCTTATTGGAGTAGGAATTGAGGCACTCAATATTTTGGCTCCATTAGCAACTGTCACCACCAAACTCTTAGAATAATCCAACTGTAATTGTAAACGGTTTGCAACAGATTCATCAATGAAACTGTGGGTACTGCCACTATCAATCAAAATAGATAAAAGTTGGCTCGAAATATTTCCACTGATTCTAACAGTTGAGTTTGTGGCAAATCCGGCTAAAGCATTGAGAGACACTGCTACTTCTTCTATTTCATCCTGAGATTCTTCAATAGGTGTATCCAAAGTCTCCAAATTATTAGAATCGCTTGAAGCAACCAGCAAAAAATTGAGGGAATGATTCTTACAAACATGGTTGAAAGTGTACTTTTCATCACACTTAAAGCATAAACCAAGTTTTCTTTTCTGATCAAATTTAGCCGTTGTTAATTTGGGTAGCTGAGTCAATGCTGAATTATCTGGAGTAGATGGTATTATTGCAAACTTATTGGACCATTTAGAAGTAGTAAAATTTTTGTTGAACTTTGGTAAGTGTTGTAAAGCTTGGATAAACCATTCTTTCAACAAAGCTACCTAAAAAGCTAATGATAAAGAAGATGGATGATTTATCTTAACCGTAGCGTTAATTTCTTCCTTTAACCCACTAGGGAATATAGAAATGTAACAGGTTTTTGTCATCTGTTGCAAGGCCAGTTGTACCAAAGATTTAAGTGCTTCAAAACGTCGTATATAATCTTTCACCGTACCTATTTGGCAAATTTTTGAAAAGGATTCTATGATGTCTTCAGCAGAATTATCAAAAAATCGTCTGCACAATTCAATAGCAAACTAGTCCCAACTCGCCTGGGGATGAGCAGCGATAAACCCATCAAACCATAGGTCTACTTGGTCCTGTAGATGAATTTCTGCATATCCCAATCGAAGATTAACTGGGATTTGTTGAATCAAAAAGTATTTGTTTGCTTTCCGCAGCCATTCCCGAGGTCTATCTCTCGAAAAAAAAGGAAGATCTATCTGCGGTAATCTTGGTTGAAGCCCAAAATCATGAAGAAATTTTTCATTCGGTGATGGATGGCGGATATTATCTCCTGATGGTTGAAATTGTGAACTAGATGGAATATTATTTGCGGCTGCCTTACAGGGTGACGCATCTAACCTATTCGGAAATAGTTGTGCCAAAGCAGCCCTAACTGCATCATGTTTAACCGCAATATCTTGCGCCATCCGTGAACTGTAGATTCCAGTTTATCTTGGCAAGCAGCCAAGGATTGAAATTGTTTATCTGAATCTTCTAATCTAGAAAAAATAGTAGTGAAAGAAGAGTCAATACTCTGCAACTCTCCTTCCATACGCATCAATGCTTCATCATTAGATTTCAATCGTGTTTTCGCCATCGCCAGATCGTCACTGCTCTGATACCAATTTGTTATGATCAGAGATAAAATTGAAGAAAAACTGAATCTTTATTGAAATTGGAAACAGCCGTCCGGCTTTGCAATACAATTGAAAGGAAAGCAATAACATGAAAGGAATAATAAGAAAGGAATAATATGAAAGGAAACAACTAAAGTTACTAAAAACTACAGAATAATCTTCTCCAATGAATCTTCTTCCTTCATCTTCCTTTTTTATAGTGTCTCTACTTTGCCATGTCAGATGCCACATGAGCTATCGGCTACTATGCCACGTCAGATGTCACGCGAGCTACCGGTTGTCTTGGCTTACGCTGGCATCGTCTTCCCCAACGCAGCTGTTGAGGTTGATAACAGAATCGGAGAATGGCATAGTTCTTCGGCTTTGTCCTTACCATCCAGAAGCATCTCCAATCCGGAGAGACTTCTGGTTCGTGGTTCTGTGTCCTTCCGCGATCAACAGCCCCTGTGTTCGATCACTCGCAGCTGCCGACGACCAATCGCTGCTATCGCTCGTAGCTAGTCGTTTGCTCTGGACGTCGAGATCGATCTCTCGGCCGAATGCTCCCCTTCTCTCGCTCTCGATTACCTATTCTCGGTCGAATGGAATGGGAGAAGCCCTATTTCCACCTTGCAAAATGCTTCACGTAGCTTATTTCTCTCTCTTCTTCATTTAAAATATCTTTTTTTCCCTTTTAATTGACCCTTTTCTATTCTATTTTCTTTCTATTACTACTTAATCCAAACTTTCCCTCTTATTTTTCAGCTCAAATTTGTGGCAGTTTCCTTCCCTCCTTAATCCATTTTCATTTTTCATCCATTTTCATTTATCTATTTCACTTAATCTCACTTATTTATTTCTTTTATCCCATAATTTCCTTAATTCTTTTCCATAATATATAAATATGTATACACATCATATATTGTATAGCTTACACCAATTTTTGATTTATTTCGAACATCACCTGACAACGTTATAACTCCAATTTAGCTCATCAATTCCGTAAATTAAATTTTCTGTTTAGAAATTTCTAATTCCATCAATTTGACCAATTGACCAAAATTTACGTACGTGGCCGCTACGTGACAAATCGGGTCAACTTTCCAACATTATGACCGATTATAACGCAAAAAATTTACACGTGGAATTTCTTATTTAATATTTCATGGGTTTTACAATTACGTTTTCCATTAAAAAGCATTGTCATTCCACAGCGGAACGACAATGTTCTACTTGCAAAAAAATTATTGTCCGTTGCAACAAAAATATTATTTTCCTCTGCAAAAAGTGAGATATTGGTGATGAAAACTGAACAACGGCAATGGACTAGGAAGAGGAAAGAGAAGAAAATGATGAGAACTAGACAGTGAAATCAATAAGAAAGAATTGTTTTCGACAATGAGAAGATGTTTGGAAAACTAAAAAACATGAAAATTATTTTTGACGACGGACCAAACCATGTCGAAGCTTCCCGACATTGTATTCTCGTTAATATTATATCAATTATTGCAATTTAAGCATAAAACTTAGAATTTGCAGGGAGTAAACATAAAATCAACGCTATCTTCAAGAAAATATTTCTCAATAGGTAACGACGTTATTTGCAACGTCAATTTTTCATAGTTCAGTGTTTAAATTATTAGCAAAAATTGTTTAATAGTAACTTGTTATTGATCACAAAGTATGATGATTTATTTTTCATTTTCCATAGAAAAATATATCCTTCCACAATATGCTAACTTAATAATTAAAGATGACACCATTGGAGCTTAATACATTGTTTCTGACTGACGTTGTCGGACTATAATTGAATAGGAAAAAAGACAAATCAACCATCATATTTTACTGTTAGTGACAAATCAACCACTAACGTTTTTTCCTAACAAATTAACCACTGACCTATGGGAAACTATCAAATCCAGCGTCGCTGTCACGTTTGACGTTAAACGTGATGATGTGGCGCTGCGGCGGTTCGCCATAGTTTTTAAAAACCATGCGACAATGTTTTGCTTGCGAAAAAATTATTCTCCGCTGTAACAAAAATATTAATTTTCTCTGCAAAAAGTGAGATATTGATGATGAACATTGAACAACTGCGATGGACTAGGAAAAAGAAAGAGAAGATAATGATGAGAACTAGACAGTGAAATCTAGAAGATAGAATTGTTTTCAACAACGAGAAGATGTTTGGAAAACTAAAAAACGTGAAAATTATTTCTGATGATGGACCGAACCATGTCGAAGCTTCCCAACATTGTATTCTCGTTAATATTATATCAATTATTGCAATTTTAGCAAAAAAATTAGAATTTGTAGAGAGTAAACATAAAATCGATGCCGTCTTCACGATAATATTTCTCAACAGGTAACGGCGATATTTGTAACGTCAATTTTTTATAGTTCAGTGTTTAAATTGTTAGCAAAAATTGTTTAATTGTAACTTGTTATTGATCACAAAGTATGATGATTTATTTTTCATTTTCCCAAGGAAAAATATTTCCTTCCACAATATGCTAACTTAATAATTAAATATGACACCATCGGAGCTTAATACATTGTTTCTGAATGACGTTGTCAGACTATAATTGAATAGGAAAAATGACAAATCAACCATCATCCTTTACTGTTGGTGACAAACCAACCACTAATGTTTTTTTCCTAACAAATTAACCATTAACCTATGGGAAACTATCAAATCCAACATCGCTGTCACGTTTGCTGTTAAACGTGATGCTGTGGCGCCTCGGCAGTTTGTCGACAAACCGTCGCGGCTCCATAGTTTTTAAAAACCATGTGAAGACTTGTCATGAACCGCGGCGGTTCAGCTAGGAACCGCAGTGGTGTGTCAAGACACTGTTGCAGTTTGGTATGAAGCCGTCGCGGTGTCTCATAAATCGCAGCGATTTACTGAGACATCGCTGCAGCGTCAGGCTAAACCGCAGCAGTTTATTGAGAATTGTATAAATACATCAAGGACTCCTCATGATTTTCTCAGACATTTTGTCAGCGATTAGCGAACCCTAGAAAATTCTGAGAGCTGAAGTGAACTGCATTTTAGTGAAGTTGAAGAATTTGTTGAAAAGCAAATGGCGTCTTGGAGTGTTGAGAAATCTGTTATTAACTGTCAAGTTCAAGTGCTGCCCATAGTTACATTTTTGGCCAATCAGGTACGTGGAATTGGAGATGAAGCTGCGATAGTGTTGCACTCCGTCTTAGTAAATCTACACGAGGAGGATGAGGAGGACCTTCGTTTATTATGTCAATCCACTAGTGACGAAGACATGGATATGGCTCAGAGGAGGCCTCGACGTCCAATACAAGTAGAAGGCAGTTTCGCTGGTATGGGCCTTGGCAAAAAGTGTAGTTTACTTAATAAGATTAGAGAAGAAATTGTCGATCATGCGTTGAAGAATGGGTATGGGATAAAATTCACCCACAGTGACGTACATCGGTTGAGGGCTGCATGCTAAGAAGGATGCATGTGGCGCCTGCACGCCTAAAAAATACAAAGTGAAATGACGTTTTAAATAAAGTTCTACAACGACGTTCACACTTGCTCGAGAAAGATGGAAAGTCGCCATGCCTGAACCAAATTGGTGGCAGCGCATTACTTGGACAGGTTTAGAAGTCAGGCCAACTGGGACCTTTCTTCCATAATTGAGATAGTTAAGAAGGACTTCAACGTCAACATAACACTCAGCCTTACTAGAAGGGCAAGAAATGCGGTAAAAAAAATTAACAAAGGGGAATACAATGAGAAATAGAAGCTCATATGGTATTATGCTAAGGAGATTCGGATGTCTAATCCTAGAAGCTTGGTGTGCATTGACCTAAAGATGAGTGCATTTAAAAGGATGTACATGTGTTTGGCTGCATGCAAGATGGCCCTATGGAACTGGGGTAGACCGGTTATTTTTTTGGACGGGTGCCACTTGAAGGGATCGACTCCGAGCCATCTTGTCACTACTGTCACCATTGACGAGAATGATGGAATCTATCTGATTGCTGTAACAATGGTTGAAGCAGAAAATAGGGCTTCTTGGAGCTAGTTTCTGGAATTGTTGCTCGACGATCTAAACACCCTATCTGGCAATGGATGGACAATCATTTCTGATAGACAAAAGATGCGGTTGATTGCTTTTGCCTTCTGTGTTTATGTTATGCATTTTGTACCAATGTCTGACTCATACTATGAATCTTTGCAGGGGCTAGTGCTAGCTGTCAGAGAGGTGGCAGGGCAAGCGGATCATTGGTTTTGCATCCGACACCTGTATGACAAATTTCCAAAACAATTTAAAGGCAGGTTGTTCATGGATGCAATATGGGCCGCATCTAAAGCCACAACAGTGAGGCAGTTTGAGAGAGAGATGGCGAAGTTATTTTTGCTTGACCCAACAGCCCACAACTATCTACGAGGAATAGATGTGAGATGCTGGGCCAAACATGTCATTTGCTCTATCCCCAAATGCGACCTAAGCCTTAATAACCTCAATGAGTCCTTCAACTCTTGCATCCACCAGCCTGGGACAAATCGATTCTAAGTATGTTTGAGTTCATACAAAAGGGCATTATGGGTAGGATCGTGATAAAAAAGGAAAAGATGGCTCGCTCGATAGACCTTTTGTGTCCGCAAATCAGCAACCGGCTAGCCAAACTACAACTTGCTGGTCGAAATTGGAGCCCTCAGTTTTCAAGAGCTGCCCAGTTTAAGGTAAGTAACGGTAACGAACAGTACTCTATCGATTTGTACAGGTGTACTTGTACCTATTACCGGTGAGAGTTGACCGGCATCCCATGTGTCCATGCAGTCTCGTGCATTCACTTCACAAAGAAGTCTCATGAGGAATTTGTGCATGCGTGCTATCATTGGGAAACATACATGGCGATGTACTCCCACTTTGTCCGCCCCGTCAATGGACAAATCGAGTGGCCACCTGTGACGCATCTTGATCCAATTATCCCACCGCTATTTAAAAGGCTTCTAGGAAGGCCGTGAAAACATAGAATACGGGATGTGGACGAGGCCCCAAGCTAGACAGTGCTGCCCAGAAGACATATGAACATGACCTGTGGCCGTTGTGGGCGTGTGGGGCACAATTTCCGCACGTACGAAGGCGGGTCCATTGCAGGGGTCGGCAGAGGTAACAGAGGTAGAGGCAGAGGCAGAGGCGATAGAGGAAGATCGGCGAGCACATTTATGGGTTTCAGAGTCCCTAAGACAGCCCCCGAGACAATTCCTTGCATAGTTCCCGAGGCAGTCCCTGAGAGAGTTGCTGAGACAGTTCCGGACATAGTTCCTGAGACACAGGTGAGCCCATAATCACGTTTACATTATCAAGTGTTATTTGAACTATGCTAATGTTAATTGCAATGTGTTTTGCAGGAGGATAATGTGCAAGGTCCACAAACACAAACATACACAAATGTGGACCTTAACCTTCATTGAAACATTGGTTTGATAAAGTAGGTTTCATATATATATGCAATTGTAGTGGACATTATCGTTGTAAAATTTGAATTTCTTTGATAAATTGGATATGATATATTGGTTCCATACATATGGTTGTTGAGGGTGAATGGAAATTGATTAGTATGCTAATGTCTAGGTACCAACTGTGAAGTTGAATATGTTTTTAAGAACCATGAAGAGCCACTGTGGTTTTTTTGAAGCGCCGCAACAGCTTGGTAACAAACCGCGGCGACGTGTCTACAAAACCGCAGCGGCTTGCTAACAAACCGCGGCGGCCTATCCGCAAAGCCGCAATGGCTTTATGACGCGCCGCGGCGGCTTGCCAACAAAGTCGCAACGGCTCGTCAAAAATTGCTGCAGCGTGTCCAAAAAGTCGCAGCGGTTTTTCATTATTAGTATGTCATGTATGCTTCGGTGTTATGAACATCTTGCTAAAAGTGTTGCAATGAATGCGATGACCATGCTTACTTGGTTGTTAATGATGAATGGAATCAATTGATTTATTTTCACTCTAAAAAGATTAAAAATTTTACAAGAGTTTCACTTGTTTTTAAGTCTATCCCCCCTACAACATGAACAACAACGTATATGTATTTCCAAACCAAACCAGATATTATCCAAACTAACTATAAACATAAAAAGCAAACATGCCAAGCGTCAAAAACTGTTTTCTATAAAAATTGATATTTTTCTATTGAAACGGCAACGTAAATGTAAACATAAGTCACAAAAAAGTCTACTAAAACATATATTCCGATGTTGCCTTCTTTCTGGTCCGTTTCGGCCGCAAATCCTTGATTGTAAAAGACAATTGCGTGTCAACAAATACGTTCGATGTTGTGTCGAACAACGGACCCTCAAAGGTTTGATCATCGTGCTCGTGGAATTGTACCTTATTAGTGCATTATCGAATCACCCTCATCCCCTCACTCGTACACTGCAAGATGTCATACGGGCTGCAATGCAAAGGAAACAATTGCCAGTAAAATACGCGAAAAGCAATATTATGAATTTACACAAGGGAAAATACATATCGCTCTTTGTCAGTGGGAGCTACGATAATGGAGATTGCTTCCAGCATCAATTGTTGGTAAGCATATTGAGTGTGGAGGTCAACGGAGGACATAAAACAATTTTTCTTTGGGTGTGTCTGCAATGTAAACAATGTATTAAATGATCTCAGTGAATATAAACGACAACCCGGAGAAGCGAGATGGTTACTTATGTGAATTCACCCTAAGATGAGTAGACTTCGTTCCTGTTGAAACGCGAATATGTCTTCGTCATTGACCGCATAGCACTGCATATAAGTTGAGATGAGAACTAAGATAAAATCTTATACACTAAGATACAAAGAAGACTTCTCACTGTGTTTGGCGTCCCGACTTGATGAGGGAAGATGATATCAGTGATGATGTAATCGCCGTCGAGCAGCTTTCCCCCCAAGAATTGCGCACGTCTCCACGTTCTTCCGAGTATTTGGCTCAACATACTTCTTGAAGACATCCATCAAATCCCGAGACTGCAGCAAAAAAAGCAAAAGGTCGTCAGACTAATAAAACATGAATAAGTGCAGACACACATATATAACCAAATCAAAGACGTACCACGCGAACAGTTTTAAGGGCCTGAGGCTATGACTCACTTGTCTCCTGCACCTAGGCAAGCATGGTTGGAGGAGCAGGTTGGCGTCTTACAGCAATTGTGCTGCAAATCAACATGTTATTACGTCAAACACAAATAAGGTAAAGACTGAACTTTGCGTACAAATTAAATAACTTACAAGCATTCTGTGCTTTCTATTGCTTCTGAGGATGATGGCGAGGCTGCTGTACGGGCTGCTTGCTCCTTTATTCTCTGAAGTGCTTCCAACAACTCACGATGCCTCTCTTCTGCTCGCTGATGCCTCTCTTTTGTTCGCTTGTCAACTTTCTTTATTTGGACCTACGCCATTTGAAGGTGTTCCTCCATCATTTGTATTTTGGTAAGCGTCATATGATGGAGCTCCTCCATCCTGCTCATTGAGTTGGATGTCTCCTCAGGCATCGAAGTAAAATGCGATGTCTGAGGAGGGGGAGAATGCCTCTGCTGCGGAGCATCCTCCTCCATGTGCTGCAGAGGCAATGCTGGAGTCTGTTCTGCCGAAGGCTGAGCCACTGAGAGGGGTGGAGGTGCTGGCGGCTGGGACATTGAAGGTGGCTACTTCGGGGTCTTGTGTACCTAAGTCCTTCCAACTTTGCTGACACCCATTCGATTCACTTTCGATTTGTTGTACATGTCTATGGCTATCTCTTCGACTCTTGGCTCATCCTCCGTGATCGATACCACAAACTCCTCAATAATCCTCTGGATGAGCCAGTTGAACGACAGATTCTTCGCCGGGTTGTTGAGAACCTTGTGCATATGCCTCAGGATGACATATCCAATATCCACCTTTTTCCTAGTGAACACCTTCTCCAGCAAACAGAGATCCATGTAGCTAATATGGTCTTGATGTCTATCCCGAGACAAAATCATGTACGTCGTCATGAGGTGGATCACTCGGGCTATGACATTCAACTCCCTGCCCTTTAGCTTCTTGTACTCAGCAATCTCGGTATCCCAGTGCAACAATCTAAGCACCGATAGCCCTTCTCCTCGGCTTATGAACGGTGGATCCCACGGCACGTTATAATATTGATCGCTTGTCTCATCCAGTACACATCCAAGCATATATTCAACTCATTGGGAGTCAACCTCAACTCCTGTCCAAAGATATATGTTCGTAGCTCTAATGGATGGGTGGAGACTTCCAAATTTGCGTAAAATAGTCTGACAATCCTCTCGCAATAACTTTCTCCCATTCGACACAACCCGCCTAATCCAGCATCCTCAACCAATTGTTCAATTCTCATTCCAGCCAATGACTTCAAATCTACTCTTTTAGAAACAATAATTGAATGGTGTTGTATATCATCTTCATACCGTTCTCTGGCGTTCCCTGTCCTGAATAGTTGGGACTGGAAACCCGCTGTAACGGCTGGTAGTTATTCAAGCTTGGGTTGAGGTTGAGATTGAGAATGTGCCACTATTTCTCCAGCCTCCGCAGTTTCTGCGTGTTGCACCGCCGCGGTTTGGACAGCTTGCACCGCGGTGGGTGCTCCTTCTTGCACAGTTGCTGGACCGGCAGACTTCGGCGTCTCTAGTATCGATTGCGACGGCCCACCCCTTCCTTCATCACCATTTTCTTTGCTCGGGAATACATTGTCGTTGTTTGTCTAACCTTAGTGTTCGCCAAGCCTAGGTTTTCCTTCTTTGTGTTTTGGGTGAAATGGTCGGAGCCCTCGATCGAGTATGTATAACGACAGTGGATCAAAGACCGAGGCACGACAAACCGTTGCGGTTTCGGATGACGCCATAGCGGTGTTTCAGTAAAACAATGCAGTTTATGAGACGCCGCAACGATATGTCAAGACACCGCGGCGGCTTCATACCAAACCGCAGCAGTGTCTTGACACACCGCTGCGGTTCTTAGCTGAACCGCCACGGTTCATGACAAGTCTTTGCATGGTTTTTTAAAACTATGGAGCCGCAGCGGTTTATCGACGAATCGCAGCGGCGCCACATTATTACGTTTAACGGAAAACGTAACAGCGATGTTGGATTTGACAGTTTTTCATACGTTAGTGGTTAATATGTTAGGAAAAAAAACGTTAGTGGTTTGTTTGTCACCAAAGTAAAAAAAGATGGTTGATTTGTCATTTTTCCAATTGAATATTATGAGAAAGTAAATCAAATAAGTTGCTTCTTTTGAATTTTATTTATTTATGCAATTTTTTAATTAATTATTTTTGTTGAAAATGTTTATTTTCGTATTAAGTATAGTGGTCTGGTTGTTTTTCTTAAAACTTGGGCTTAATATTATAATCAGGGTCTTAACTTTATTATTTTGAATGAACAAAATAATATTTACTCATTGGTTACCAATTATACATAAACACAACAAATTTAGTATGTGTACTTTTACCAATGTCCTACAATTCACTAGTTTTCTTGACGGGTCACGTAAGAGAATGACTTTTATCATCACATGCATGATTTACGTAACAGAATATACAATCAAGAGGATTTAAAGTAATCAATCTTTTTAAACGTAAAACCTTTTTGCTAACCGACGCCCCTAGCCAAAGGTTTTTCTTTAGTTGGGTTAAAATTATTCTCACGCCTTTATGAGGCTTAAGAAGGTCATAAGAGTGGATTTTTTTATTTTTTATTTTATGAGGCTCTGCTTTTAGGATTTAAAGTAAACATATTGTTACGGGTTGTTTGAAGTGGATATTCTTGCTTGGATATTGAAATTATATTAATTATAGTACAATAATTTAGAATTAAATATATTAATTGAAGAATTTTAATGAAAGATTTAAAATATTAAAATTAATAAAGTTAAAATAAATAATTTTATTTTATAGATAATAAAATAAAATAAAAATTGTTGAAGAATTAGTAAAGTTGAGTGTATTAGAATTAGTAAAGAATAACTTGTAATAAGCCACGGTTAAGGAAAAAATTTAGTGTTGGTTTAATATTTTATATTCTTGAAATTAATGAAATATAGCGTAGGAAGACCGGATACAATAGGAAATATTGGATGAAGTTTAGAGACGGCTAAGATCAATCTGAATTGGAGAAAAATGCTTCGCAAAAGTGTTTGATGATAGATATCGTTGGACCGTTTGATTAGTTTAGCAGAAAAAATATGAATCATTGGATTGGAAAAAATGCTTCCGTAGGAGTGTTGTTTGACACTTGGGTGTAGGAGAACATTAGACCGTAGAATTAGATTAGTGGAAGGAACATAGATCGTTAGATTTAAGAAAGATTCTTCAATGGAAGAGAAAAATCTCGTTCAAGAGAGCTTAGTAAGTTAGGAATGTCATTGTTTTACGTTTTTGCATGTATCTGCGACTACGTTTATGTCTACGGCAGTGTTTTAAGTGATGAGAATAAAGTTGTTTAATTTACTCGTGGAGACACTAGTGTCCACAGAATGATTTTTAGAAATAAATTAGTACATGTGGCAGACGACGAGTGATGGATGAACTTGTGGATTGGAGTTTCCACCGACGTGTTTGGCTATCACGGAAATGTTGGTGTCTGCAGTTTCTTTGGCGACAACGAATGTAAGTTTTAGGGTTGATGTGGTTGTTGGTCATTAGTCGAGTGGGTTGTCGCGAACATTTGCTGCGACTGTTCACACGTCTGCTGTAACTCGGGCGAGTTTTTATTTAAGTTAATTTTTCAGATTTCTGGCGAGCTACGATTTAATCCTTAGACTGTTTAGGAAAAGATAAAATTTAGATGCGATTTCGTGAGATTTTATCCCACAAAATGTTTTGGTTTTAGCTCTATAAATAATAGGGTTTGGGTTGGAACCCTAGTCGCCCGAGAACCCCAAGACATAGGAGTTTCCCTTCTACCTGTTGGGTGAATTCTTCTACAAGTTTCTGAAGATAAATTGCTATTGTGAGGAGTTCGGTACTGTTTCTTAGATTGTATAGTGTTAAAGTTATCATTTTGTTAATAGACTCTTTGTTGTTTTAAGGGAAGTTTCAGTTTGTGAAGAAAGAATTTAACAATGAGACCTTCATAAGAATTCCAAGTAAGAGATGTTTATCTATAATTGGCATTTGGCTGCTCCACAAAGTGTTAAGATAAAGTAGTGTGTTTATTGACTATTTGATGCCTATGGGCTATGATTCGAGGAAGTATTTTTATTGACTGTTAATATGATGCCTTTATTTAAGACATGTGATGATAACTTTGGAGATGTTTTGATTGTTTTCATGCATATTTGATGATACTATTGGATTATATGTTACGTTTCATTGACTTGAGGATATGTCTACTATTGAATGTTCATGCACGTTAGACTATTATTATGTATTATGTATGTTTCATGCATTATATTTTTCAAGAGAATAACGAAAATAGTTTTCATAAATACGTTTTCATAAAAGATAGAACTAGAATTTAATATATGTAAGAATGAAAATGAAGGGTTGAGGAAATGTTGTCCCAAAGGTTGATCCTATGGGGGATAAATCCATTAGCCTGGTTATGTCAGGGCTTGGCCGAAGTTCACCAAGTGGTTGTGCATTGTGTGCTCAATACTAACAGAGGTTATGGTAAAAGGGACTATCTCGCCATATTTCTCATAGTTGTTCCTATTCTTCCCGCAAGAATCTCGACAAAAGTTGTGTGGTTATTTTAAAAAAAAAGAACAAAAAGACGTGTTTTTACGAAAATGCATTTCATATTCATATTATGTTATGCATCTCTTACTAAGAGTTAAACTCATAGTTTGAACTTTATGATGTAGGTAATTGATAGTATGATTGAAGAGGAATTCTCATGGGCGGAGTCAAAGCGTTGTCGAATAGAAATTGACCCGTGGCTGAAGATTTTAAAGACTTTCGTTGTATATGGTTTTAAAGGAATGATTTTATATATGATGTTATTTAAAAAAATAACCAAAAAAAAAAGTTTTGACGCTTCAGAGCATTACACAATAGCTGTAAAATTAAGTGAGTTGAGTTTAAGATGAAAAAGTTCAGTAATCTGAAATTTGACATGTGTAAAATTAAGAAATAATTGAAGTAAAGTCATAATTTGGTAAGTTATTAAATGGCTTTAGAGAATCGAAGAGAGAGAGAGAGAGAAAGAGAGAGGGAGAGAGAGAGAAAATCAAAGATTGATAAAAAAAACCTTAATCGACGATCATTTTGAGTTGGTTTCAACATGGAAAATAACCCTTGAGATGGGACGAGCAGATTGATATACAATTTGTGTGGCGACAAGGCAGATTCGATAAGATAATCAAACCTTTTTGGATTTAAATGCATATGTACTAAAATTGCGTTACGAAGAGTCTCAATTGGCAAATATAGTGTGAAATGAACAAGAATTTGACTGAGAATCTTTTGGGATAATTTGTTTTATATGAAAAAAAATTTTGGCCAGAAAACAAGGCTCGAACTATGTAATTCTTGAAATGTAGGTAACGTCACGACATTCTTGATTATGCATGCTGTTAGGGTAGTAGAACACGACAAATGGAAAGTTGACACATGGACACCACAACATTATGAAAAACAAAATATCTCAGCATGTTGAGTTTATGCCCTAATGTTTTTAAATGATGCTAGTCATTCCAAGATGGAAATGCCACAAAGTTATGCTATGCCACAATGTTTTATGAGGATGCTCTTACATTATTTATGCCATGGTATTTTTGAGCAATGTCATGACATTCTTTGCAAAGTCTTGTTTTTAAAACTATTTTAAAAATGCATTATTTTCTCGATATATTTTGTAGTGTCACACTAGTAAACTATGACACAACATTCTATTTTTGTGTGAATAAACTAACTAAATAGTGGAATGGATAAAGCATTACATGTATGACATTAAATGCATATCACTGCATTTATGTGATAATAAAACACGTATTTATCTGTAGGAGATTGGGGTATGTGACTAGTTTACCCTATACTCGATCACTATTTTCCAAGGTGTGGAATATGCAAATCCATGGAACAAATAGAAGATCGAAACTCTAAAATCTCATGAGATAGCAAAAGTTGATGGCTAGGGCCATGCAGTGAGACTCCATGAAGTCTAGCATTGTGTGGTGGATCGCGTATTGTTTGTGATGACATATCTATATCACATTGAGCATAGTTGCATATACACTCGAATGCCAATATAAGTAATAGAAATGGTAATTAATAATACATTATCATTTGCAGAGCATAGACCCCATCATGCTGCATTAGAATACTAGGTTTGTGACGTGCTTTGGGTAGGGTTTGGGTGAGTTATGGTAGTGCGTGGTCGACCTGTGGTTAAGGAGCGGTCGACAAGAAAACAAACAGGTTCAAAAGATTGCTTCTAGACAAATTGCTGTCGACTTGACGAACAATGAACAATTGACCTAATGAATAATGACCCGCCAATTTGTTTTTTCGCAGATTTTTTTAGAAAACTTTGATAGCAACAAAAATACATCTAATAGAAGATTTTTGATACAATTGTTTTACACGATCTAAAGGAATGAATGATAAAAAGACCCTCAAAATTTCATGGGGAAATGATACATCACAGGCTCCACCTTGTTTTTCTTTTCAATTTTAGGTTATTTATTTTATTTTACTTTATTTCAATTTGTAATAGTTTTAAATGTTGTTGGGATTGTTTAGGTAGAGTCATTCTAGCCATATGGTTGTTTTGTTTATTTAGAATGTTAATTTTGTAATTTAGTAATTAGGGCTTAACCATAATTGTTGTAGTATTTAAACACCCTCTAGGTGACTTTTGTAAGGGATTTTGGTTGAAAATGAAAAGTTGATAGCTGTTGCTATTCTCCCCCTTGCAAGTTGCAAGAAACTGCTCATCTGTTGGATTGTTAACAATTTGATTTGAGTTGTGTTCGGAGTGTTTGATTCTTCATGAGAGTTAGATTTAACACCTTATTGCTGCAATTTTCTCTCCTTCGTCCTTACAGGGAGAATCCTCGGGCAAAACTGTAGAAACTCATTTATTTCCAGGTTGGACTGCACCCTTGTTCTCAGGGTCACCAAACAATTGGAGTTATAAACTAGGCAGTACTAGACCAACTTGTCGTCTTTGTTTTTTACATCATCTCCATTTCACCGCTCCATCCATCCATCCATCATTGTTTAAAGTTTGAAGCTTCAATTTTGATCACTGTTCTTGTACAATGGTCATCAGGAGAAGGAGCCGTGAAGTTCCATTTTTGAGTTGTTCTTTGGGTTTTTTTATATCTATCATTTCATTGCGCCATCATTCTGTCTTCTTAGTATTGTTCAATTGTTGGGTTGGAATTTAAAGTTTTTGTGGTCATCAATCCTCGGAGAACAGAGCATCCCACTCAGGAAAATTTTGTCTTTTGTTGTCTTCTGCAAAAGCAGGCTGCTGCGGATACCCAGCCCCGCATCATTAGCCGTCCACGTGTCTTCTTCCTTTTTCAGCCTTCCTCTCAGCCTTCAATTCCTTCCACTCTATTAGCATCCTTCCGCTCCAATGACATCATTGGCTTCTGCTGGGAATCTTCTTCTTTGCAGACGCCAAAGATTCCTATCCAATGAATATCCTTCCTTCCACGCGATCCATCGAACGTTTGAGGCCTTCCCATTAAAGTCGCGCATGTCGAACACGTGACTCCTTCCCTATCCTCAGACGCTTACTCTGTCGCGGACACCATGTGTGTCCTCCTCAACCGGCCACGTGTCTCAGCCTTTATTCAGACACTCTTTCAGCCGTCCGATTCCTTTTCACGGGAGCCTTCTTATCTGCGGAAACATCCTCCTTCTCTCGCTTCGGAAATCCTTCCTCATCCAACGACCCTACTTCCTTATTCGCCTTGATCCAACAACCTTTATACTCTCCGACATATTCCTATTCATACAGAATATCCAAATCTCACAATTTCGGATATTTGCTTCTCACACTAAATCATCTAGCCATTCATCTATGTATTTAGCCGCCCTTGATCAAATCCAGCGACCATTGTCTTTCACCTTCCCCCTTGTCTACCTGCACCTCTATTAGCTTCCCTCATCCTTTAACCTGCCTTTCATCCACCCCCTCACTTCAAAACACCGTTCTTATTTCCTTAGACCCATTTCCTTCACCCGATATTTACCTAAACAGTCGTTCCCTTTATTCCCAATCCCACTCCTCCATGAGAGCTGTCTGTGGTGCATCATGAAATTTAAAGGGACGACCGAGTTGTGACGAAAACAGTGCAAGCCAGTCAGAAAGTTTTTAAAAATTGCTACTTTCTACTCTCAAAGTGATCTCCAATGGAAGAAAACATTCCAACTTGATAACTTGTGAGTTTTTACAATCTTACTAGGAAATTCACTTTATTAGGAAAGGAAGTGAGAAGGTTGCAATAGAAAGAAAACTAATCCAACTTTCATAAATGATTAGAAATCAGAACACAAAACAATTGATTGTCAACAACTGAATTGCAATGTGGATTTTTGTTTTAAAAAACAAATAGAAGAGGCTAAAAACTCTATATTTTAATTCATTAAAACTGAAAAGAAAAAGTCCTAAAGAGAGTTTAAGTAGTTTATCCAAAATTATAGTTTAGAGTTCACAAAAAAAAAATTATGAAATTAACTTTACTAGGATTTCTACTCGATTTAGGACAACCTATAATCGAGTGATTCTAAAATTAATCATAAAATAAATAAATTAAACTATTAATAAACTTAAAGTCTTATGTATAGCCATGATCTAATAAATCATTCTTTAAAGTCCATCTTCAAACTGATTTGAGCTTCAATTTCAGGTAAGAGATATTAGGTTTTTTTATTAGAAAACAAAATTATTTGTTCAGGGACCATTTGACATAGCAAAATAACTCCAAATTTAACAAAACGCCTCATTCTAGAAAGCTTGACATGTTATCTATAATCTTTATGAAGTATACTTTTGATATGAGATTGTTAAAGCTGTCAAATATGTTAAATGCTGCTCGGGAGTCAGATTATCAACAGTTTTTGGAATGTCTCATATTTTTTCTAAATTTGTGCTTGATTTTCCACTTATGCTTGATATTAAATAACTCCCAATTATATTTAGATGCGTGATAGATGTGTTTTAAGACTTTTAATGCACTTTTCTCTATGATTACCTACAAATAAAATATTAAAATTATAGTTAGAAAATTTCTTCGGTTGATTGTGATTGGAGGCAATCCGTGACACATCAATATGTGTAACACTAATCAACTGTAGAGTGTTTGTAATGAAGGTTAAAGATGTGTTAGACACAGTTTCTATTTTTTAGATGTGTCAAGCACACATAAGTTTATATATATTAATGTAAGGAAAAATGACAAATCAACCATCGTGGTTTTAGGTCAATGACAAGTCAACCACTGTGGTTTAAGTCTTAATAAGTTAACCACTAACGTATGGAAAAATGATGAATCTACTATCGCAGTCACGTTTTCCGTTAAAACATAGTCAGGACGCCGCGGCGGCGTCCTAGGACACCGCAGCGGCGTTCTAAGAAACCGTCGCGGCGTCCCGAGCAAACCGCGACGGCATCTTGCATTTGTTAGGGTTAAAAATGTTTGATCGCAAATTTGAGGGCTTAAACGATTGATTTAGGGCTCGAAAATGGGGGTCATGGAATAAATTTCAAGATAGGTCGTAGATCTCTGAGAGAGCTTCGATTTGATACCTTCTGCGTCCAATTCCGACACTCGTAGCGAAAGTTATGGTCGTTTGAAGTTGAATAGGTCGAAAATCTAATAAAAACTGTGAATTTGGCAGGACGCCACCCTAAAATTCGTCATGACGCCGCTGGGGCGTCCTAAAATTTGGTAGGACGTCGCCGTGGTGTCTTACATAGTTTAGGGCTAAAATTGTTAAAATTCGGCGATTTAACAGTTTTAACCCTAAACTATTTAAGCCGCCGCCCCGTCGTCCCGGGACGCCGCGGCGGTGTCCTGCCGAATTTTAGGATGCCGCTGCGGCGTCCCGACTGATTTTAACGCCGACGGTAACTGCGATGGTTGATTTGTCATTTACACGTACGTTAGTGATGAAGTTGATGTTCTTGCTGAAAGTTTATCAGACAAAGACGGGGCGACCCACTTGCATGAAACCATGCCCCGGTCAGGCCAGACCACGATCAAACTTGGTTCGAAAAAAGGATTTCAGCGCGCCCAAGTGAGCTGGATGCTGAGGTTGAACTCCTAGTTAAATTCTTCTCAACAAGTTTTTTTTTAGATAATCAAATTTATCTTGTCACCCTTGTGACATAGATGTTTTTAATAAAGAATAAAAATCAGAATATTTTAATTATTATTTTTTCAGTAATTTACCTCAATTGTAACTTTCCGATAGTTTTCTTATTGAGACTATTTATTTATTTCAATTAGATTATTTTGGTCATTAGGTTAGCTTCCCTATTTCACTAAGTCAATGAGAAACTCTATAAATACTAGTTATGATTCAATAAAATTAATGTGTACTTTATTTTTCTTCTCAGACTCACTAGTCGTTGGTAACTGATTTATTAATTATATGGTCTAAAATTACAATATTCCCTATAGTATACCAATAATGCACACTTTTCAAGTAATAAGTGCCTTTTTATGTGGTAGGGTAAAGATGATTAAATTAAATGAGCAACCTTATCATAGCCTAATCATTGCTCTATGGACAGTATGTCTTATGTGCTTGGGTGGGTAAAGATTAAAGCCCTACTTTTGACTTGTCGTATTAGTTTATTTCATTATCAATTTTTTTTTTTTATATTTATCAGCATGTTATTCTAACTTTTGCCAACATATATTGATAACTGGTCGCCTGCGACCCACGTTAACTAATTTGAATTAGTGTTTTGTATGATAACACATTTTGACTTAAGTTTGAAATAGTTTTTCTTATGTAAGCTTTTTGAAATTGTTTGTATGTCTATGCTTGGTGGCTAAGCACATCATAATGTTAAATGAATGTGACAGCTATTTACGAAATTATCTAACATCTGTTCGATTCTGTTTCAGAAATCCAAGATTTCCATCAACTTTAGCCTTCTGAGCCAATTGGGTTGAGCCTGCTTTATTTAGCCTCAAATTGCACTTTCCAATTTGCAAAGAAACCCATCAAACTTGCAAATTGGATGTGGGTTTCTCTGTTCTTTGGTGTTTGAATTTGGGTTTGTAAATGGGTTTCCGAAGGAGAAAATGAAGAAGTGACCGAACCGGACTTTATTAAAAAAAAACAGAAAAAAAAACCTGATGAAATATGATAAATTTCTTGAGTGTGATGAAAAAGAGGCATGGGCCCTTGTAAAGTATTAAAAAGAGATTGAATTTAGACTCACATTTTCAAACTTTTTTTTAGATGCAATTGTGGTAGCTTTTATAATAATTACCGTTAATTTTATTTTTAAAAAAATAAATTGTGTGAAAAAATAATAAACTTTTGATAAATTAATTCATGAAAAAGTGATTTATCAATTTAAATAGTTAATTATTAAATTACATTAAAATTGAGAGAAATATTTAAAGAGTGTGAGAAAAAATAAATAGTTAACTGTGATTATTAAAAATTTAAAAGAATAGAGTGAAAATAAATTTTTTTTCTAACCACTTTCACATTATTAAAAAAGTAAGGGAAAATGATAAATTTACCATTATTCTTTATTGTTAGTGACAAACCAATTACCATTTTTTTTTGCTAATAATTTAACTACTGAACTTTGAAAAATTGCTACCACAAACATCATCGTTAACTTTTTGAAAGTCGCAATGCAAAAGAACAAATACCCATAGAAAAAAAACAGAAAGAACTCGTGATTTTAGAATAGATTTTCAATGGAAAAGCGTTAATATCCATGAAGAATGAATTTAGCAGATTTTGGATTGGATTTTGTAAAAGAATGGATTTAGAAGATTTCGAGTTTTATAATTTAGAAGATTTTGTAAAAGAGTGTTAATGTTTGTAGTTTTTTGATGATTTACAATTGTTTTACAGTCCATGATAGAATTACAATTTGTTTAGGTTTTTGTCCGAAGAAGAAGAAGATAATGAATTTTTTTTCATTTGAAGACGAACCGCGGCTGTTTGTCATGAGACCGCTGCAGTTCGTCGTGAAACCGCCACGGTTCGTCTTGAAATAGCCGTAGCGGTCTAATGACAAACCGCAGCGGTCTCATAACAAACCGCTGTGGTGTCAGAATTGGTGAAACGCTGCGATTTGTAGAGTATTTTGACCTCTTTAACTTTAAAAGACTATAGCTTTGGCTACAGATGTCAGAATTGGCTCCGTACTATATCAAATCGAAGCTCTCTTAGGGCTCTAATACTTGTCATTGAGTTTACCTTACAATCCATATTTTCGTGCCCAAAATCACGCATTTAAACCCTCAAATTTGAGATCAAAGATTTTAGACAAACCTCGAGTCATGAGACGACGACGATTTGATGACAAACAATAGCGGTTTCATGCAAATCGTCACGATCTCATGACAAATCGCTGCGGTTCGTCGTCAAACAGCCGCGTTCTCATGACAAATTGCTGCGGTTCGTCATCAAACCGCCGCAATCACATGACAAACCACTGCGGTTCGTCGTCAAACTGCCGCGGTCTCATGACAAATCGCAGGTCTTATAACATACCACTGTGGTGTCAGAATTGGTGAAACGCCGCGATTCGTAGAGTATTTTGACCTCTTCAATTTTAAAGGACCATAGATTTGGCTACAGGTGTTAGAATTGACTCCATAATATATCAAATCGAAGCTCTCTCAGATTTCTAATATTTGTCACTGAGTTTACCTTGTGACCCACATTTTCCTACCCAAAATCGCGCATTTAAACCCTCAAATCTGCGATCAAAGATTTTAAACAAACTGGGAGTCATGAGACTGCGGCGGTTTGATGACAAATAAGGGCGGTTTCACGCAAATCGCCGTGGTCTCATGACAAACTGCTGCGATTCGTAGTCAAACCGCCGTGGTGGTCTCATGACAAACTGCTGTGGTTTGTCATCAAACCGCCGCAGTCTCATGACAAACCGCTGCGGTTCGTCGTCAAACTGCCGCGGTCTCATTACAATGGTCGCGGTTCGTCGTCAAAGTATTTAATGAAAAACGTGACAGCCATGTTAGCGGCGACATTTTTTCATAGTTTAGTAGTTAATTTGTTAGCAAAAAAAGGATGATGGTTGGTTTGTCACTAACAGTAAAGATTGATAGTTGATTTGTCATTTTCCCAAAAAGTAAATATCAAAAAATTACATTTTTCAAATTGTCAAAATTTCATATCTTTAAAAACAATATTTTTATTTTTTATTATTAAATACTTTATAGCGATTAAAAGGATTAAATAATTACTTTTAGTCTATAAAAAGAATGCCAATGTAGCCTAGATAGGCGATGTGCATGGAAATTTATCTAAGTGACAGTGTCGATAAAGGTGGTAGAAGAGAATGTAGCATATAGCTATCCAAACAGAGCATTTTTGTAGACTCAGAAGGAGATTCTTTGGAATGGCGTATCTACATTTTGTAAAAAGAAAATTAAGTTTCCAATTTGATGGGGATGGAATTTCAGCCGCTAAGTTTATTTTCCAATAGAAAATTAACATCTATGTCCTTATAGCTTGAGATCAACATCAAACCTGAAAAAAATTCGTGAACAACTAAAACTCTAAAATATGAGAAAAAAATATTGGTGACCTCGCAGTTACGTTTTTCATCAAAATCTATCGACGTTAATGCCACGGTTTTGTTAACGTCAAGAACCGTCAAACGTAGTCGAAATACGTCAATTATCGAGGGATGGGGGATGAGGGACGTCCATCTTGCCCGATAATTGACGAGGACGTCAATTATCAGGGGACGTCTGTAACGACCCAAATTTTCGTAAATCGTAAAAATACGTAAAAATTTAAAATTTCTTTCTTTTTAAAACAAAACGTATTAGAGTGCGTCTAACCGGATCACTACTGACTCTTTCTTTAAACTCGTTATGAAAACGAATTGATAAAATGTGTTGAAGCGTTATAAAATAAATCATTGTAAAATATGGCGGAAACGTATTTAAATCGTTTAAAAGGAAATCTAAACAATGGAGTACAATACAATAATTAAATGTGAGTACAATCGTTTAGTCATTCTTTTTTTTGTCCGGCCAGCCTCGAGTCTCCCGCGTGCGAATCTTTCATCCCTGCTTCATTATTGTTTATCATCTGCTTGTTATCTGTTCGTCGTTTGTACCTACACCGCAAGTAACTGTAAGCCTAAAGGCTTAGTAAGGAAATGAGGGAAAACAATTATACATTTCTCTCTTTAATTCTTCTTGGAATGGGGGCCACCCAAACCAACTCTTTTCTTACGTTCATTGATTCTTGGTTCTTTACTCATACTTCGAGCTGGAGATTGGAGGTTGTCCTTTGAGATGGCCTAGTTGATCGGCTTCTAACCTTCTGTGCGCATGCTAGTCCCTTTCCTGACTAGGTGAGGGTGTATCCTAGCTGCTAGGCTAGATCCGCACTACCCATATACTCCAACTCTCTGGTTCTCCCTTTTTCGGCGTATCCCGCCTTCAAGGTTCCTCCCTTTCAGGCGTATCCCGCCTTCATGGTTTCTGCCCTTCCGGATATCCCGCCAGATGGTTTCTTTCAATGATGGACGTGTCCCGCCCATCCTGAAATATTCTTGTTCTTAGTACTTTTCCTAACTCATGCATGTGGGTACCACTCCAAGGGGGTACTCCCTACTTGGTTTCTATTACCATTATGCATAATACATTATGACGTGCATTAACGGAAATTGAAATGTGCATTGAAGTAAAAGTACTAAAATTGAACTCGCGCATATAAGGAAAGCAAAACATATAATAGAAGGAAATAACTGCACACCATAGAGAACAAGTACGATGGATTGAAACAAGGAAAACATGCTCGAATTAATATAACAGTATCATTTGGAAAGAATAGAAAACATACTATCGATTAACATGTAAATTATTCTAGTCCATTTACATGCTTCCTATATTCAGTTATTTAAATATGCTCTTGTTCTAGTTCGTTGGTTAAGCATACTAATTGAACATATTAATCACAAGCTTATTACATGACATATCTTAATTAGTTGTCATGCGAATATTAACATAATTTAATTACATACTCGACTAATTCGTTATCATGCCCAAATTAACTAATTTAGTTAAATTAATTAACATGCTCATACATTACTAATTAATATTTAAACATGCTAGTTAATTTGCATACTTAACTAATTGATTTGCTTAAATAATAATTAACATGTTGAAGGAAGATTACGATTTACATGCTTAGCCGATTTACATGCTTGGAAGAATATAAAATACAGGTTAAGTAATTTACATGCTAATATCGTTCTAATTAATTACATACTCAAGTTTATAATTGATTATTCTAGTCAATTTACATGCTCCAGTAAAGTATAATTAAGCCATTGACTATCATTGTCTAAGTAAGTCAACATGCTTGAGTACAATTAAAAAACGCTAGTTTAGTCATCTAACATACTCAACTGATTGGTTATTAATTACATCTAGTTAATTATCATGCTCAATTGGTTAATGTGCTAGTTAATTTAAAATAGATATCAAAAGGAAATAACTGATCGATATATATATTGAATGAAAGAAATGACGGTTGAATTATCATAAGAGATGTAATCTAGATAGCAAGTAGATAATCTAGAGAGCAAGTAGATAACACATGACAGAACGTTTAGGAGAACCCTTAACACATTCATGCTCCTTACCGTTCACGCATCCATTATTCTCTTCTCTATTATCATCACATTTAGACATTAACCATTCATCACCAAAACTAACAAGTGCAATAAGGAAAACAGTTATTAATACAGGAAATCTACACTATAAACAAAGGAGGAGATCTATACTTTTGACAAGGAAAATAACAACAGCCAAGAAATCAATCAAGGAATTAATGGCAGTGATATCAACTAAACCTATCTACTAACACAGACACTTCCATTATCAATTTATCTAAGTAACATCAGGGAATCCACAGTGTACTAAAAGTAAAACTCACGCACACTACTTGTGGTGTAAGGCCTCCAAATGCCCAAGACACACCCAATTTCCTTACCTTGAAGCAATAATGCATATTGGCACTAAATCTTCATCTTCTCTTCCGATACCTTCATGATTAACATATTTATCCATTAATAATTTTTCATCGGATTCTACACACTTTAACACTTAACGAATTCTAACAAATATGCTCATTATTCTTTTTATCCAAGTATATTGGCAGCAGACAGATCACCCCAACGTACATAATTAATAGTTCATAGACTTGTTGTGATCAACAACAAAGAGCACGTTCACTTGGTTATAACAACTTATCAATCTAATCTGATTTAACAGTTATTCCAAATCTTAACTAGACAAAGGGCAACCCCTGCATATCATTATTAACCATTAACAAAAGAAACTCTTAACCATTAAACAAAGGCCACATAGTAAGGTTAATCGCTTTCATGCTAACATCCACCCAAGTATTTTCATATTTTAGAACAACATCCAACAACAACACATATTCTTCATCAACTAAACATTCCAGACTAATTACAAGACATAAACTAAACCAATTTCAACAGTAGCTCATTATCCATTATTGACAGCCAAACAACAAGCTATATCATATTCCATTTTAAGTTCACTATCACTAAAACAACTAATACCAACAGTAATTTATTCCAACCAACAGACAACAATAATCCAAAATCACAGATTCACAGGACATCAACCAATGAAGGAGTCAACTACAACCCAATACAAACAGGAAAGATTGTGTTACCTGTGGAAGACCGAGAACAGCCCACCCAAGCTGCTAGCACCAACCAAAAGCATTCCAACCCATTTGGACAGGGCAGACCCGAAGCACCAGCAGCTCCAGCTTCTCCTTTCATTCTCGGCTCAACCCCAGAACAACATCCCTCACGCAGAAGCTCACCCGAGAGACTTCTCACCTCTGCCTCTCGTTTCTCCTCTTTGTCTCTATACTCTCCTCTCTGCATAACAACATCTCCGGCCAACAAACACTCTGCCTCCTGGAATGGCAGAGTGTTGCACTTCGCATGCCCGACAGTCGCTGCAAATTTCTCAGTGTTCCCCACGCTGTCGGTCTCCAGTAGAGCAAGAATCAAAAGAAGATCGGTTAGAGCTGAACTGCGAACCGCCCAGCCAATTCTAACCCGAATCGCTGGTTCACGCCATCAACCTGAGGCCACCCTTCCACCATTGCCGTCGCCATCCAATGCCTGAACGCTAGATCAACAGCACACCGAGGAGAAGAACGAAAGCCACAGACTTACCTCGACCCGCTGCCGGACATCGTCACCAATGGAAGCTCCGATCTCGAGCCCTAAACCAAAACCCGATTGCTCAACCCCCCCGCCGTCCGTCGCGCCTTCACCTGCTGAACGACGCCCAAGCTCACCATCGCAAAAATCCCGTCGCGCCCTAGGTCTCCTTCCCGATCGCTCTCTCGCTCCCTCTCTGCATCTCTCGTCTCCCTGCTCCCTCTCTCTCTTTGTTTCGTTCCCGATAGAATGGCCAAAGGCCATTCTATCTCCTTCAAATCGAATCGGTTCATTGTGAACCAGTTCATTCCCACTCCCTTCTTAACTCCTTCATTTAAATTAATGCCACCTCATTTCAAATCTCTCTTCCTTTCCAACAATTTCTCTTTTTCTCTTTTGTTTCTTTATGACATTTAATTATTAATCCCACTTTATAAAGTTATTTTCAATAAATCCTAATTTAATCTTAATACCCCCTTTTATCATTTCATCAAATGGCCGAATGCCAGACGAAATGAGAAGAGCTGAAACGATCCCTTAATAGACCCGGTTCAGTTAATCAAAAATACATCATCACCTATAAATATTACTCCCAATTAATAAAATATATTATAATTTAGTTTAATTCATATTTATTTTATTTTGATTACGTTAATTTTCATAATATATAATCTAACGAGTACGTTCTTGGTAATATCCTGATAAATACCCGATAAATCCAAATACCCCTAACAAATTTCTAGTTATTCTTAATAAATTTTGAAATAAAAATTCGGGGTGTTACAACGTCCCTCCTACCCGTTGGAACGACAGATAGACGTCCTTCAATCGGAATGGACAACGATGATAGAGTTTTCCATCATCCAAAGGCGATGGATAACGATATTTCATGGCTATTAGATTGAGGAAGGACGTCCCCTGATCAGAATTGACGCCCGGGATGGAGTTTTTCATTTTCCAAAGGCGATGGCGAATGATGTTTTATGGCCGTTGGTGTAATACCCAGAAATAAGCTAGGACTAAGAACAATAATAATTGTGAATTATTGGAAATTAAGTAATGATTTTATTACTCCGAAAATGAGTGATGTAATTGTGGATGATTTTGAGATAATAAATGGGATATTTCTAGTGATTAAATTTTTAGATTAATTAAGAGTGTTAATTATTAATTTAACTATGGTACAAAAGAGGAGAGAGAAGAACAGTGTGTGTGGCAAGAATGAAGAAGTGTAGTGAGAGATATTGACCTATCTATCAACCTCTTATACATTAGGTAGTGAGAGAGGTTGACCTATCTATCAACCTCTTGTACATGAAATGGAAGATAGTGGCATGAAAGAAATAGTGAAGACATTCGCTATTTGCAGTTAAATATTCCAATTTTTCGTAACAGAATTTAGTAAGGATAATTGAGAAATTAATTAGGTATAATAAAATTATTTGGATAATTACTAAAGATTTATTTGATGGAAATTATTAGAATTGGTTAAGTGGATAATTGATTCAATGAATTGAATTTGAACAAAGTAAAGAGAATAAAAGAAGAAAAAGTGGAGAGGCAAAAGACGATGGCGTTTTGGGTGTGATATGCCATGGCGTAGAAGTAGTCGACGTGCAAATGTATGGCGGAGCGGACAACATGAATTACCGGTCGGCTGTGCATGTCGACGGGTCCCACGTGAAGACGTGAAGAATGGATGTCAACATTGAAGCGATTGACTGTGAATGTCGGTCCCACTGGTTCTCGGCAAAATTATGGATCTCGATATATGCCTGCTGCCGTTTTCTCCCATATGTCCCACTTTCCACAGGGCAATGTCTAAAGGGTGTTAGGTGAGGATTTATGGGGATGTATGAGACGTGTTGAGGAAGCCTTCAGAATGAAAAATAGAGAAGAGGAGAGAAAGAGACAAAGAGGGAGACAAAAGAGGAAAGGCAGCGAGCTGCTGTGAACCGCGAGAGAGTGTTGAGAGGAAATTCTTTGGAGAAAAGTGTGAAGCAGTGAGTGAGAGTGAAGGAAGAAGAAAGTGTTGAGAAGAAATAGGAAGAGAAAGAGAGGGTGAAGAAAGAAGAGGAAGCTGAACGGTGGAGCTCCCTGCTCTCAGGTCCTTTGTGGTTTCGTCAGGTAATGATTTCTTCCCTGGGTTTATGCTCACTGTTATGCTTTGTTGTGAAATGTCGTTGCGTGTATATTTAGCTTATGAGATTTATGGAAATAATTAGTAGAAGATAAATGAGTAAAAGGTATAAATTGGTTGTTTGGATTTCCCTTGGTATGTTTGCTGTGATTGTGTCCTGTTGGTTTACAGCTCTCTGTTGTTTGAATTGGAAATATTGATGGCTGTTTATCTATGGGTTTATTAGGTTATGTTGGTTGTATGGTCCTTGTTTTGGGTGGTGGTCTGTGAATGGAAATTGGTTCACTGCTTGGACGAGTATGTTGCTCTCTGTAATATGCTTGCTTAATGGATATAATGGAAGGGTTATATTTTGTTATTGGAAATAATATAGGGTTGGTTAGAATTGGTATGAAGTTGGAAATATGTTCTGATGGTCCTGATGAGTTTTATAGTTTGAATGTATATATTCTGGAAATTGTTTATTAAGTTTAAATTATGAAAAATGTTAAGTGTTATGGTTTATGGAACCCCATGAATGGTTGTTAGAGGAATGAAGTTAGTGAATAAATCTTATTTATTTTGAAGATATTAAGAAGGAGGACTTAAGTGCTAAAACGCTCTACGGATGCGAGGTAAGTGATATGTATGTGTTTTGCCGAAAGGCCTACATCACAAGAATTAGGAATTATATGTTGACTAGGCTAACATGCTACCCGAACATCCCTAATAAACCGATGCAAAATGTTTAAAAATTTAACCAAACCCCACCAAACATTCAGTATCTCCATAAAACATGAATTAAACTAACTAAATAAAACTTAAATAAAACATAAATACCACTAATTGTCCAACTTAGCTTCATACTCTTGATCCTCAAGTTGGCCTTGGGTTGTTGGAGGAATCCGAGGGGTTGTTTTATCAATCCAAATGAGGAGATGATTTGGAGCCTCCTTATCTTCATGCTTAGGTGTCTCTTCCATGTCTTCGAGTAATGTGTTTCCTGCAAAATAGCAATTGTTAGATAAGTGGTGAGCCTTTTGGCTCAGACTCGGATGGTAGGGTCTTGGGGTGCATCATCCTTCTCGGGTGATTGAGGATTTGACCTCAAATCCAAGGGTTGGCCATCTTCCTCCTTTTCTTCCTCAAATTTCACTTCCTTTCTTCCTTGCAAGTGATTATGCAACCACTTAAGAACATACTTCTTCAATTGATTTGTATGGCTCCAAAATAGATCCAAGTACATCTTGTCCTAAAAGAACTCAAAAAATCTGGGGCAGCATCCATTTCACTAGCAATTTCACTATGTGTAGGCCATTGATCAAAGTCCTCCAAAGTAAACTACGACCATCAATTTGGTTCACCAAGTAATCAACTGCCATAGGAAATGCTAAGTAACTCTCCATGATAGCATGAAGTTGCAATCCAATTAGCCACCAACAATCTCTTTGAGAAAAACACAAATATAGAATCAGCATGTCATCATCAAGCAAGGAGTCATGTTTGTTTATATTCATTCAACATATAAATCCAAGATTTCAAAAGTGGTTCATGACAATTCAAGTGGGAAGAGAAATTACTAATAAAGTTATACCTCCCTTGGATTGGATGGACAAAAATCTATGCTTGAAACCCGTCAATGAAACATCTTTAAACTTGAAATTCCTTTCCTCAACCACAACATTAAAACCTTCTTTCCAAAAATCAAAAATAGCACCAAAAGCAAAGGAATATCCAATCCAACCAATTCTAAATAGCCAAGTAATCAAATTATTCGTTGGTACATACCTCAAGCACATAAATTTGGCTAGTTTGCTTGTTGCCCCTTCATCAATTTTTTTAATGTAGCACTTCAGTTGCAACAAAGGTTCTACATAAATCTTTTAAAACATATGGATGAAAAACCTCTTGATATAGTTCCTTTCATTAACATTCAAAGAATTAACCTTGTCCTTGTTCAAACTTTGGATAAGAAAATTTTGTACTCTTTTACATTCTTCTTCTCGGCATACACTGGTTAGAGGCCCTTTTATTGTCAAGAAAAAAAATTCCTCTTGACCATGAGTTGACTCCTTCAAATTATTTTCTCCTTCAAAGGTTGCTGCCATTAAACTATCTCCACTCTCAATTTGCTCATCCTCAAAAAATTTTTCTTCTAAACTCTCTTTCTCAACTACTCGGAAACAATCTTCTTTTTGTAAAGTTATATACTCGGAATCCGCTATAATTAGAGGACCTTCTTGTGGAAAGATAAGTTCTTCAATCTTCTTCTTTAGTTTCTGCCATGGGGTCTTCTACACAACCCTTATCATTTGAGCCCTCTAATAATAACATAGCCTTTTGGTTTGGACATTGTGAAACAATGCGCCCAAACCCTAGGTACTTGGTGCACTAGAGCTCTCTAGACTTAGGCCGAAAGCACTTCTCCACAATTTTCTTCTCCTAAACCCCCTTGCTGGTTATAACTTTTAGATCAAAAGGCTCATCTTTAGCTTCAACTTGTGGCTTGGAAATATTGGACAAGTTACGTCTTGGGCGAGAATGACAAGTATGGGAAGGTCGTGCTTGTTGCTTTTCAATTTTCATGGCTAGTTGAATTACACTATCCATCATTTCATAGGATTGGATCTCCACCTCGTCCCCTATATCTTGGTATAACCCTTCGATGAATCTTGCCATGCTATGTTCCTCCGGTTCTTCAATTCCACTCCTTATTTTAAGAGTTTCAAACTCAGTTACATATTCCTCCATCGAGAGTAACCCTTGTTTGAGACTTTGAGTTTGAAGAAACAAATTTTTTTTGTAGTGATGTGACACAAATCTCTTTCTCATAAGTCTCTTTATCAATCTCCAACTATGGACTTTCTTCACCAATATGCCTCCTCTGATTTTTCAAGTCTTCCCACCACAAACTAGCACAACCGGATAACTTCAAAGAAACTCGTTGAATTTTCTTCTTTTTCGAATAATTTGAACATTCAAAATTTCTTTCAACTATGTCCAACCAATCCAGAAAGTCATCACCATTTCTAGAACCTTAAAATATAGGGATGGATGGCTTTAAAGGTTTCAACTCAACACAATTGTTATTTTTGTACCTTGGACAAGATTGTTCATAACAATCGGTTTCTATACAATCTTCATCTTGTCTACTCTCTTCTCGGCCTCTAGTTTCAATTGAGTGACTAATTCTTTTTCTTGGTCTAGGGGTTCTTGGTCCTCTCATATGTGCATTAGAGGGCTCGTCTTGACTTTGTTGTAATTTAGACAACATATCCTTTAATTCTTCAAGTTGTTGCTAAAAATTCTTCTCGGTTTTTTCTTGTTCTATCTCATCAGGTTGTGAACTTGAGCTAGACATTGCCCCTTTACTATGGTGATAATTAGAGTCGCTTCAAGTACTCATTCTTTGCACAAAATAGAATCATAGAGCTGCACATAAAAGGTAATTAAGGCTCTGATACCAAATGATGTGCCCCAAAGGTGTTAAGAGACAATTTACCAAAGTAAAGCACAATTGGCTAACTTAAAAATAGAGCAGTGACTTCAAACAAATATAACATCACTTGCATACAGCCAAATGCAACCAAATTTTTAAGACCCCAAGAAGCATTAAAGATAATAATCTAGTTAAAAAATCTCATTAAAAAATGATAGGGAACAAGAGTTATGTGAGGAGAAAGGATCTGCCCTTAAATAGAATCCACCCAAAGACAGACTGGCGACCTCCAAAGAATGACGCACAAAGTCGGGAATTTCAATCCAAATTAAACCAAATCTATCTTCAATTAACCACCATCGACAGGGCTTAAAACCCTACAAATTTCAAAAACAATCTAAAAAATAACGGAACAAAAAAGGAATGAAACTCATGAGTGGTCCGCAGATTCTCTACAGCCAAGAACAACGACTTCAGCGGACTCAATAAAAGAAGCCTCTCCAATTCATTTTCTTTTCACCCTTCTGCTCCTCCTCTAGGCTAGCAAATAGGATAAGTTTATGGGAGAATGAAGCGTAAAATCCAGCCTCCAAGAGTGAACAAACTTGAGGAAGAAAGTTGTTGGAAATCTAGCCAAGAATTAGCTTGACAAGAATCCGGTTTTGGGTGCTCGAGAGAGAACTCCAAAATCACAAGAAGCTTCAGCTTAATATTGATTCAAAGGTGAAGATTAGGGCAGCCTTAGAGAGTTTCAATACTCCTCCAAAGAAACCGTAAAGTCAAATTACAGAAATACCCTTGAGGAGAAGAATTTCGGCATGGATACTCGGCTAACATGCTAACCGAGCATCCCAAATAAATAGATGCAAAATGTTTAAAAATTTAACCAAACCCAACCAAACATTCAGTATCTCCATAAAACATGAATTAAACTAACTAAATAAAACTTGAATAAAACATAAATTTCACTAATTGTCCAACTTAGCTTTATACTCTTGATCCTTAAGTTGGCCACGGGTTGTGAAGCAATCCGAGGGGTTGTTTCATCAATCAAAATGAGGAGATGATTTGGAGCCTCCTTATCTTCATGCTTAGATGTCTCTTCCATGTCTTCGAGTAATGTGTTTCCTGCAAAATAGCAATTTGTTAAATAAGTCGCGAGCCTTTTGGTTCGGGCTCGAATGGTAGGGTCTTGGGGTGCATCAAGCTGCTTCCATTCGTTCTTGAAAAACATCAACATAAAGAATCGTGAGCTTTATGAACTCAGTAAGAATCCTAATCTAAGGATCCAATAAACCATACAAATAACACAACTAATCATGTCTTAAGTTCAACATGATTAGTCCTCACATCCATAACTTCCAATATATAATTTTGGATCAACTCTCATAATCTATACTTTATCTAGATCTTTAGATATTCTAATTAATATCTTAACTATGTGATACACTTTTTTATATAAGAATTGTTTAGTGTATATGTAAAAATGCTGAGGCCTATGATTTAGATATCCGCAGCTTACTTTTCCTAATTCTCATGTGCAATTACTCTTTATGCACATATAATTCTCATATGTGTTTATATGTAATTATATTCATCATCAAACTCACGTGCTATCCAAATAAGTCCCACCATTCCATGGATTATATACTCCATATAATTCCTTCTTATGTGCTATTTTCTTTTGAAGCACCTTTAAACTAATATTTAATTCTATAATTTCTTTCTACTTTCCAATGTGATTTCCCTTGTTAAGGGTTACTTTCAATTTTGGTCTATCCTATCACCCTTACCAATTAGACATTTTCATTTGATGTTTAATTCCCTAAACCATCTCTTATATACTTATATGGTTTATCTAATGCCAGTATTAGACATCTCTAATGTGTGTCTAATTCCAAACTATCTTGGTATTTACAAGGTATGCCTAATGTCGAATCAACTTGAGACATTTCTAATTAATGTCTATCTCATACTATCTAGACATTTCTATTTAATGTCTTTCACAAACTATCTAGACATTTCTAAATTATCCCTCTATATGAAGAAATTTCTCAACATCAAACTATCTAGACATTTACCATTATTGTCTCCTCTATATAAAGGAACCCCTCAACATATTTCATATACCAATGTCTGGACTTATGATTTAACAGATCATAACTTAGATAACATGCAATCTTTCTAACTACGTCATCCCATGACCCATAATTATGTAATGAATAAAAATGCATACCACAACCCTCTTTTCATAATGGTGAAGTGACAGAGTGAATCAATGCAATGCTTCATTTTATTATAAAATGGTCATAGTTTTTAATAAGTACCATTTTATTAACATGTACGTGAATGTCAACATATTTGTAATTGTCAACATTTACATGACTACCAATATGAATGATCATACACCATCGTATGTAAAGTCGCACACGACCATGAAACCGCACCATACTAGCTGCTGTCTCCAATATGTGTGTCCATGAATAACAAAAGCTCAAGAGGGCTAGGGACTCTCAACAGATGGGGGATCCATAGTCACTCCCCTTCTATTTTCCCACTTTACATATATCACACAATGTAGTCTGGTGAGGCATATTGTGTTCCTTTGTGACCAAAAATACCTGTGAGAACCCCAAAATTTTAAATAAAATAATTCCACATGTAAATTTGAGTCAACAAGTCAAGGGGTGAAATTTGAGTTCTCGGTGAATTATGAGATAATTGATGGAAGGATGGGCAAATAACTAAAGGAAAACGAGTCTAGAGTATTATCAGGAAAATAGAACTCATTCCCAGCTACGTGTTCACGAGTTGAGAAATAGAGAGGAGAAGAGAGAGACCTGAGAGGACGAAGGATCAAAGTGGTGAGGGAAGAGTTCCAACCAACGATTCGTGTTCTCAGAGTGTCAATCTACAAGGTTTGTGGAGTGAACTCATGAGCAAAGGCCGCTTAAAGAAATTTTCTAAGCCTGGAGTTGTGTGGTGTTGAGTTTGGAATTGGGCGTAGAATTTCGAGGATCCATAAGAGGAAGAAAATTAGCTGAGGAAAAGATTTCCTACACCCTAGCAGTGTAGTAGGGGTGATGGGTCAAAAAACCATGGCGGATGATCAAGGGAGTGCTGGATAGAGGTGGGACTCATAGGAATGATGTTCCACAAGCTAGAGAGTTGATAGTCTCGTGGGGTGACTACCATTTTGAAGGTAGGAATGATGATCGCTCTGCAAAACGAACGACGTTCCATGAGCATGAACAATTGTCATTCCGTGGAATAGGTGTTGTTTTGTGGGTAGGAACAAAAAATAATTCTGCAGAGTGTGGGTTCATTCTGTAGCAGAATGACTCATGTTCCATAGCAGAACAACCAACATTTTGGAGCAGAACGAACCAAACCCATAATTATAATGAGGCACGCACTGCGCACATGCCACATATACAAACTATCCCGAGGCACAGTCCATGCCGATTGCTGCACTTCCTCCCTAATATTTTATGAGTTTCCTGTTAGGTTCCTAACTCTGGTTTAGGACCTCTCCACCTTTTCGGTATATTATGGTTTGATGGGAGTTTCTAATTCATATTTTAGGCTTGGATGAGTTTGAGGACTTCGAGCCAATACTTGAGGTTGCTACCCCTTTGGAGAGAAGGAAAGACTGTTGTTGAGGTAGGAGTTTTATACTTTGTTGCTCTACATTGCATTGCATTGTTTTCTTAAATTATATTTGTGGGTTGCTACATATGAAAACCTGACGGGGACTGTTCGATAGCACAATAGTTTTTATACTACGTATGTATGTGAGTTTTACATGTTTATTTCACGTGCATGGTATTTCATGATATGATTTGATTTGGTTGTGGGGCAAAGAATTCTATTTATACTTTGGACGGTCTCGGTGTCCATGTATCACGAGGCTATCACCGGTGCATCTCCTAGTGAATTGAGATGGTTGATTGTGCGCTGTGTGAAAGATGAGATTAGGAAGATGATGATGCTTCCTTGGGTTTCGAATTCCTAAACCTAATCAGGTGTCTAT
Source organism: Begonia loranthoides (assembly GCA_022433065.1). NCBI lineage: Eukaryota > Viridiplantae > Streptophyta > Magnoliopsida > Cucurbitales > Begoniaceae > Begonia > Begonia loranthoides. The sequence goes on along the minus strand of CM039468.1, from coordinate 20,865,995 downwards.
GATATGGGTTGTGTCATCACAAAGCTTGCTTGCCGGCAACCTAGGTGACATGTCGAGTCTTCAGACTAGCATCATTTGGTTTCCTTCAAGCTTATGAGGTGCTGTATTGAAACGGTCGCCACCTTTCTGTGTGATTGTTCAGAGGAGTCCTTGAGTGTTCCTCTATTTTCACTGAAATTAGTTTTTCAATATAAAATATCAAGAGAATATTTTAATTTATATGTATACAACCTTATTTTTCTTCGATGTCTCATAGGGAGCCTTTGAGGCCGTTTTTTCCTTAAAAGGTGGAGAAGATTTGAAACATTTTGAAAACATGCGTGATTTCCCCAAATCTATGGTTTTGACAAAAAGAGGTAAAAACAAGTTTTACACGCACATTGCATTTAGTATAAGTTTTCTACTAAGTTAGTCACATACCCCAACGACCCCCTCCATTCGGGTAAAGACAAGAGCAATTAGGCTTGCACGAGATGGAGTTGAAGATTTTCCTTTTATTCACTTTCATTTCTTTAGTTGTACCTTTATTACTTAGTAAGCATACTGTTGGATAATTTGTATGATACTTTGGATTTGATTTATGGATGGTGGGATTGTATGCACAGTTGGTATTTGGACTTAATTTTTATATTTTCGTACTATTAACTTTGTGATAGCTATGTGGACCGTGGCCCATTTCAAGTGGGCCATGTCAGGAAATTTTATACATGTCTTTCGCAATTTACAATTAGCCTTGGGTTGATCGATCAGGTTCTCTCTAAGAATCAGGTTGTTTGGCCTGACATTTCTATCAGGCCCATTTCTGGGTCATGACATAAATTTTTGGTATTAGAGCCTAAGGTTTCACGATTTCCAAATAGTGATTGCTTGAGAAATTTAATAGCAAAAAGTTTGGACGAATGATTTCTGTGCATAAAAAGTTTCTAACCAAGTGTATTTCCTTCGCAAAAGTATGAGAATGCAGCCAAAGAGAAATCCTCGTACACAAGCCCAGGATGAGGGTGTAGACCCGATTGCAGCTATGATGGAAGCGCAACAAAATTTATTGAGCGGTAGTGCAGCTTAGGATCTTGGCACGACTCGGATGACCTATTTTGGAGAGTTTAATCGTATGAACCCTTCCATGTCCGAGGGTAGTGTAACTCTTGTGGATGCTGAGAATTGGCTTTAGGAGATGGAGTTAAATTTTGAATCCTTACAAATTCCTAAGGAGTATCAAATTGGGATTGCACCGCATTATCTTAGAAAGCTGGCTTGCAGTTAGTGAAAAACAGTGAAGAGGAATCTTGATGTGCAAATGGTGGAGTGGAAAGACTTCACTGAGATATTGAAGGCCTAGTACAATAGTAGGGGTCACTAGGACTCGTTGACCAGGGCATTCAACGAGCTGACACAACGATCGATGATTGTAATGGAGTCCTATTGTAATGTCCCAAAAAGAAAACAATGACCGTATAATCCATGTATTAAGTTGTAATGAGATCATATGATGTAATAATATGAGTTAGTTCATGTGGCAAATGAAATGTAGTATAAAACGTTAAAGAAAAACACATACTATGGACTTTGGGATGAGTGGGGACAATATTTGGCGTCCCAAACTCCAGGCTGTCGAAGTGCAGAAGCCTACAAATGCTGCGGACTATAAGAGGGCCATCCATTTTGAATCTGTCAATATTCTAAGGACATTTGGACGCTTGAGGATGCCTGCGGACGAGGGAAGATAGTGTCCGAAATGAATCTGTCCTAATTTTGGACATATTCGGACGATCACGGATAAGGCATACGGACACCTCACATCGTCCAAATATGGCTTGTGGACGGTACAGACGAGTGAATAAAGATGTGTTTTCTCGTCCTAAATCGACTTTGAATGACTCCGAATGAGGCGAGGACGACTTAACCGCATCTGGAAGGCAGATCTGTCCGAGAAACCCATTTAAAAATCTGGTGTCTCTCTCTTGTCTCGTCATTTTCTCCCTATTTTTGCTATGAAGACACGTCTAAGCGGCAAAAAGGGGATGATTCTTGGCTTAAGCTCAGTGGACCTCTTTCCCTTGGAATACGAGGTAATTCCACGCAGCTCCTTCCTCTATCACTTGTCCGCTGCAAGCCTTCATCTTCTTTTCTCTATAAGTTGACAAAATGTTATCTTTTTGTGAAACTGTTTGTCTATGGAGAATAATTTGTAAGCTGAAAGAAGTAAGAAGAGGTGAGTCCTTAACTAGTTGATTTTTACTTTGGATATTTGTGGGTAATTTGACTTTGGGAATTATGGATAGTAAGTTGCCGTGAAGAAGTGCAGAGCTTTGGAATTTTCTGCAAGTCTGAGGTAAGAATTGTGAATGATGTGTGGCCAGTGGAGGCCTACATCATGGGGTTTGTTTGGAATTCTTTGACTTATTGATATTGAATTCTTTCTCTACCAACTATGAATTAGCGACTTGCTCTGTGAAGTAGGAATTAACGAGAAGGAATTGGTTTTCCGTTATGTTGTACTGTCCTTTAAAGTTCATAACCTGTTCAAAGAAAGTTTGATGAAAGTGTTATGTCAATAAACTTAAAGGAACCCAAAGTGGTACATAGTAAGGTGATTATGGGTGTAAGAAACTGTGATAAGAAACCTAATAAACATAAAGTTCTGTGAAGAAGTGATATTTCCATATTATGAATTCTGGCATATGGTTGGTTTTGATAATAAATGACTAGTTATGTTCTTGGTTTATTTTCCCTTTAGAATGGATTCTTCTCACTGGTATGATAGGAATGATTACTTGGTTATGTTCCATATTACAAGCATTATAGTTGTAGTCTTGTTCACTGTTGGTAGTAGAATATGTAAATGTTATAAGCATGAATATTAGGTTATTCTCTTTTGCTTATATGTGTTGTGATGTTTGTTTATAATTAAAGTGTTGGCATACATGCATCATTTTAGGACTTATTATATCCATACTGCATGACATAAGAAATCTATGTAAATAGACGTGTGGGGGTTCGGGAAAACTAATGACATCCCAAGGATAGTATATGTATAATGAAATGATTAGAGAGAGAAAATAGGTTAGTTACATGGGATCGAGGGTTCATTTGTCTCTCGTTCTGAAATCCCCAACGTTCTCGGAACGAAAGAGTGACTACTGGTATGAGGAAGACTATGATGGGTATGCTTATAGTGAATTAACTAATTCTTCCTCATGGCCCTACAGTGCTTGTCATGTATGTCACTCTGGGCTTAAAATGCATTGTATGGTCATGCATTGCATTGCATTGCATTACATTTCATTCTGATTCTTGCTGAGCGTTAGGCTCATTGTTTTCCCCCGTGATGTAGGTAATGGTTTTGCTGACGATAATCAAGTCGTGGAGGAGATATTCCAGGACGATGCTTTTGGTTATCAGCCATTTTGACCTACTGGTTGTGGTTCCTCACAAGGGTATTTTGGTAAACTGATAATTAGTAAGTTGGATTTTGAAAACTGGTATTTTGGTATTGTAATAGTTAGACTATCCTATTTTGGTTGGAAAAATGAAAACAGACTATTTTATAATGTTTTATAAACTTTTATGACTATCTCTTAAGATTTTGGAAATCGTTTTATGTTAATTTGCTCGTTTTACTCTGATGATATATTTTGATTATGAAATAGAAAACGAAAAATTTATGTCGAAATTTGAAAAGTTAAATGAATAAATGGGAAAAGTATGGTATGTTACACCTATGATTGGTTTCTAGAGCTCTTACCTTATTCAGAGGTGGTTTCTACAAGAGAGCAAGATATCAAGTTTCATCAGAGCCTGAGATAGAGGTTACAACAGGGTGTCGCCCTTATGTAATTCAATACTCTTTTGGAAGTTTTTTAGGCAGCTTAGAGAATGGAGTGTGTGTATGACGTCAATTACGGCAGTTACCAAGAGAAACAGGCTAAGAGAGAGGATAAGAAGGCTACTAAGAAAAAACATCCTAAATTTCAGAGTCAGGGATCTATCGATAGGCAGACTCTAAGTATTAGTAATGAGTTGTCAAGCAGTGGCAAATTTAGCTCATATACTTGCCACAGGTTTGGGAAGCACAAGCATATGAAGAGAAACTCCCCCAAATTCAGAATCAACAGTAGCAACCACCGCGACAGTCTTTCTTGTTCTCTTAGGGTATTGCATCTCAAGCTACACCTGGGGGTGGGCATGGATCTTGTGGATGTACCTTCCGACAGTATCAGGGGCAACAGTTTTACACACCCAGCAGCAGTCAGGGCCTCGTCCACAATATTATCCGCAGCACTAACCTAACAATCCAGACTTCCAGATGTTGATAAGATGCCAACAGTGTTATGGGTCTGTCCCTTACCCATGGCAGGGATCCACCAGTCATAGAGGGCATTCCTTCTAGAGCAGTGGGGCTGGCCCTAGTTTGTCCGGGGGTGGCCATGGTAGATGTCACAAGGTCAAGGATAAGGCATCTAGACAGACTTATGCAGTAGAAGGATTAGAGTACTATTTTGGATAGGAGGACTAAGGCGTCGTCAAAGGTATTATTCTTATCTCCCACTTTTTTGCACAAGTGTTGTTCGATACCTGGTTGACACACTCTTTTATTTCCACTATCTTTGCATTTGTCTTGGTTTGTCGGGAGAGGAAATGAAAACACCCTTGATGCTCAGTACCCCTTTGGGTACTCATAAGGGGGTATCATTTGTGTGTAAATCGATTTGTGTGGTTTTAAACGATCGCATGTTTTCTTCCAACTTGGTCATATTACAGATAAGTTAGTTTGACATGATTTTGGATATAGATTGGGTAAGGAAGTACTAAGAGACCGTGGAGTGTCACTAAAAAAGGTCATGGTCACTGCAAAGGATGGACGAGTTGTTGTCTACTGAGGTGGCCCTAGTACAGTGACAACTAACTCTATCTTGCACGTTTGTCCTCGTGGGAGCAGTGGATTGGAGCAATATGGCGAGACCATTGGTTAGGATATGGATATCTTGGTAGTGAGAGAGTTTCAGACGTGTTTCCCTATGAGCTACCAGGGTTGCCTCCGAATCGAGAGGTTGAGTTTCACATTGATCTAGTTCCAGGTGCTACACCAGTTTCAACTCCCATATATAGGAAGGCTTTGGCGGAGTTGAATGAAATGAGGAACCAGTTGAAAGAGTCTAGAGAAAGTGGTTTCATTCAAGAGAGCGTGTCCCCTTAGGGTGTTCCTCGTGTTATTTGCAAAGAAAGCTGATAGGTCTTTGAGGCTTTGCATAGATTACCAAAAATTGAATCGAGTGACCATAAAGAACAAGTATCCTTTGCCTAGGATCGATGACTTGTTTGGTCAGCTTGGTGGTTTGCAGTATTTTTCTAAGATTTACTTGAGGTCCGGGTATCATTAGATGAGAATCTGTGAAGAAGATATCCCGAAAAAAACTTTTTGAGCGAGGTATGGACATTTCAAGTTCTTAGTCTTACCCTTTGGTTTGACCAACGCTCCAACAACATTTATGGACCTCATGAATTGAGTCTTAAAGCTGTATTTGGACCAGTTCATTGTTGTTTTCATTGATGACATCTTGGTGTATTTAAGGTCTCGGAGTGAACATAAGAAGCATCTTAGAATTGTGTTGCAGACTCTAAAAGATCACAAGTTATACGCTAAGAGGAGCAAGTGTGAATTGTGGATGTTAGAGGTTAAGTTCTTAGGACAGGTAGTTTTGCATGAGGGAATTTTAGTTGATCTAGCAAAGATTGAGGCAGTTGTGAAGTGGCAGCCTCCGAAGAATGTGTTTGAGATTCGCAATTTCCTTGGTCTTGCTAGTTACTATTGTTGGTTTGTTGAGAGTTTTTCTTCATTAGCCGTGCCATTAACTCAGTTGACCCGAAAAGGTGTACTATTTAAGTAGAATGACAAGTGTCAGAATGCATTCGAGGAGTTGAAAAAAATAGATTGACGAGTACATTAATTCTGACAGTGCCTGACAGCGAGCAACCTTATGCATAATATATTGATGCATTAGGGGTTGGCCTTGGATGTGTACTGATGCTTCAAGGGAAAGTCGTTGCTTATGCATCATGACAGTTGAAACCCCACGAGCAGAATTATTCAACTCATGATTTAGAGTTGGCAGCCATAATTTTTTCTCTGTAGATTTGGAGGAGCTACTTGTATGGTGTAAACTTCCAAGTGTACTCTAATCATTTGAGTTTGAAGTATCTTTTTACTCAGCAAGACCTAAATTTGAGATAACGCAGGTGGATGGAGGACTTGGAGGATTATGACTTCAGCCTAAAGTATCTCCCCAGCAAGCAAACGTAGTGGCTGACGCTTTGAGTCGACATCCCCAGGGATCCATGACTTGTCTAGTTCTAGATGAATGGAAGCAGTATGTGGCTGTCAGAGATTTCAACCTTTAGTATTATTAGGCAAGGGGTACCGCTTGTGCATACAATGTTGTAGCCACTCTGATGTTATTTCAGACGACCAAGCAGTTGCAGTAGCAGTATGATGAACTTAGAGGTAGAGTTGAACAACTGAATAATGGTGAATAAATTGATAGTTGGTAAGTTAACGCTGAAGGGACTATTCTTTACTGGGCAGGATGGCAATTCCCAATATTCAAGATTTGAGGTAGGCCATTATTGCTGAATCTCATAGGTCTAGATTCACTATTCACCCAGGAAGTAGGAAAATGTACCAAGACCTGAAGCGACAATATTGGTGGGTGTGTATGAAATATGAGGTGGTAGACTTTGTGGGTAGGTGTCTGACTTGTCAGTACGTAAAGGCTTTGCATTAGAGGCTGACAGAGTTACTTTAGCCTTTGCTTATTCTCGAGTGGAAGTGGGATAGGATTACGATGGATTCTGTCACTAGCCTCCCTTCAACTCCTCAGAAGTTGGACGTTGTGTTGGTCATAGTGGATCGTTTGACCAAGTCCACCAACTTTATTCCAATCAAGATGGATTTTTCTCTGTCTAGGTTGAGCGGTTGTATATTGAGAACATCATTTGCCTTCATGATGTTCCAACTAGCATTGTCTCAGATCGTGATCCTAGGTTTACATCCAAGTTCTGGAGAACTTTGCCCAAAGCCTTGGATACAGAATTAAATTTCAACATTGCACACAATCCTTAGACTGATGGGTAGTCACAGAGAACTATCCAGATTTTGGAGGATTTGTTTTGAACCTGTATCTTAGATTTTGGTGACACCTGGATTAATCATCTGTCATTGGTCAAGTTTGTGTACAAGAACAATTATCAGACTAGCATTAATGTCTCTCCGTATCAGACATTGTATGGAAGGTCGTGCCGTTCACCATTGTGTTGAGCTGAAATAGAAGAAAAAGTTTCACTTGGGCCGGAAATGATCCAGGAGACCAAGATAAAGTTAAGATAATTCGATAAAGACTCAAGACTGTGCAGAGTAGAAAAAAGAGCTATGCTAATATGAAAAGATGTGAAGTTGAGTTCGAGGCGGGAGAGTTTTTTTTTTCTCAAGGTGCGCCCTAGGCGAGGTATCAGTCGATTTGGGGTGAAGGGAAAACTAGCTTTAAGGTACATTGGCCCGTTCTTGATTGTCGAGAGGATTAGCAACATGGCTTATAGACTTGAACTATCTCCCAACTTGGGTACGTCTATGATGTCTTCCACATATCCCAATTGAGGAAATACACGCTAAATCCATCCCACATCATCTCCTGGACTAACGTTCCCATGTAGGAGGATACATCATATAAGGAAGAACAAGAACATATTTTGGATGGGGAAGTTTGGGTTCTTTCATCAAAATGAGATTCCCTTAGTTCGTGTGCTATGGAGGAATCACACTGACTGGGAAGGAGCGTGGGAAGTTGAATCCGACATGATGTAGAAGTACCCTTATCTCTTTTGAGGTTGTACATAGTTTGTTTTGAATTTTGGGACGAAATTCTTTCAAGGGGGAAAAGCCGTGAGAACCCCAAAATTAAAAAAAAAAAAGAAGAAGAAATTCCAAGTGTATATTCCACAGAATGCCGAGGTTCTGTGATACTAGAAAACTGGTTGACAAAAGGATTTCCTCCTCCCTTGTGGTGTAGCCAGGGTGATGGGTCAAAAAACTACGGCAGATGCTCAAGAGAGTGCTAGTTGGTGATGGGACTCGCGAGAACAATGTTTCTTAAGCTAGAGAGTTGATCGTCCCATGGAGAGACTTTCGTTACGAAGGTAGGAATGACGATCATTCCACGAAGTGAATGATGTTTCGTGAGCATGAACGGTTGTTGTTTTGTGGAATAGGTGTTGTTCCGCGAGTAGGAATGGTGAATCGTTCTGTGGTGTACTGGTTCGGTCCACAGGGAAACGAACCCGACCCAGACTTTTAATGAGGCATGCACTGTGCACGTGCCACCGAGTCTTCCTGGCTATATAGTGCCTTAGACTTCGACATTCTGCGGTCAATGCACTGATTTACGAGGCATGATTCATGCCAATTTCCCCACTTCCTCCCTGGTATTTTTTGAGTTTTTGGTTAGGTTCCTAACCATGGTTTAGGACCTTTCTGCCCTTTCTACATATTCTGGTTTGATGGGAATTTCTAATTCATGTTTAGGCTCATATGAGTTTGAGGACTTCGAGCTAATACCTGTTGTTACTGCCCCTTCATATAGAAGGAGAGACCATCGTTGAGGTAGGGTTTTATACTTAGTTGCTCTGCATTGCATTGCATTGCATTGTTTTCCAAAATTATAATTTGTGGGTTGGCACATATGAAAACCTGAAGGGGAATGTTCGATAGCACGTTAGTTTTTATACTATGTATATACGTGAGTTTTACACATTTATTTCATGTGCATGGTCTTTCATGATAAGATTTGATTCTATTATGGGGGCGTTGAATGCTCTTGATACTTTGGATGGTCTCGGTGTCAAAGTATCATAAGGTTATCCCTGGTGCATCTCCTACTGCGTGGAGATGGTTGATTGTGTGCGGTGTGAAAGATGAGATTAGGAAGGTGATGATGCTTCCTTGGGTTTCGAATCCCTAAACCTGATCAAGGTGTTTATGATAAGGGTTTTGTCATTGCGAAGCTTGCTTGTCGACAACCCAGGTGATGAATTGGGTCTTCAGACCACCATCATTTGTTTTCCATCAAGCTAATGAGGTGCTGACCAAAAACGACTGCCGCCTTTCTGTGTGATTGATAGGAGTAGTCCCCGAGTGTTCCTCCATTTTCACTGAAATTGGTATTTCAATATAAAATATGAAGAGAATATTTTAATTTATGGTTGTCTATTTATACAGCTTTGTTTTTCTTCGATGTCTCGTAGGTAGCCTTTGAGGCCGGTTTTTCCTTAAAAGGTTGAAAAGATTTGAAACATTTAGAAAACATGCGTGATTTCCCCAAATCCGTGGTTTTGATGAAAAGAGGTAAAACAAGTTTTACATGCGTATTACATTTAGTATAAATTTTCTATTGAGTTAGTCACTCACCTAATGACCCCTACCATCCAGGTAAAGACAAGAGCAATTAGGCTTGCGTGAGATTGAGTGGGCGATTTTTCCTTTATTCTCTTTCTTTTCTTGCATTATACCTTTATTTCCTGGTAAGCATACTATTAGATAATTTGTATGATACTTTAGGTTTGATTTTTGGATGGTGGGATTGTATGCACAGTTGGTATTTGAGCTTAATTTTTATATTTCCGTACTATTAACTTTGCGATCGCTATGTGGGTTGTGGCCCATGTCAAGTGGGCGATGATTGGAAATTTTATACAAGTCTTCTGCAATTTATAACTAGCCTTGGGCTGAGTGATCGGGTCCTGTTTGAGGATTGGGTCTTTTGGCCTGACATTTCTATCATGTCCACTTTTGAGCCGTAACAATACCACCCAAATAATATGTTTTGTACATATAAATATATCACGACGTGTGATGTGACATCATCACTATGCATACATTGAATGCATATAATACATACTAGTAATGCAGGTAAAATAAACCATGCAAATCTTGTTATTAAACACACATAAATGATGCATGAAAGGGTGTTGTACATCTATTTAGACATGTTCTATCTATGTCTCAAATCATACTCCAAAGGATTTTTGCATTGGGTAAAAAAATTGTTTAGAAATCTAAGGAAAATATCCAATAATACAAGGTCTAGTCAATCGCCCCCTCAGCAACGGTCGACTGCTCATGACTATGGTCTAAAAACCTGAGCCTCAGTCTATTTTCCAGTCAACCGCACCACATATATTGGTCGAACGCAAATCATATAGATTCAACCTTTTTTCATTTATCTCACTTGTGGTCGACCAACTAGTCATCCACCCCTGTTTTTATTTCACATTTCACACAATTAACATATGAAGTCCATACCAAATCATCACTAAACCCTCTTAGGATTATAACAACACTATATAATCCTTCAAATAGAAAATTAAATATATTTAAACTATTTAAACATAACTTTTCTATCCAATAAAACAACCCATGCATTACATGTATCTAATGCTTAACAAATATACCATACATTTGCTTTCAATTAATCAATTTGATGCTTTCAACTAATCTTCAAACCATATTTTCATTTCACATAACCAAAACCAACATTAGATACATTATTTAATTTCCAAAACTCATATTTTTTCATATTTCAATATTACATTACATTCTTCAATAATGCACTAATTGCATGCATATCTTTAATTGATCTATTATCGATTAACATATCAATTTAAAACACATATTCATGCTAAAAACCCATTTATAACAATAAGATGGCCTAAATCACCAAGATAGATATTTCTATCGTATCTTAACATAAAACCAAACGTTATTATCCTCTAATACTCATCATATTCTCACTTTCTATTCCATTCAAAACTCACCATGATCCACTATAAATTGCATGCTAATTTCATGCTTCTAATCCATTCATAACAATGAATACCAATTTCTTGAATCCAATTTAATCAAGAATCTCAACATCAACTAACTTAACCAAAACATATTTACTTAAACCATAGATATTAACATGCAATTCACGAATTCCACATATAGCCTACAAACCAACTTCTTCCACCATTTTCTTTACCTAATCAATGCAATATTTAGTTTAATTTATAAAATACAAAGATTAAGGTTCTTACCTCTTGAAAACGACTTTATTCTTCATTTCTAAGGATTGATTCTTGGCTCAAATGAATTCTCTTGATGAGAGGAACAACTTTGATAAAGGGGTTGAAGGTTAATTCTCAAGTTTTTTCCCCACTTTCTTCTTCCTTTTCCTCTCTTTTCCCCTTTTCTCTTGTCTCCCCTTTCTCCTCTATTCCTCCTCTTTCCAGCATGAAATGAAGCTAATACACATCCATTCCCCAAGTTTCTAGAGACATCAAGGGGTGAAATGACCATTTTTGTCCTTTGATATTTACCATTTTACCTTTGTGATCAATGACAAATTAACCACGCAAACAACTAAACCACTAAACTATGGGAAATAGTCAGTGCGAACATTGTCGTTAACTTTTTGAGGACTCATAGTGGAAAAGAGCTAATACCCATGGAAAAAGCTGCACGAACTCGTAATTTTAGAGATTTTCAGTGGAAAAGAGTTAATATATCTATAGAGAATGGATTTGAGAAAATACGTATAAGTTGGTTTTAAATTTTTTTAGTTTTATAGTTTTTAAGATTTTGTAAAATAATGTTAATGTCTTAGATTTCAGATGATTTAGAATTGTTTTACTGTCCATTAGAGAATCACAGCTTGTTTGTGTTGACTGTATTTTTCTATGAAGAAGACAACGATTTTTTTTTATTTGCAGACTTTTCGCAGAAGAAAGTTGTCTTTTCTCTACGAAAAGTTATCTTTTTGTAAAGTAAAGATGTCTTTTCTTTGCAAAAAGTTGTATTTTCTCTATGGAAAAATCACTTTCCTTAGTTATATTTCAAGAACTCACTTTCCGCAGTGGAAAGACAACATTCCACTATGAAAAGCTAATGTTCAAAAGAGTAAAGACAATGTTCCACAGAGGAAGGACAACACTATTTTATGGAAAACGTAACTGTGGTGTTTACTTCGTCCATTTTTCATAGTTCAGTGTTTAAGTTGTTAATAAAAATTGTTGAGTGGTTGACTTATCATTGACCCCAGAATACGGTGGTTGATTTGTTAATTTCCATAGCTTAAACTAATCACTTTAATTTAGTTCTAAGCTAATCCCCATGAATATAATAATTAATCATGATTAATTAACCTTAATCATTCACTAATTATTCCTTAATGACACTTAGTCACTAATCCCCAAGTGACACGTGTCCATAACCCTATTGGTTGCCCAATTTTATTACATATCAATATGCATTAATGTATAAGGAACATTTATTCTTTTATACACTTCTCCAAATTCCCACTCTGAAGTCCACTTTGAAGACCTTTCTCAAAACAGTGCAGTTTTTTATTGATCTAACTTCTACTTTGCACAACTTCTATTGCATAAATCTAAATCCCTTTAATCCAAAGCTAAATACTTCATTTATGTGTCTAATATATGTCCTTAAATGGTTTGAATTTATAATCACCATAATTTTTCCAATTAACCTCAAATAGTGACTACACTCATTTATAATATATTTATCACTTTCATGCAAAAATTCATATCTTAATGAGCATACATCCAATTGATCCAATTTCATCATCTTTCTATATTCTAAGGTATGTACTATTTTACCTATTTTTAGTTTGAGAAAATATCCTCAATTAGTTAGTCAATTTCTTATTTAAAGTCATCTTCTATCAGTAAATCACATTTAATTATACTAAACATGATTATTAGTGCTAATCCTTAATCAAGATCATCACAATAACCATTCTAAGTGATTAAAACAATGTTAATGCCTCGAATTGATGTTTGTATGCGTTTAAATTTCAGCTTACAACACAAGGTGCTAGGGTTTCTTTTATTGTTTTATATTGCTTAATCTGTGATGACGTTGATCGAGAATGTGTTACTATTTCGATTGTTTCCTTTATTTTCTTTTACAATATCTATGACATTGGAGAGGTATGGTTATTTCGTTGCATTTAATAATAGATCAGACTATTATTATGGATTATGTTTTGCATGTATGATTTCGTGTACATCTCATGCATCATGAAAAAACCTTTTAATTAAGAAAGACAAAAAGACAAAAAGACTGAAAGATTGAATAAACGTAACTAGTTGTTATGGGGTGGGGTTCAAGTTGGATGTTCCTCATGAGGTGGACCTAACGATGACACTCTTTCCCCTAGACTAAATTACCCTTAACGATTGAACTATAAAGTGAAAGTAAAGAAAGAAAGACTAAAAAACAAAAAAGACATATTTTAACGAATTGCATTTCATGTTCATGATTTATATATGCATCTCTTATTGAGTTTTAGGCTCATTGGTAAACTTTGTGATGTTGGTGAGGAAGACTTTATTGATGTACTCTTTGATGGATATGAGTGAAAGTCGCATTTGAAGAAGTACTCTCATGGGCAAGGTTGCTACTTGTTGGAGAGATATTGACCCGTGAGTGACGACTCGAGAAAAACGAATTGAAAAAGAAAGACTTCTCCTTAAAATTAAGCTCCTTAATGTTTGGAGTTTAGTTAAGATGTTTCACTTGACTTTGAAATGGATGATTAAAGCTAACAAATTTATGTTTATTTTATGTTGGGCTTTAAGTACGTTTGAGTTTTAAATTAGACTTTACTGATGGACTCTTGAGTGAAAACGAGTAGTCGCAGCTGAAAGGGTACTCTTATGGGCGAGGTTGCAACTTGTTGGAGCAATATTGACTCGCGGGTGAAGACTTGAGAAAAGCAAACTGAAAAAGAAAGACCCTTATTTAAATTATATATTTAAATATTTAGTTTTAAACTAAGATGTTTTTACGAGGCTTTTGGACTGTTGAATAAGGTTAATGGATTTATATTTATTTTATGTTGGGCTTTAACTATGCTTGTTTATTTGAATTAGTCTTTTTATAAAAGACTTCCACTATTTATTTATCAAAAGCATATTTTGTTCGACTTATTTTCAAAAGATAGGAATTGATTTTCAATCAAGATCAATAATATACTCAAGAAGAATCATATTTTAATTTACAAACAACTTAAGGATAATTAAATCATACATCATTAAAACAATTAAACTTAATTTTTTTAAGCTAACAATCTCTCCTTTTTGATGATGACAAGATGTTATAAGTGGTTTAAATCTACCCTTAAGCTTGTACATTAATTCTTATTCTTTCACTTAATGTGTCAAAGTCTTTTTCTTTCTCTTTAAAAAAATAGAAAATTCAGTAGAGTGTCCCTTATTTTATGTCTCTCCTCTTTTTTTATTATAAAAAAGAAATCAATATCTAAACAAATATTATTAAACGATAAAATTCAAAGCCAAAAATAAAGATAACACATAAACAACTACTCAAAGCCAAAGACAACTTGAAGCCAAAAATATCCATGAAAACACATCATCAACTACTCAAAGCCAAAACTAAATGTTAAGTACAAGTTCATCTAAAATGTTCATAAAAAAAAATTGTATACAAGATGACTAATCATCCTAAGGAGGAGAGACATCTTAGGATGGAGGAATAGAAGGATCAGCTGTAGATTTCAGATCTAACCTTGTGAACATGTTAGCCCAGTTTGTCTAGATTAACTTCTCAAGACTTCTATCAAGAGCATCAAATCTAGATCGGGATTCAACTTGAAAAGTCCTGAATGAAGAGGCATGTTCCTTAAACCTATCCTCCATAGAGGTTTTGAAGCTGGAGAAATAGGTTGTCAACATATCTAGTTTCTCTTCAAGCCGAGAATGACCACACTGAGAGGATGTTAGAGCTAAGGAAGCAAGGAGTAACAGAGATGGAACATCGGGCATAGGAATGTCTTCAGAACTTGTGGGATCCTCAGGTTGAGCTACATAAGTGGATGCGCCTCTAGAAAATTTAAAGATCTGATTTCCCTAGTCATCTTGTACAATTCCCATTTGCGATAAAGAATGAACAATGTAAATAACAACACTTCTCACTTGTAGAGGTGGCTCAGAAGGTGGAATTGTAATACCATTCGTTTGAAACAATTGGTAAGAAGAAGATTGAATGGAAGAGATTTTGATGAGCCTCTTGGAATCTTGATCATTTGATGAAGTATGATATGTCCAACGTTAAAACAAGTCATATAAAAAAATTTTTCAATCACATACAAATCCATACAAATCACGTGGTCTCGATGACCATCTCTTGGTAATAGGTTGTAAATGAGACATTGAGCACGCACATGGAGATCCTTTGCTTTAGGCTTGAAATATGTTTAAACCTTCAGGTTTTTAAGAAATTGCTGAAGGAACTAAACTCCATGATCACGACTGAAAAATTCATGATCCTTGGAGGTATTGTAATAATCTTCACCATCGTCACTTGTCTCAAATCCAACAACATATTAATGCCAAGGCCAGTCAAAGTGATCTTCTTTCCATATACATAACTTCTTAGTTTCAATGGTAGAGGAAAATACATCATATTAGCATAAAATAAACTGATAGCTTTCTTAAAATATGGTCTGTCTAAATTATATAGCTTCTATAAACCTGTGTCCTTATAAATGTCCTCCAAATGCAAACTAGCCAAACTTGAAAAAGAATTTTTTTGAGCTACAATTAATAGTCTATTTTTAAACTCTTCCTTGTAATGTTGTTTGCATTTGACATTCAAAAATAATCTTAAGGGATATTGTGATGGAGCTAGACGTCTAGATGAACTACCACATGTCATATTTTCCTTTTGCTGGTAATTCTTGATGCCATGAGATGAAAAGATCAATGGAAAGAAACACTCAAACAGATTTTTGAAGAGAAATTGAGCCCTAGGGTTATGACTCTAATTGAAGATTAGTGTAGTGACCAAATTTTCCCTAGTAAGGGCTTATAAATATTTCAGAATATCATGCGAAGCAATGAATCTTATTGATTGTTTTATTGGTGGTATATGTTATTTTATAGCTTATTGAAATAAGGATCATTGGATTGAAAGCGCAGATTAAAATTTGACCATTGGATGTGAATGGCAGAAGGGAAATATGCTTCCATAGATAGAAAAGATTTCATTTGGAAGCGAGTGTTCCTGAAAGAATTAAGGGGCAGACAAAATAGTAACCGTTGGATTGAAGGGATGGATGAAATGCTTACAGATAGATTGAAAGAGCGGAGAGGGAGAATGCTACCATAGAAAAAAAAAGTAGTCACGATAGGCATATTAAGTAATGAACGTTGTTGTTTTGGATTGGGAGCTCGCGTTGAACAATGGAAGTTGAGTGAACAAATGTTTCTGCAGGAGGAAACATGTTTGTGGTGAATAGTAGAATGTGGGAAATGTTGTCGTTTGGATTGAAGTATGCAAGGATACGAGCATCCACAGAAGCGAACACTTTTGCGACAAACAGTGAAGTGAGAAACTTTTGGAGGGATAATTAGTGAGGAAAAATGGGAGTTGTGGAACCATAGGTGCTCATAGGGTAGAACACATCCGCGAATCAAAGAAGATGATGTCATTTGGGTTACGGGCATAGAGGAAATGTGAGTGGCACGGAAGCGTATTGATCCTTGGAAGGGAACGCAACCTTGAATCCAAGGAAACACAGTCGTTTAAGTTATAAATTAATGAAGGAAGGTGTACACGTGGAGGCATAGGTGTTCGCGATAGGGAGTGCATCCATGGAGGACATTTGTACATGCCCTAACCGTGATTATAGAAGGAAGTATTTTGCAAGACCAAAACTGGCAGCAGTAACAAATTTGTCTGGGAGTTTTGCAAGGGGACAGAGCATTTGGAAGACAAGGATGAGCTACGAGAAACATTTTCTTCATTAAAGAACTTGAGGTAAGTAGTGTTGTATGTGTGTGGCCTTTCGACCTAAATCACGAGGTGCTAGGAAGTTTTGTTTGTCTTACTTATTACTTTTATAGATGACTTGAGGATGTGTGCTCTATAATATGTGATGCTTGAGCATATGTTCATTTTTAGAACATTTTGCTACTGACAATATGTGAGATAGCTGTTGAGAAACTATTTTTGTTAACAACGATAGATATTGTTGAGGTTCTATTTGTAGTTGTTTTAAGGATGATGGCTCTATTCTTGGTGATAAAATGTATTTGATGATCTCTCATTGATATTTGTTTAAATAATGCTTTCTTGATTGATGGTTAATGATAAGGATATGTTCTGTTGCATTCTGGTGATGTGTTTCATGCATGAGTCTGCATTTAAGAAAGATAAAACATAATGATACATACGTAAATAAGTTTGGAGGACAGGTTGTCCCTAAAGGGTGGACCGGTGAGACATAAGCCTGTTAGTTTGTTTCCGAAAGAGGTCGAGATAAATCGGCATGTAGGTGGCTTGGCTGCCATGCATTCTAATGCATGACAGTTAAGAGAGGACTCCTAAAAGGTTGGGGTCTGTCCCCCAAAAGGGCAAAGACTCTCCTAAAAGGGTGGAGAATTGTTATGGATGTCCCATTGCTGAGGCTACTCATACCTGAAAGAAAAATAAAAGAAAAGGAAGATAAAGAAGAAAGAAGAAAGAAGAAAGAAGAAAGAAGAAAGAGAAATTAATGTCATGGAACATCATGTTCATGTTCTTATATACTACATGCTAAGTTATATACTTATAGATGAGCCTTGCATTGTAGGTGAGGAAGAAATGGAGAAAATAGCCACAGATGACGTATAAGTTAAGGAAGCTTTCCCATGATGAAAACTTGGTATTGTTGGCATTGTTTGATTGTGAGTTATGGAATGGTTTGTTTATGATAATAGGTTTTGTTGTAATAATGGTTGTAGTTTAAGTAGTGAATTTTATATAAATTGTAAAGAACCTTTAAACTTAGATTTTACAATAATTATGTTTTGATTTGATAAAAGTCTTCCATTATAAAGATTTCACAAATGTTTGATTAATTAGTAATTTTAAATGACAGGTTTATTTGTAATTACATTATGAAAAAAAAACCTTTTATAAGGAAAATTGAGATTATAGAAAAAAAGGATGTTAAAATTAGAGTATCAAGGGATTGGTAAAATGGAAGATTGGAAATGTGAATACTGGCTTGATTGAAGGCTGGGGAGGCTAAAGAAGGAAGTTTTGGATGGAATGATGATTAGAGACAGAAAAACTACCTGGAAAGATAGGATACACCATGCGGTTGTTTTGGTCGACCTGTTGTCCTTTTAAAATCGACACAGCAGTCGACCTAAACGTCGTTTTGGTCGACCAATTTTTTGATTGACCAAGCAATGGTCTCGGTTGACCAAATATGTAACGCCTTGTAGCGTAAATCCATTTTCTTGCCATTGTTTTTAAATCCATTTAAAACCATACCTTTAAAACTATATAGTGAATGTCTTGAAAGAAATTTCATTTAAAATTTAAACGTAGTAAAACCCTACATAAAATAAACTTAATTATTCATAAAATATTCTAACTTAAATTTAAACATTTAAAAGTATAACTTCAATAAAAATATTTCGTGACATCTTAATAAAATTTCTCAAAAATATTCTATCCTTTTTCATTCTTCACCCATGGTCAATTTTGCTTCAACAACACCATAGTTTCGCCCATGAGAATTCTCCATCAACTGTATCTATCAATCGTTTACATTCTCAGGTTCCTCAGTAAAGTCATCATCACCTACATCACAAAGTTCATTTATGAGTCTAACGCTCAGTAAAAGATGCATAAATATATCATAATCATGAAATGCAATTTTTGTAAAAAAAAACATGTATTTTCGTTTTCAGTATTTCTTTTTTTTTTTTTTTCTTTTCTTTTATCTTTTGTTCTTTCATTCTTTTCTTTTGTTTTTTTTTTTGTATAAGGGAGAGTAGACACAACTATGAGAGATACACCACTTACCTCTCACACCTTTGGGAGACAGTCTCAACATCAATTGAGACCTCTATTAGCTGTTCTTTCTGTCTTGCACTAGCTGTTCTTTCTGTCTTGCACAACGACCTCACAACCTTTGTCGAAGTCCCTGTAGAAGATGATTTCATAACCTTTGTCTTGATCTTAGCTTGTGACAACTTCACAACCTTTGTTGAGGCCCTCCCATATTACCAGATTAACGAGCTCCTCTCTCATAGGTTCAACCTTTGTGACAGTTTGTCATCAACCCTTCATATTCTTCTTTACGTATGTTAGTTTGTTTTTCATTCTTTTTTACATGAAAACATATGTATGAAAATTAGTTCTTAAAAAAAATGTTTTTCATGATGCATGTGTAATACCACGAATTTTATCATATTAAATATAAAGTTATATAATGATGATATTTGATAATTTTAGTTGTTGAAAATATTGATTATTTGAATTATATTGAATGAATTGGGGTTTATGGTTTTTAAAGGATGAGAATTTCAATGTTATGGACAATTAGGTAGGGGTGCAGTCTGTAACATCCCGTATTTTTAAAAAGATTAAAAAGCGTAAAATTCAAAACTTTTCGTTTTATACAAACATCAATTTCTTTTTCTTTCATAAAACCCGATCGCTAACACCCGATCGCTAAAACTCTTTACTTTCACTGCATTCCTTTGTAACCAGAGCCAGAGACGTACACCTATACTCACACGAATTACACAGAGAGGATGCCATGTGGATGACTCCTGCCAGCTAGCAATCCAACTATCGGTGGACCAAATGGACCGGACCCAAATCGATCCTCAGCGAACAGAAAATCCCTTGTCTCCTTCGACAATCGCTGCCATTTCCAACCAAATACCAATTCGTCCTTGCAATTCGTTGCCCAACATCACCAATTAATTCAAATTGGCTGAATGACTAACCTCATTGGAGCTCGTCGACCCATCCGGTGAGCTCGCCAGACCCTATAACAACACCGCCGCCCACAATCACAGCAGCCCATTTCGTCGCCGGCCACTGCTCTTCCACTGGCCATCGCCTCATCGTCGCAAACACTCGTCGTTCGCGTCGCACCTCCCTCTCGGTCCCGATTTCTCTCTTCTCCCTCGGTCTCCCTCTCTATCTCTCCATTTCTTTCTCTCACATGGCCGAAGGCCATATCCTTTAAAATCAACCCGAATCGGTTTGGAAAGAACCGGTTCAACTCCTCCTTTAATTGTAGCCGATTTCTTCTCCTTTCCCCCTAATTTATTTCTTATATTAATTTTATAAATACTCCTCTTTCCATCATTTATTTTAATTCTCCATTTAATTTCCTCTATTTTCATTCTAATCAATCTCACTTTATTTAACCTTAATCATCCCACTAGTTTTCCTAATATATTGATTATGTCGTTGGTAATATCCTGATAATTTATTCGACTAATTGCATAATCCCAATTATTTTCTAATTTATCATTTTTAAATTTCGATATAAAAATTCGGGATATTACACAGTCAACTAGTGTTGATGGTTAGCTCAACCAAACTGTGGATAGTGAGAAATGTGTTAGCCTTGGGTAGATTTGGGGTCGATCGATAATGAGGTTGCGGTCGACAGGGATAGTGTAAAATAGATTACTGTTGTAAGACCCCGATAATTTTAAAGTGGGTAATTATTTTTATCGGGGTATTATGAATGACGTAATCGTAAGAATTCTATTTATTAACATTAAATAAAATTTACCGTAATTAAAATAAATATTAATTTAACGAATTTAAATTATAATATGTGGGATTACTTATAATTGTTGTACATTAAGGATTTATTTCATTATTTTACGTTAAGGAGTAAAATGGATAAATTGGGAAATTTAAAATAGTGGTTAATGTAATAAATTATATTTAAGTATTGGAGTATATTTTGAACCGGTTCAACAAGAACCGGTCCAACCATTGATTAAATCAATGGCCCTCGGCCATTTGCAAGAGAGAGAGCCTAAGAAGGAGAAATGAGATTGAGAGTGTGAGAGGGAGACAGAAGCAGCACCGGTGAGCGATGTGCGAGGTGATGGCAATGGCGAGCTCGGGCTCGGGCGTTCGAGACGGTGGCCGGCTCTTGGCGTGCGAGTGGTTTGGCGAACGATGAGCAATGGTTGCGGGCCATCTAGGGCTCGGAATCAGAGCTTGGCATTTCGGCGATTCGGCAATGTTTCGGTTTTGGTACGTTAAAAATGTTAGATTGGTTCTTCAATCCCCTCTTATGTTCTGATGCATCGGTCGTCATTTTTGTGTTTGGTGTGAGACAGTAGGTAATTACCGAGGTGAAAGTAGCTCTCTCTGTGGATCACAGTGCGTTGGCTGGGTAGGGCAGGGCTGAGCGTCGGTTCAGGGAGGAACGACTTGTCGTCTAACTCACGGTTCAATCCAAACCGGTCCATTCCTTTGATTTTGTATCTGGCGGTTTGGAAGAAAGCTGAATGGCAGTGGCGTGAAGCTCGATCCAAAAATTTTGGATCTGCTGTTGTTGAAATCGTGGGATAGGTTTGTTTGCATTTCAATTTTCCTTCTGTGTATTTATTCAGCGAGAATGAGAGTCTTACAAGGGATGGAGAAGAATGTTGAGCAGATTTGCTCTCGGGTGTTTTCTGCTGGGAGCCGTGAGATGTCTGTAGGTATGAATTTCTCTGTTTTTTGAGTCAGTCTCTGTTGATGAAATCTAGTTGATGTTATGTCCTATTTTGTTGGGTTTCTGCCGAGGGATAATATGAAGGAAATTGGCAGTGAGGGATTGGAGAAGGGAGTCGAAAATGAAGCTGGAGGTCCTCTATCAAACGTGATGCTGCTACGTGGAGGGGAGCTGCTGTCCCTATTTTTGTTTTGTCAAAATGGTAAGACTTGGGTGTGTCTTGGCCTGGTGGAGGCCCTACACCACAAGTGCGTGCGTGAGTAATGATTGGTCTTTTTTTGGATGATTTCTGCTGTTATTCTTTTGTTGAGTTGTGGCTGTATGGTTTTTGCTGTTAGAATTTTTGTATTGGTTGTTGATCTTTATCGTTAACTGCTTTGTTTCCTGGAATGTTCTGTTAAATGCTAATTTCCATAATGCTATGTGATAATTGTAGAGTTTGTGTGTTTTCTAGGCAATTGAGCATGTCAAGAACGTGTATGTGAGTTAGGTAGAATTGTGATGCTTTGTAGATAATTCTTTGACTGATAGATAGACTTGTTAATGCTTTGTTTGGTCACTTTATGGTATTTCCCTCGTTCTTGGTTCTACTACTCTGTTATCAGCTTGTTATTAGCTCTCTGTTAGTGCTGTGGTTGGCTTGTTGGTTGACTTGTTGAGTTCTCTGCTCTTTGTTTCATACATATAAATTGGAGAGTAGAAATTATTGTGAAGTGTAGAGTGGTTGTTTGTGATTAGCATGTCGACTAGAGTAATGAATTTATAATTAGAACCTAAGCATGCTTAGGTCAATTTAATTAACAAGTATGTTAATTAATAACTTAGCTAGTTACTAGTTATTGATTAATTGTTAGTTCATTAAAAGTTGTTAATCAATCGAGTGCATTAACCTAATCGATTTAGTTAACCTTAGTAAATTAATAAAAGCATGTGAATAAACTAAGGCTGTAGATGTTCCAAACATGTTAATCAATTTAGTGTATCTCTTGTTGTTAGTTGGTGTTAGCCTGTATAGTTTTTTTGTTGGCATTGCCTTGTATAATTCCTTTGTTGATATGGTTACCTTTATTCCTTGGATTTTGTTAAGTCTGCTGTGAATTAATTCATTGAGCATGATAATTAATCAATGTAAATATAACTAGTGTAAATAATTAACTTTTCGAGCATGATTATCAAATTGTTAATGAGATTAGTACATCGTTCTTTAAGTTAAACTTCTCAAGCATGCTATCGATTTCCTAACATGTTGTTTTGCTTAATATATTGTATGGTTTTGATTAATTCCGTATATGTACGTTTATGGTAGTCTCATGACGATAGAAACAAATAGGAACACCACCACGGGATGGCCACGCGCCTTGAGTGAGGAAAAACACTAATATTTCCCTTGTCGGGATCACAAGACTTATTAACATAATTAATTAGAAACCGTAGGATTTCCCTAATCCACGCTCCATATAAGAGCTATTCCTAACATACGTAACTATGCCTAATATACGTAATTAAAAGATTGGTTTGAGGCGGACTCATTCTGAAGAATTAAGGAGAGAAATTTCATATCATAAACCTATACTCTTACTGGGCTTTTCAGCTCACGTCTTACTTGCGGTATAGGTACACGTATGCGCGGAGTCCTCGAGCAAGGAAAAAATAGTTGATGAGGGATTTGAGTGAAACTAGTAAAATTAAGGTTATAGATTTAGTTTTATCAAGCTAACAGTTGATGTAGGACTGTTTCACTCAACCTTTTATTTTTATGATTTGATGATAAAAATAAACTACGTAAATATTGTTATTAACAATGAACTTACTTTGAAAATGAAATGCTTTTATTGAGTTTTATAAAAGCTCATGTAGTAGAAATTCTTTTATTTTCACATACACATGTGATATCGACCAAAAGAAGAAGAGAAAGTCAAAGGTTGAGTGAAACTAGTGGATATAGATGTTAGCTTGATAAAAATTAAGTTAAACTCTTTTGATGATAAACAAGATTAATTGAATAATTAATTCTAAGTTTTTTATGATTTGATGATATAGTTATGTATTCAAATATATCTAAGTTAAGTATATAGATTGTATTGATTATGAATATAATTGTTTGGTTATATATATTTGCTCTAATTGAAAATATCCTTGAAAGTGAGTATTTGGATGCTTTAATGTACTTTGTTAAGTCCTTATAGTTAATATTGAAGTTATTATGACTTACACATTCTAAATCAAGGAGAAGTTATATGAGCTTTCGATCTGCCCAAGCAGTGAGGTCCTCTAGGTAATTAAATTGAGCAAATCTTCTCAACATTCTTCTTCATCCCATGTAAGACTCATCAACTAGTTTCACTCAACCAGTCATCTTTCATAATTTAATGGAATTTTAAGGAGTTTAGTTGGAATTGTGGGTGGAAAATGAAGGATGATATGAAATAGGTTAAAACGACATAGTTTTGGTTCTTGGAAGCTAAGGTCATCTTAATGAAATGGTTATATAAAACCATTCCACTATGTAATATTAGACACCTTAAGGAAAAGATAGACTTTGGAATTAGTTTAATTGGTTAAGTATAACTTGAGTTATGAATTGTTGTAGTTGGATGAAAACTGTGAAGATAAAATGGAATTGGTGCATATTGGAATAAGTTTCTGATGTGTTTTATTTTAAATATTTATGAGGTGTTATTCAAGCTAAATGATTATGTGATATGCACTATGTTGGTTAAATTTAGAGTTTGGAACTAAAGAATTTGGTTGAGTATGATAAGAGTTATGCATGATTTAAGTTATTAGTCCCTAAATGGGTGCTAATGTGGAAAATTGACATGTTTTAGGTATTGAAGATTAAGGAGATAAGTCCATAAATTACAGGACATTATGTGAAGACCTTAAGCTAAGTAATATTACGTGTGCTTGGCCTTTTGACCTACATCACAAGATGCTAGGATAATTATGATATTGTGTATGTTATTGTGGATTGAGGATGTGCTAGAAAGTTTAGGTATTGTGTTAAATGGAAATGTTATTTTGAGGATTTGTTATGATAATATTTAGAAAGCATGTTAAGTTGTATGTATGTGCATTATGTTCAGGCATCATGTTTTCAAGAAAAGAAAGGAAATGTTTTCTCATGCATATGTTTTCATGTGAAAATGACTAGTAATGTAATGTGACAATGGGATAGAGGCATTTGGTGGATGTTTCCCATTGATAATGGCTTTGGTGGACGATATGTCCAATAAGATAGAGGCGTAGGGCGAATATTTTTCCCAATGATAGAGGTTTTGGTGGACGATGTCCCCAATGAGATAGAGGCTTTGGGAGAATGTTTCTCCCAATGATAGAGGCTTTGGTGGACGAGGTCCCAATTGTTAAAATGAAACATGACTAGAAAAGAAAGGAAAGAATAAACTGAAAATGAATGTTTTTTTTATGAAAAGACATATCACGTACATGATATTCATGTATTACTTACTAAACATTAGACTTATAGTTTATTTCTTAAGATGTAGGTAATTACGGTAAAGGAAAAAAGGTTTTAAGTGATGAGGATATTCTGTTGGTCAGGCTAAACAGGAAAAGAAAGATAGATGATTTTATTTTTTAAAAAAATATTTTGTACACTGTAATCTGCAAAGAGTTTGAAAAAGGAAAGAAATACTTATTATGAGTATTTTTACTTCCTTTTCATTCAAATGAATTAAAAGAAAGTCTTCCGTACGCGATATTTTTAGAATTAAAGTTATAAGAAAAACGAGGCGTTACAACATGAGACATACACGTAACAAATAATAACAGTCTGACATGCATGAACATAACACATAATAACAGTAAACATATCCTCGATTCATATCTCAACATAAATAGTAACCAATAAGCAGTAAACATATTCTTGATGAACAGTTCAACATCTTAAACATAATAATAAACATGTAGTTAGAATATCCTCTATCAACGTATCAAATGTAATAGTAAACAACTAACAATAATCATATCTTCAATCAACATCCTCGTAGGCATCACGGTAAAATATCATAATAACACTATTTTATTCTAGCACTTTGTGATATAGGTTAAAGACCAAACACAAGAAAACATCAATTATCTAAAGTTTTTAGTGGAATTTGTAATATCCAACTTTTATTCAAACAATTTACTTCCCTTGAAACATAAAAAAGGAATCAAGTTAATAATAAGGAAAAGATGAAACTTTAATAATTACTATATTTTAAAGATTTAGACACAGCTTCCATAGTTTCATCATTCATCTGATTTTATGAAATCCTCACTGTAGAAAACACAACTTCAGAGAGCTTGAGAGAAAATCTATAAACTTCGCGGCTCGAAGGCGACTAAGGTGTCCACCCAATCCTTTGTATTTATAAACTGTCAAGTATGAAAATCCCCCCTAAAAAATATGATAGATAACGCATCTTTAAATTATCGTTTCCTTATCAGTCCAAGAATCAAACCGTAGCTCCCATATTATGTGAATAATCACATTTTAAATCAGTCCTGTAGCTACAACGGACATGTGGGCTTTCGCTGTGGACATCCGCTCACCTTTCTCCTCTAAAAACAATCTGCCACATTTGTATTTTACACTTTCATTCATGGATGCCAACGTTTCTGTGGACGCCAATGCTTCCGCAAATACCTCATCTTGCGGATCCCTCCTATATTTGCCAATCGCTATCTACCATATACGCATATCCCTTCGTGGATATCTCTCCCTTAGACATAAACACTTCCACATATACAAACATTTCTGTGGATGCCTCATCTTGCAGATACTTCCATTCATTGAGGACGTTTAACTCATTTCACTTGTCGACCTCGAATGCGCTCCTTTCCACGGATATTCATTTTCAGCATACAATCTGAATGATGACATTTTTCTCATTTTACTTATCTACCGTGGATGCCTTCCTTTTTGCGGATAGTCATTTCTATTGTACTTCAATCCAAACGATGATGTTTTTATTGTTTTACTTATCCACCGTGGACACATTCACTTTTGCAGATACGTTCATTATCATAATAGGACATCGTCCATTCTACGAATACATTGCTTTCCACAGACACGTTCCTTTCCACAACTTCACTGTGTGGTACACCATTTTTATAATATGACGTTATCCATTCTGCAGACATGTACTTTTCCACATTAACGCTAATAACTACATGCTATGTATTCATTTCCTTTGTGAACATCTCACTCCCGTGGACACTAACGCTCTTGCGGATACCAACTCTTCCACAAATCCCAATTCTTCCTCATTGTCTGACCTTACTTGTCCACCACATATACATTTTCTTCGTGGATGTCTCACTCCTGTGGACATTAACGATTCTGCAGACACTAACCCTTCCACGGATACCAATTCTTTTGCATTGTCCACCCTTCCCTGTTTGCCATGTATACATTTCCTTTATGGATACCTCATATTCGCAGACACAGATGCTTCTATTGACCTATTTTAATCCGCAAGCACTTTTCTACCGACACTTTACACATTAATCTTTTTTTCTTTTTTCCACAACTAACTTTCCTAGTTTCTTAATTTACTTAATTATTCTTATATTTTATTAAAAATACAATCCTTCCGCAAACATTATTCACTCAAATTTCTTTCCTCCTCAAACTTTCCTAATCTTGTAACTTACTTAAAAATTCTCATATTTTTATAAAAATATAATTATTCCACAGACACTATTATCTTATTCTTTCTAACTTCTTTAAAACCAACCATCAAACTGTGTACTTATAAAAATCTTTATAGCGAAAGACTTTATCAATTAAAATACACTTCTTACCAAAAATCAAGTTTTAACAATCATTTACGAATTTCGTATAAAATCTTCATTTCATAAAACAGTAAAATGAACTGTGGAATTACCCAACAACTACCAAGTCTTCATCATGAGCAAGCTCCCTCCTTCGCATTTTCCATTCCTTTCTAATATCCATACCTACAATACAAGGTTCATCTATAAGTTTAAGACTTAATGCATGTGACCATGAACATGACATAACATGACATGACACTTGTTTAATTTTTTTTTTTATTTTCATGTATTTTTTTCTCTTTTTTTTTCACTTCTCGGTTATGAATAGGCTCAAAAGTGGAGGCACACACCACTTTTCTCCACTCTTTTGGGAGATAGACTCCTCCCTTTTGGGAGTCCTTCGTTAGCTAATGTGTAATTTAATGCACAATGACCTAGCGAACCTTGTGCCAGTCAGCTCCGGGTTACGCCGGAAGCAAACTAACGGGTTAATGTTCACTAGCCCACCCTTTTGGAGCAGCCTGTCCTCAGTCACCATTTATGTACATTTTTCTTTCTTGTTCTTAATCTTTCTTTTACTTTTCAGATATGAGTAAGCTTAACAGTGGGGTACGCACTACTTTTCTCCACCATTTTGAGAGACAGACTTCACCCTTTTTGGGAGTCCTCCGTTAGTTGCCATGCAATTTAATGCACAACGACCTAGCAAACCATGTGCCAGTTAGCCCTGGGTTGTGCCGAAAGCAAACTAATAGGCTAATGTTCCACTGTCTCACCCTTTTGGAGCAGCCCATCCTCAGACACCATTTACGTACATTTTATCATCGTTTTATCTTTCTTAAATACAGACTCATGCATGAACATGTATCATAATGCAACATGAACATTTCCACATTATAAGCACTTATCAAACTACAACAACAATAAATCATACACATGCTCAGCAATTAAAGAAAGCTGTAATAAGATTCTCCAATATTAGAACATCATCAAATATTAACTATAAAATCAAGATTCTTCATCCTAAGTACAGGGAACACTACAAAACACCCACATCAGATATTCAAATCCACATTATACTATTTAACATGTAAAAATATCTTAGTCCTTTTTTGTCACCTCCTCCTTTCATGCAATAAAACAAATAAAGAAATCAACATCACATTCTCAAGAACTCCCATAGTAAATCGTGAGCATATATTAAACCCAACTTCCCTAGCATAAATCCTCAACCAAGTCTATCAGCAGAAACCAAAAATAGAGAACCAATGCCACACAGCAGAGCATGACCTCCCTATAGTGTCCATCAATGCAGTATATAAAATAGTGATTAGAACCTAATCAACATAGCATAGCCCCTCTATAAAGTCTAACAAGGCAGTATCCATAGTGAAGATATAATCTCAATCAAGAAAACATGAATCTCAACGATGTTTAATAGCGGTAACCAAAATGAAGAAGGTAACTACAAGCAATAGAACAAACTCCCAACAGTATCTAGAGACTAAAACCCAATCACCCAAGCATAGACGTCAATGATATCCAATAAGCAGTAACCAAAAAGTAGAATAGAACATACATCAATAGAGCAATGTCTCTCAACAATAAACTAAATCAGCAGTACATTATTTCTCAACAATGTCTCTCGGCAGGAAGCATACCAAAGAATAAAACCTAAACTAGGAGGGCAACATTTTCTCACAAAGTCTATCGAGCAGAAACAAAATGAAAACAGAACCAAAACTAGCAAGGCAACATTTTCTCTCAGAGTCTAGCGGGCAGAAACAAAATGAAGAACATAATCAAACTAACAGATTATAAAAAATAAATCAACAGAGCATGAACCTCGTCAATGGCCATCAATACAGTAGAAGAAAAACAGAGAGCAAGCATCCCCTTGCACCTTGCATTGTAGGGCATATAAGGCCAAAACACAATCAACATTTACTTATCTTTCAATGTCGTGGGAGAAAATCCACCCGCTTCCACTCGGTCTAGGTAAGCCCTATTCACTTCCAAATGTCGCTGACAGTTCACCACAGCTGCTCGTTCAGAACCCGTTTCTTGTTTTGCAAAACCTTCGCCTTTAACCCCTTATTTGGCACTGTAAAAATCCTAGCTTGCGTTACGCGGGTTCGCTTGTCCCCACGGACTGAGACGTTCTCCCGACTCACCCCGCGGTCTAGCGGATCAAGCAGTGATGTTCCCTCTCTCCCACGCCCAACAACAACGTCTTGCTCTTCGCACGGCCGCACTCCTTTTTCCCGTGAAGAAGTTTTCTTCCCTTTGGGAGGTTCCTTTTTCCTCTCTCAATACCCCAACCTTTTCTTTTCTTTTCTTTTTTTTGTTTTTATTTTCTTCCCGATTCAATCCCATTCCTTCATCTATTTTAAATTGTTATAATCCCTTTAATTACCCTTTTTTTTCTTGCACATCACCAATGTCCCATATATTCCTTAAATCCACTTATAATATCCACCAAATAATTCCAATTCCCTCCCATTCATTTCCTATTTTATTTCCATAATCATAAAATAATATACCCTACTGTTAGATCAATCCAATAATTATTAACTACTCTGAATGACATTCTTAATCATTTTAAAATTCATCAAAAAGGAATTTCAGTCATTACAAACCTTACCCCATTATTTAAAATTTTATCCTTAAAATTTGGTCATCTTAGATAACTTCTTATACCCCCTTGTTGTGATTCCATTTTTCCTAGAAAATTAGAAATCTTACGTGGCTTTCCCTCTTAACTCGACAATAATTGAGGATCCTCTCCTCCTCCTGCACGACTACCTAAGCAAAATCCTTCATCATGTAAAAGTCTCAGATGCTATTTGTCCGTAAACAACACAAGATGACTCCTTACGATTCTCAAAGCATTTTGCAATTCATCTTCTCCTTGTTGTCTAAAGAACAACTTTCCCCTATTATCTAAAATCTCATTATTCCTTTAAATGGAAAGACCTTCTTAAGGATTTGGTTCCCATGCTAAATTCTAGTCTTCAACACCTTTGGTCGGCTTAGGTCCTTTGTCGGCCTTTGAGCTGCTAGCATTCACTATTTATCACTGACATGGCCTTCGTGATTGTTGAAAGAATCTCTGGATCGAGTAACTTAGCTTCCCCAGGTTGACATTTAAATTTCATGTTCATAGCCCTTACAAACTTTAGCTAATGCCGCTGTCTTAAATTCAACTCTTCTTACATGAAAATGCAATTTAGGCTTTTGTGGTCCAAGAAAATCTTGCACTACAATCCTTAATAGATAATTCCTTCGTGTTTTCAGTGCTTATTTTTTTGTGAGCCACATAAGATGGCCAATAACAGTTTTCAAAACATTTCTAATCCTTCTTTTCCTCGTTGTATGAGGATCAACTCTCCCTTCATCCTTGCTTAAGTCCTTGACGTCACAGACTCAATCAAAATTCCTAATTTCATGATTCCTTGTCTTTGCCAATCTTCTCACTTTAAGACCATAGATAGACCGATCACTCTGGTACCAAAAACATTGAGGTTGCTAATGAATATGTCTAACTCTTCTGTCTAGCGGATATATTCAACAACACTATCAAAACAATCATACTTAACATCTCAGTATGCTACTTTCAAATGAATTCTAATCAGAGTAAAACTCTTGACACAACTTCCCTGTCCTTAGGGCAAGTTAATTGGTTCTTGGTTACGTGATCAAAATCCACTCCTATGATTCCTAGACACTTCCTGGTTCCAAATCCATCGGACAGATTTCCTTTTGTACCTTTGGCACTAAACAACCGATAGTGCTCCAATGTTTAGTTCTAACTTCACTGGTCTTCTAAAATCATGTCTCATCCTTATTCTTCATTTCTCCACTACATGGGAGGCCTCTTAGCTGTTTATTAACGTCGGCCAAGATTGTGACATTCCACTTAAACCTGGTAGACTCACTCAACCAAATCCTCCCCCGTTTGCACTAAACATTTGCTATAGCACTTCAAGTTCTATAGTCTGGGTAAATGCACCACCAAAATATCCCCCTACAATAGATAAACGCATTGCGTGACTTCAAGTTGATCCTTAGAGTAGATTTTATCATCTCTTCTTTTTGGATCTTTTGCATATGCCTTCTAGTCTAACATCGGAAGTAAACCTCAATTAGTCCTTATGTTTGAATTTTAAATTTTTGGAATTTCTATTTTATCCAACTTAGACTGCTACTCCACTAGTCGTGGTCATCCCTTAACGCAAGGAAAGTTTCGTCTAAATTGTTGTTATTTAATTATTTACTTATTCTTCTTATCTCTGAACACCTATAATCATATTGGAATCCAAGCAAGAACACATACAAATTTTGAAACACTCATTATCAATCCTCAATACTTCAAGTTTATCTCTTCCACTGCTGGTACTAGTCTTCACCTTCTTAAGTCCTCACCTACTACCCCTTACTATTTCTCATGATAATTCACGACTAGTACCATTTGTTAATCTTCCAAACTTAAAGGGGTAACTTATTCAACAATCACGACCTATTGTGTTAAAGAGTCACAACAACCAATCACGTCTAGAGATACCCCAACATTTGATACAAAGTGACTCCCCTACTAAGCTTTATATGTTCGACAAATCCCGACTTTGATACCCAAACATTGATATTACCAAATTTGTTGTCTTCTTCAATGTCTTAGAAATTCCTTGCATCCCAATATCTCATCCAATAGTTCTAGATTGCTCTTTACTTTCTTCAACGAAGGTCTAATAAATCCTAAATTCTCTTGACCTACTTCCATAACATTTCTACCTTTGATAACTTTCTAAGTTAAGGGTTGCTATTCCTCCGTGAACTTCGAGTCCTGATCAACACTTAGTTATTATTTGTCATTTTTTTTTCGACTAAGTTATCTACCTTTGATTTACGGGACTTAACATAAAATTAAGGAACACACTTGGCATATTTCCATGAAAGATCCATAATTGATACCTTTAAGTTCAAGGGTAATTAATTTCCATAACTGTCATGTCAATATTCATCCTTAGCTATTTTGTAATTAAGTCCTTTTATTCGAGAAATGTCTCCTTAAGTTTACTAATAAAAGTTCCTATTCCACAGTGGTCGTATCACATGACAACCAATTTGAATCTTTCTTCTTTTAGTAGATAACTTTTCCATGACTAAGATGTGGCTAAGAGTCTTACATTAGTCTTTAAATGATATGGTCACATCCATATTCACATCAGATATTTTGGTACTTAAGTTGCTCTATTTGACAAATATCCCCTTAGGTTTACTAATAAAATTCCTAGTTTACAATGATTGTAACATACGACATCTCCCCAATTATTTAATCAAAACTCTTTCATCCCGACCACTCGGCTACCTGTAGCCTTATAAAAAACTCTTAACTCCCAAAGCAAAGTCTAACTTATATTCTATACTTTCTAGGTTTTCTCCCTATTTCTATGGGATCAAACAATTACTCTAGCCTTATGAACAAAACAAAGTAGGCAAACAAAAGATCCTCAAATATCGAATAACAAAAGAATAAACTACTAAGCTAATACACAATGTCAAAGAATACTCACAATTGAGAAGGCTTCTCCATGCTAAGACTTGGGTTGTTGGATGGTCTTCAGAATCGATTTTAAAACTAGGGGCTTTGATACCAAAGTTGTGATGCCCATTTTTATAAAACTTATTTTGTAGTAAATTCATGTGATCTTCTTTTTTTTCTTTAAAATCGTCACACTAAAACGATGTTACTTAACTTCTTTTGTAATAAAGCATAACTTTAAAACCAAACATCAAACCATGTACTTACAAAAATCTTTACAGCGAAAGACTTTATCAATTAAAATATACTTCTTACTAAAACTCAAGTTTTAACAGCCCATTATAAATTTCGTATAAAATATTCATTCTATAAAATAGTAAAATAAACTGTGGAATTACCCAACAACCACCATTTCTTCATCATAAGCAAGCTCCTTCAACGTGACTTCGCATTTGTCATTTCCTCTGTAATATCTATATCTACAATGCAAGGTTCCTCCATAAATCTAACACTTAGTATGTCATGCATGTGACCATCAATATGACATGACGTGACACTTGTTTTATTTTTTCTTTTTTTTCTTGTCTTTATTTCTCTTTTCTTTTCTTTCATTTTTCTTTCACTTTTTTGGTTATGAGTAGGTTCAACAGTGGAGGCACACACCACTTTCCTGCACTCTTTTGAGAGGTCTCCATCATTTTGGGAGACAGACTCCACCCTTTTGGGAGTCCTCCATTAGCTGCTGTGTAATTTAATATACAACGACCTAGTGAACCTTGTGCCAGTCAGCCACGAGTTGTGGCAGAAGAAAACTAAGGGGCTAATGTCTCACTGACCCACCCTTTTGGGGCAGCCTATCCTCAGTCACCATTTACGAACATTTTTCTTTCTTGTTCTTCATCTTTCTTTTACTTTTCGGATATGAGTAGGCTCAGTAGTGGGGCACACATTACTTTTCTCCCCCATTTTGGGAAGTCTTCACCCTTTTAGGAGACAGATTCCACCATTTTAGGAGTCCTCCATTAGTTGCTGTTCAATTTAATGCACAACGACCAAGCGAACCTTGTGCGAGTCAGTCTTGGGTTACGCCGGCAGCAAACTAATGGGCTAATGTCTCACTGGCCCACCCTTTTGGGCCAACTTGTCCTTAGTCACCATTTATGTACATTTTATCCTCATTTTATCTTTCTTAAATGCAGACACATGCATCATAATGCAACATGAACATTTCTACATCAAAAGCAATTATCAAACAACAACAACAATAAATCATATACATGCTCAGCAATTAAAGAAAGTAGCAACAAGACTCTCCAATGACAAAATATCATCAAATATTAACTATAAAATCAAGCTTCTTCATCCTAAGTACAGGGAACACTACAGTGCACCCGCAACATATATTCAAATCCACATTATACCATTTAACCTGTAATAATACCTTAGTCCTTGTTCGTCACTTACTCTGTTAATTCAATAAAACAAAGACAAAAATCAACATCACATTCTCAAGAACTCCCACAGTAAATCATGAGCATAAATTAAACACAACTACCCTAGCATAAATCCTCAACCAAGTCTATCAAGCAGAAATAGAAAATAGGGAACCAATCCCACACAACACAGTATGACCTCCCTATAGTGTCCATCAATGCAGTAAATAAAATAGTGATTATAACTTGATCAACATAGCATAGATGTCCAGCAATACCTAGTAAGCAGTAACCAAAAAGTAGAATAGAACATACATTAATAAAGCAATGTCTCTCAACAATAAACTAAATTAGCAGAACATTATTTCTCAACCATGTCTCTCGACAAAAACCAAAACAGAGAATAGAACCTAAACCAGCAGAGCTTTGATGCCCCATGTCAAAAACTGTTCTTTCTTAGCTTTTCTCTTTAAATTTTTCGTGTAAATTTGTTTTTTCATTTTTATTTACTTAAAATGGGTGAAAATAAAACTTAAGTTTAACACAAAAATCTAAGAAATATAGATAAATTAGAGTAAAGTAGAAACATTAAAAGCATTAAATAAAGTACAAGTTTTAAAACAGAAATATAACTACTAATCAAAACACGGTTCAACGGATAGAGTAAGAGTTAATAGTTTTTACAAAAACAATACCCTTCTCAATTTATTTCAAAAGAGTGATTTCTTCTTTTCTTCCTTCGGCCATAATTCTACTCAGGTCGCAATTCATCTGGATAATCAACAGGCTCCACGGGAAATGCATCCTCCTTTGCTCCTGGCATTATCATTTCTTGACTATTTCCTACACCACAAGTAAAACATGAGCCTAAAGGCCCAGTAAGGAGTGGGGTTATGCAGTATGTTATGCCTCTCTTTAATTTTTTTGGAGTGGGTACCGCCCCAAACCAATCTTTTCTTTTCTTTCTTTATTTCATTTATTCATTACTCGTACGACGAGTGGAAGATGGAGGAACCCATGTATGAGGGAATAGTCTTAGTCAACTTCTAACCTCCGTTCCCGATGAGGGAGGGGCGTAAGCCCAGTTACTAGGTTAGATCCGAACTACCCCTTCGTCCTCGATCCCTCAATTTTCTTTTCTTTCATTCTTTTCATTTATCATTTCCTCACTTCATGCATGCAAGTACATGCCAAAGGTGGTACTTCCTACTTGTTTCTCTTATCGTGATGCATGTTGATACAGAAACAAATAACAGCATTTAAACAACGCATAAACTTGAATAGCAGCAAAATAAAAGCGAATAGTAGAACAAATATAACAATGACGTAGTTAGCGAATAACATGTATAAATTTACCGAGTATAACGATAAAAGCAATGACATGTTAGCATACTTCTAACAATGAAAATAGACAGACAATATACAATGATTTATCATGTTTCTAATAAAGAAATTAGACAACCAACATACAAATATTTATCATGCTTCCAACAACTAATTTAAACAACCAACGTATAATGACTTATCATGCTTTTAACAGAGAATTTAAATAGCTAACATTCAGTGTTATATCATGCTTCTAATAAAGAGATTAGACAGCTAACATATGAAGATTTGTCATGCTTCTAACCAAAATTGTAAACAACCAACATTAAATATTTTATCATGCTTTTGACAAAAAATTTAAACAGCTAACATTCAGTGTTATATCATGCTTCTAATAAAGAAATGATAGCCAACATATGAAGATTTGTCGTGCTTCTAACCAAAATCTATCAATTTGTTTACATTTACATATTAAAGTAGTTCATAGTAGGGGTTAACTAGACACGCTCTCATTAAAGAAACTTCAATATTTAGCATGTGGTAACCAACAATGATAGATTAAGCAACAATATATTATATTGAGAATCAAACAGTGAGCAAGAACAATGTTCGGAGTATCCAAAGAAAATAGAACCAAGAGTCAGAAATTAATAGGGAAATAATATCTACAGATAAAACTAAGAGATTAACCAACGGTTTGTTTGAAATTTACAGATTATAGAACACTTTACTGTGGGACAGTTCATATCATAAGGTTTAACAGCAAGGACTAAAGTCTTCAGTTCATTACTTTGTATTATAGGTCGAAACGTTAATGACTATAATTCTAGCAAGAAGCATTATCAATTTCTTTACCAAACCAAGCATTGATTCACAAGAAGGAAAGCACAGAACATCAATATTAAAAGCAAACAGACACTACTTATGGGTAGGGCCTCCACAGGCCAACGACTCTACCCATTCCTTACCTTTGTTGAAGAATTCACTCACGGACAGTTGCAATCCCCACCAATTCCTTGTTCATGAATACCCCCTTTAGGTTAACGATTCACGTTGAAGAAATGCACCCCTCTTACTGGACAGATTCTTCACACACGAAGGAAGACTCTCTCTCTTTCGCCCAGGAAACTCTCTCACTCCCAGGAATTGTAAAAAAATGCCAGAGGGGACTTAATCTGGTGATTAAAAAGGTAGAACTTTACCTGGAGAGGGAAATTGTGAACCAATGGAAAAGGGAGAACGTGGAGGTGGGGCAACGTTGTGAAATTATGGGTAGAAGACTCGCCTGGAATCGAGTTCGTGCGTTACAAGAATACCCACACGTCCAAGTTTTCTTTATTTAAAACCTTATTTTTTGCAAAACTGGGACTTTTCAGATGAGAATGTGTGTCCTAGTCTCGTCCGTGTTCGTCCGAATCCTCCATTCGGACGAGAAAATGGGTTCACATTATGCGTCCGCAAACATCCGAAACTATCCAAAAATTTGGACAGATTCAAATCTTCCGTGTCCACAATCATCCTCATGCGTCTATACTCATCCAAATTTGATATTTGGATGAAGAAATGCGTCCATATGTAGCGTCTGAACTGTCCAGGAATTGGACAGATTCAAAATGACTGCGTCCGCATTTGTCTGTTTCCATCTGCATGCGTCCGCATAGAGACAGGTGCGAATTAGGATGCGATTATTCCATCCCGCATTGTCCCAAAGTGCTGGGACGAAGTTCCTTGCATTTGCAGACGACGTCTCTCGTCCTTAAGTCATCCGCATGCGTCCAAATTCATCCAGTGTAGTATTTCTTCACATTTTCATGCTAAGCTTTTATCCCATAATATATTATCTCCACAATTACACGTCAAAACTTAACATGTAATGATACGCAATGTAGTATATTAACTATCTCAAAAATTAATTACATCGCGTATACGAGGAGAATATTATCGGGGTGTTACATACTACCCTCCTTATAAAAATTTTGGTCCCCAAAATTTAGCTGCTGAAAAGCTCGGGGTACTTAGCCCTCAGTCATCTTCTTTCTCCCAGGTGGCCTCTTCGCTTGACTGATTTTGCCACAAAACCTTGACTAGGGGAATTCGCTTGTGTTGTAGTTCTTTTACTCTAGAGTCTAGGATTTGAATAGGCTTTTCATTGTAGCTCAAGTTGGGTTGAACTTCGATATCAATTGGAGGGCTCAAAATAGTAGCATCTCCCAAACACTTTTTGAGCATTGACACGTGAAAGACGTTGTTCACTCCCGCCAAAAGAATCTGGTAGCTGCAGCTGGTAAGCGATTGATCCAATCTTCTTCAAGATGATAAAGGGGCCCACATATCTTGGATTGAGCTTTCCCCTTTTTTCGAAACGTACCACTCCTTTGAATGGGGATACCTTAAGAAATAAACTATCTCCTTCGTTGAATTCTAGGGTTTGTTGTCGGTTATCGGCGTAACTCTTTTGCTAGCTTTGAGCTGATAACATCCTTTGTTTGATTATGGCCACAGATTTTGTAGTTTTCTATACTATCTTTGGGCCATAAAAGGCTGTTTCACCTACCTCGTCCCAATGCAAGGTAGATCTGCACTTCCTCCCATATAGTGCCTCATAAGGTGCCGTGCCAATTGTGACCTGGAAGCTATTATTATACGTGAATTCAACCAAGGGTAGCATTTTCTCCCAACTGACTAGAAATTCCAAAACACAAGCACAAAGCATATCATCGAGAGTTTGGATAGTCCTCTCACTTTGGCCGTCGTTCTGAGGGTGAAAAGCTGTGCTAAATTGCAGATCTATACCCATGGCCTTGTTTAGACTCTTCCAAAATACTCAAGTAAATCATGGATCCTGATCTGACACAATAGAAATCAGAACACCATGAAGCCATACAATCACCTTAACATATAATTCAGCGAACTGGTTCATTTTGTACGTCATGGCTTCGTGTAGAAAGTGTGAAGCCTTCATCAATCTATCCACGATCAACCAAATTGCATCGTGGCTTTTAGCAGTTCTGGGCAAGCATGTAATGAAATCCATTGTGATAAGCTCCCATTTCCATTTTGGAATCGGTAATGGTTGGAGCAAACCACCTGGTCATTGGTGTTCCGCCTTCACCCGCTGACAAACTTGACATAGAGCCACATACTCAGCGATATCATACTTCATTTTTGGCCAATAATAGTGTGCCTTGAGATCTTGGTACATCTTGTTACAACTAGGATGAATCGAGAAACTAGAAGAATGAGCTTCTTGCAAGATCTTTGTTTTCAAGACTGTAATATTCAGCACAAACCATCGGTTTTTATACTTTACAATGCCCTCCGCAGACATAGAGTGATCCCAAAACTCTGATAAAGATGGGTTCAACATGAATTTCTCACATACACTATCACTTTGCTGAACTTCCTTAACCTGCTCTAGTATAGACGGCATCAGGGTCAGTTTTGACAATACCACATCCAACTGCATTGGGACCAATTGCATATCCAACTCCTGTAAGCATCTTTGGAGTCCAGAAGGCATTTCCTCACATAAAACGCTCATTATGGCAACTTTACGGCTGATAGCATCCGCAACCACGTTGGCTTTTCCAAGATGATACTTGATTTCACAGTCATAATCTTTAACAAACTCAAGCCATCGCCGTTGCCTCATGTTTAGTTCCTTGTGTGTGAAAATATACTTAAGGCTTTTGTGGTCTGAAAAGATTTCATGGCGCAACCCAAATAAATAGTGCCTCCAAACCTTGAGAGTGAAGACAACTGCAATGAGCTCTAAATTGTGCTTGGGATAATTCAACTCATGAAGCTTAAGTTGTCGGGAGGCATATGCAATAACTTTTTCATGTTGCATAAGGACTCAACCAAACTCTCTCTTTGATGCGTCACAATAAATACAGAAGTTTCCATCTTCAACCTGCAATGTCAACACAGGGGCAATTGTTAGTTTGTGTTTCAATTCCTGGAAACTTTTCTCACAATCGCTAGACCACAGAAATCATGCGTTCTTCTTTGTCAGACAAGTGAGTGGTAGAGCGATCTTAGAAAATCCCTCGATGTAATGCCTAAAGTATCCAACCAACCCAAGGAAACTTCTCACCTCTCCAACATTCTTCGGCTGAACCCAGTCCATAACTGCTTGCACCTTTGCCGGGTCCATAGAGATATTGTCCTTGGAGATCACATGATTAAGGAAACCAACCTTGCTCAGCTAGAAATCGCAATTGGAAAATTTTGTGTACAACTAGTGTTGGCTAAGAATCGATAAAGCTATTCGTAGATGTTCACAATGCTCTGCTTTTGATTGGGAGTATATCAAGATATCGTCAATGAAGACCTGATTCATCATATCCATGGAGGCTATAGGGGCATTGGTTAACCCAAATGATAACCAAGAAATTATAGTTTCCATACCTAGTGCGGAAAGCAGTTTTAGGTACATCATCAGGTTTAACCTTCAATTGGTAATAGCCTAAGCGGAGGTCAATTTTTGAAAACACTTGAGCACCACATAACTGGTCGAACAAATCATCAGTCCTTGATAATGGGTACATGTTCTTGATTGTCACTTTGTTCAATTCATGGTAATCGATGCACATCCTCATCAACCCATATTCCTTCTTGACAAATAGTACTGGTGCACCCCAAGGAAAAAAACTCGGACGAATAAATCCCTTGGAAATCAATTCCTCTAATTGAACCTTCAACTCCTGTAATTCAGCTGGCGCCATACGATACGGACAATTGATGACCGAGTGATGAGAAGATAGCCAAACCATTCTGATGATAATATCGTAGCCCTTTAGATCCATAATGATTAGATCAACATGAAAGACAACCATTTATCTCCTCTGCATAGGCCTTAAGAATTCCATTAGTAACTAAATGGTCACCGGAAGGTAACAACACACGATGCGAGTAATTGACGCTACTAGAGAAATAATTTATTTTTTCACAGAACTTCATTGAAATAAAAGAGTGCGTAGCACTTGAATCAAATAGAATATATGCGGCACACTTATTAACATAAACAGTACCTGTTAGGATTAGGTAACTTGTTTAATCTAAGGTAAAATCTCCTAATTTGACAAGGGAGCAATTAATACTACACATCAACAAATATTGCATAAAATTATGTGTACTTGTCACAACTGTTGGCTGCTCCTCATCCAGGTTTGGTCCATACATAGCAAAAACGCGTGGGGCCACTCCTCCTTGTCCACCAATTGGGTTGGGTAGTTTCTGGCAACATGGCTGGGCTTTCCACACGAGAAACACTTCTTAGAGCCAGCCATGCACTCTCCGTGATGCACTCTCTTACATCTTGGACATGCATTTAGGATGAGGGGCATTAGTCATCTGCATCATTGGTCATTTATCTGGTCTTTGCTATGCTACACCCGTAGAAGGTCGTTTAAATCCTAGGCCCATTGAGGAACTGCCATGTGATTGCTGGTTAGAATTGGCTTTCCACATTCTCTGATTTGCTTTCCTTTGTCTAGCCGCCAAAAACTTTACCCCATTCACAGCTAAGGCCCTTGCTACAATATTCGAATAGGTAACACCTTCCGTGCCAGCTCCAATAACTCCTTCCAAAATCTCAATCTTAAGTCCCTAAACAAAATGGTGAACTTTGTCCTCCTTTGTAGCCACCAAATGAGGAGCATAATGGGATAATGCCTCGAACCTCTAAGCATACTCCACTACGGTTCCCGTCTGGCGTAGGCGTATAAATTCCATTAACATCTGCGTACGGATGGTGTGGTTGGAATATTTTTCTTTAAACAGCTCTTTAAAGTCTCTCCATGTAAGGGTAGTGACATCTCGTGAAGACTTGACCAAGTCCCACTAGAAACGCGCATCATGAGTCAGCAAATAAGTAGCACACTTGACTTTCTCCGTCTCACTAACCTTTACATAAGAGAATTTGTCCTCCAAGGAGCGTATCCACTCCTCGGCTCCCGTAATATCCAAAATATTCCCATTGAAACAGGGAGGCTTGAGCCTTTGGAACCTTTCCCATATGACTTCTCTTTGAACCGGTTGAATCGGTAAATCTCGTTGATTTTCGTTACCATTTTCATGATCCTTTCCCATCATTCGCTCCATGTATCGTAAATGCTACTCCATGAATTGAGACAGTCATTGCATAATTTAAGATTGTTGCTACATAACCTCAGCGATACGGTTAAGAGCTTCGTCACGACGTTGTCATCTCGCTAGCATGGTGCTCGGGCCTTTCCTCATTACACGGAATATTTCCTCTTCCTCGCCTAGCCATTCATGTACAGAGTAATAAGTTTAAGGGAAACATTTCAGTCATTTATAGTTCTATATATTTTCATGTTGTAGCGTAATAAGTTGAGGGAAAACAGTTTAGTAACATAAACGTAAACTTACAGTAAAAGGAACATTGCCCAATGAGTTTGATTTATCAGCGGTGAATCGCGAGTGATCGGATTATGGCTCTGACACCAACTGTGACGCGCCGCATCAAAAATCGTTCTTTCTTAAATTTTCTCTTTAAATTTTCCGTATAATTTTTTTTTCATTTTTATTTACTTAAAACGGGCGAAAAAAAAATTAAGTTTAACATGGAAATCTAAGAAATATAAATAAATTAGAGTAAAGCGGAAACATTAAAAGCATTGAATAAAGTTCAAGTTTTAAAACAAAAATATAACTTCTAATCAAAACATGGTTCAACGGATAGAGTAAGAGTTAATAGTATTTAAAAAAACAATACCATTCTCAATTTATTTCAAAAGAGTGATTTCTTCTTTTCTTCCTTCGAGTCATAATTCTACTCAGGTCGCGATTCATCTGGATAATCAATAGGCTCCACGGGAAATGC
Organism: Begonia loranthoides; assembly: GCA_022433065.1. NCBI lineage: Eukaryota > Viridiplantae > Streptophyta > Magnoliopsida > Cucurbitales > Begoniaceae > Begonia > Begonia loranthoides. Next base: position 20,823,452 of record CM039468.1, on the reverse strand, counting down.
ATCCTCCTTTGCTCCTGGCATTATCATTTCTTGACTATTTCCTACACCACAAGTAAAACGTGAGCCTAAAGGCCCAGTAAGGAGTGGGGTTATGCAGTAAGTTATGCCTCTCTTTGATTCTTTTGGAGTGGGTACCGCCCCAAACCAATCTTTTCTTTACTTTCTTTCTTTCATTTATTCATTCTCGTACGTCGAGTGGAAGATGGAGGAACCCATGTATGAGGGAATAGTCTTAGTGACTTCTAACCTCATGTGTGTAACTGGTCCTGTCCCGATGAGGGAGGAGCGTAAGCCCAGTTACCAAGTTAGATTTGAACTACCCCTCCGTCCTCGATCTCCCCCTTTTCTTTTCTTTCATTCTTTTCATTTATTATTTCCTCACTTCATGCATGCAACTTATTATTTTCATTCTTTTCTTTCATTCTTTTCATTTATTGTTAGGCTTAGTTTTATTTTGATGATGACCAAATGGTTTAAATTAATGAAAATAATAAGTTGGTTAATTGTGTTTTTATTGATAATGTTTTCAATGTTTTATTCAATATATTTATACTTAAATCTATCAATAATACCCATATTGAAGGTATTAAAATGTGCTGACATGTTTATTTGAGTCCATGTAGTATATCATGTCATTTTGGGACTCAATATAGTTCAGAGTTGAACTTGCCTGCTGATCAGTGAGGATGCGGACGCAGCGGAATATGCAGACGCTGGATTTTGCGTCCGATTTGCCTCCATCCAATTTAGTGAGAAAAGCGGGCGATGCGGACGTGGAATGGCGTCCTCAACTCTTCAGATCTGCGGACGGGAAAAGGAGAAGAGGACGCTGTTTTGGCTTCCCCAACATTTCTGTGAAGACGCGGACGATGCGGACGTTGCAGACGCAAAGCAGAGGCATCCGATATGACTCTGCCATTTTCTGGATGTGAAGCGGACGATGTATGCGGACACTGCGGACGATGAGAATGGCGTCCGCAAATGCCCAGATTTCTGCACAACGGCTATATTTTCAACGGGAAAATTCCAACAGTCATGCGGAGGATAGATGCGGACGCTGAGGACGTCCGGAAGTGCAGTGTTTATAAATATGAGAACACTCCAAGCTCGCCACAACGATCGAATATTCGAGGCGAAACTCTACCAAAATCAATACTCGAATACTACTCACTGTGAGCTATTTAATTGTATATCAAATTCTCCTTATTCCGAATTTGCGAGTTATATTTGGGAGAATTCGAATTAGCTAGATTTGCGGTTTAAATTTTCGAATTATATTGTGCTTGGTTGTAAAGGGTGATTCCCTAAGAATTCATCACACGAGGGTGATAACTCGAAATACTCATAGGCTAGACTGAATGCCCGTAAGTTCAATCATTGGGTGACGCCCCGCAATAGTTAAATTAAGAGTGACGACTCGTAAGAGTCAAAGGTTGACGACCTAAGAATTAGTCAATGATGACTCCCCGTTTAACAGTCAATTTGTAAACGGTTTTACTGTCACCCGTAAGCCAATTATTTAGTATATCTCCAAGTGAAACTTGGAGCGCGGACGTAGGAGAGTTTGCCGAACCGCGTAAACAAATATTGTGTGCATTTCTCTAACCCTTACTCTTTAATTTACGCATTTAATGTGATTGCATATTTAATCGTATTCGATAAATCACTTAGGGATTTAGAGAATTTAAATATCGCACGAAATTATTAGAAACGCTATATTCACCCCCCCCCCCCCCCCCTCCCCTTTAACGGCGTATATCAATCCTACACCTACTTGTTTCTATTATCATGATGCATGTTGATACAGAAACAAATAACGAAATTTAAACAGCGCATAAACTTGAATAGGATCAAAATAAAAGCGAATAGTAGAACGAATATAACAATGACATAATTAGCGAATAACATGTATAAATTTACCAAGTATAACAATAAAACAAATGACATGTTAGCATACTTCTAACAATGAAAATAGACAGACAACATACAATGATTTATCATGTTTCTAATAAAGATTTATCGCGCTTCTAACAACTAATTTAAACAACCAACGTATAATGACTTATCATGCTTTTAATAGAGAATTTAAACAGCTAACATTCAGTGTTATATCATGCTTCTAATAAAGAGATTAGACAGCCAACATATGAAGATTTGTCATGCTTCTAACCAAAATTGTAAACAACCAACATTAAATATTTTATCATGCTTTTAACATAAAATTTAAACCGCTAACATTCAGTGTTATATCATGCTTCTGATAAAGAAATTAGAAAGCCAACATATGAAGATTTGTCATGCTTCTACCAAAATCTATCAATTTGTTTACATTTACATAGTGAAGCAGTTCATAGTAGGGGTTGACTGGACACACTCTCATTAAAGAAGCATCAATATTTAGCATGTGGTAACGAACAATGATAGATTAAGCAACAATATATTATATTAAGACAATCAAATAGTGAGCAGGAACAATGTTCGGAGTATCCAAAGAAAATAGAACCAAGAGTTAGAAATTAACAGGGAAATAATATCTACAGATAAAACTAAGAGATTAACCAACAGTTTGTTCGAAATTTACAGATCATATAACACTTTATAGTGGGACAATTCATATCATAAGGTTTAACAGTAAGGACTAAAGTCTTCAGTTCATTACTTTGCATTATAGGTCTAAATGTTAATGATTATAATCCTAGCAAGAAGCATTATCAATTTTTTTACCAAACAAAGCATTGATTCAAATGAAGGAAAACACAGAACATCAATATTAAAAGCAAATAGACACTACTTGTGGGTTGGGCCTCCACTGGCTAATGACTCTACCCATTCCTTACCTTTGTTGAAGAATTCACTCACAGACAGTTGCAATCCCCACCAATTCCTTGTTAACGAATACCCTCTTCAGGTTCACGATTCACGTTGAAGAAATGCACCCCTCTTGCTGGACAGATTTTTCACACATGAAGGAAGACTCTCTCTCTCTCACCCAGAGTACTCTCTCACTCCTAGAAATTGTAGAAAAATGCTGGAGGGGACTTAATTTGGTGATTAAAAAGGAAGAACTTTACCTAGAGAGGGAAATTGTGCGCCAATGGCAGAGGGAGAACGTGGAGATGGGGCGACTTGGTGAAATCATGGGGAGAAGACTTGCCTGGAATCGCGTTTGTGCATTACAAGAATACCGACATGTCCAAATTTCCTTTATTTAAAACATAATTTTTTGCAAAATTGGGACTTTTCGGATGAGAATGTGCATCCTGGTCTCGTTCGTGTTCGTCCGAATCTGCCATTCGGACGAGAAAAGGTGTTTGCATTATGCATCTACAACGTCTGAAACTGTCCAAATATTTGGACAAATTCAAATCTTTTGTGTCCGCAATTGTCCTCATGCGTCTGTACTCATCCGAATGTGACATTCGGACAAAGAAATGCATCCGTATGCAATGTAGTATATTAACTATCTCGAAAATTGATTACATCGCGTATACGGGGAAAACATTATCGAGGTGTTACAAGAGCAATATGTTATCACAAAGTCTATCGGGCAGAAACAAAATGAAGAACAGAACTAAAAACTAGCAAGGCAACATCTTTTCACAGAGTCTATGTGGCAGAAACAAAATAAAGAACAGAACCAAAACCAGCAGGGCAACATTTTCTCACAGAGTCTATCGAGTAGAAACAAAATGAAGAACAGAACCAAACTAACAGATTATAAAAAATAAATCAATAGAGCATGAACCTCGTCAATGGCCATCAATACAATAGAAGAAAAACAAAGAGCAAGCATCCCCTAGCACCCCACATTGTAGGACCGATAATGCCAAAACACAATCAGCATTTACTTACCTTTCAATGTTGTGGAAGAAAATCCACCTGCTTCCCTCTTAGTCTAGGTAAGCCTTGATCACTTCCAAATGTCGCTGGCAGTTCACCACAACTAACCATTCAGAACCCTTTCCTGCCTCGCAAAACCTTTGCCTTTTAAACCCCTGTTTGGAACTGAAAAAATCCTAGCTCGCAGTACGTGGGTTTGTTCGTTCTCACGAATTGGGTCATTCTCCTGAATCGCTCCACGATTCAGCAAATCAAGAGGCGATGTTCCCGCTATTCACGCCCAACGACGATGTTTTGCTCTTTGCACGGCCGCACTATTTTTTCCCGTGAAGAAGGTTTCTTCCCTGTAGGAGGTCACTTTTTCCTCTCTCAATCCCCCAACCTTTTCTCTTTTTTTTTTTGGCTTTTATTTTTTTCCCAAATCTATCCTAACCCTTCATCTATTTTCAATTGTTATAATCCCTTTAATTTCCCTTTTTTCCCTTTTTTTCCAGCACATCACATATATCCCACATATTCCTTAAATCGACTCCTAATATCCACCAAATAATTCCAATTTCCTCCCATTCATTTCCTATTCAATTTCCATAATCATAAAATAAAATACCATACTAATAGATTAATCTGATAATTATTAAATACTATAAATAACATTTTAATCATTTTAAACTTCGTCCAAAAGGAATTTCGGTCGTTACAACCATAGTCCTCCATGGTTTGATTCATCCAAAGCAATTGAGTACAACAACTCCTGAATGCAATATATTCACTCTTGACCATTGAAAAAGCAACCGAGTTTTGTTTTTAGAGAACCATGAAACCAAATATTCTCTAAGGAATTGACAAGTCCTACTTGTGTTATTTCTTTTGAATAGACTATCGGCGTAGTCATACTCGGTATATCCTATTAAATTGAAAGAAGTTCCTTTAGGATACCATAAAAAGTTGAAATATGGGTCAAACCCGATCCAACCAGAATTCGAGTCACATCAAACTTTGACATAAGGTTTAATGATAAAACTTTAATTTGCAACATTTATACAAAATCTATATTTATATTGGCTATGTTGTAAATGATCATTAAATAGAAAATTAATGAGGATCATAATTACATGTAATTGAATTGACATACTCCCTTTCGCGTATCATTGTGCAAATTCTATACTTATCATAAATTGAAATGAAACTTACGGCAATTGTTCAATTGTAATATTTTTATAAAACTTTAATTCTAGTTTTGGTATAAATAGGTTGTGTGCATTTAATAATAATGAAAAACAGAATTCATTAATTTGTTAGAAAATAAAATACTGGAGCTTAGAGTGTTTAACCGTAAAGAACAAAAAGTTTTAAAAAAACTAGCCATTTTTTAACATGTTCATTAATTTGGCTGAAACCTTTTATTAATGGGTCTGATATCATAAGGTTGGTGCTTATATGCTCAAAGTCATTCTTTGTTTATGAACTTCCTCTTTTACGACATAGTATTCCAATTCTATATACTTGGCACCCTTAGAATACCCATCCTTCTTTGAAAAGAAGACTGCTGTAGAACTATCATAGTAAATTTCAACAGCTTGGTAATAGAATTGATAACTCCAAGTCTTGAAATAAACTTTTCTAGCCATAAAACATAAAATGTGGACTCCATGCATGTCACAAATTAACTTTCCAAAGTGGACGCAGCTGTGATAGAATGTTTCACACTTTTTTTTGTAACGCCCTTTAGCATAAATATCTTTTCTTGTCCTTTTTTTAAAATCAATTCATATCTTTTGAAAAAAAAAAACAGAAGTTTTTTTCAAAAGATATGAATTAAAATCCAAAAATAAAAACAAAAAACAGTGGAAGACCATCTTCAATAACATAGTTTAGAAATCCAAAACAATCACCTTTAATCAAAATTCAACGTAAATAAGTGTAAATCATTTTTAATACCAAACCGTCAACAAAATAAACACTTTATAAATATCTTAACATAAAGTCAATCTTTTTATTATATGAATAAATCTTTCTTGATTAACTCATTGAAAATCCTTCAAAACAAATCATTTTTCTTCAGTCTTCATCCGTGGGTCAATATCACTTCCACAACACCTCAACGTCGCCCATGAGAGTACTCCTTCAATCATAACTATTATTCACTTCCAATATTAGGTCCATCAATAAAATCATTCTCACATACATTACAAAGTTCATTTATGAGTGTAAAGCTCAGTAAGAGAAACATATGTATTATGAGCATAAAATGCAATTTGTAGAAACATATATTTTCATTTATCAGTCTTTCTTTCATTTCTTTTACTTTATAGCCTAGTCATTGAGGTTAATTCAGTCTAGGGGAGAGTGACACCATTTGATCCATATATACGAGACAGCCAACTTGACTTTGTCCCACAAGCAACTATTTGCGTTATTCAATCTTTCAATCTTTTTTAATGAAAATGTTTTTCATAATACATAAAATGTACACATGATCATATCATGCAAAATATAACACCCTAATATTTGTCAAATCTAATATCACATGCAAAGTGAAATAACAATACATTTTCAAAGTTCTTACATCATTTTATCATCTTGTATATTCTAATAAACCAAAAAAGCAACAAGCAAACATTACATCCTTGATCAAAATCTAACATCACAGTAACACATCCTAAATCAACGTCTAACATCACAGTAACACATCCTCAATCAACGTCCTCACAAATAATTCAGTAGGAAACAAGAGAAACAAATACCCTAGAACTTTAAACACATACAAACATCATTTATCTTGGGGCCTTAATACAATTTTGATCACTCAAAATAGTTATTTCTTGCTTCAACTCAACTTCAACATGTTTTGTTTTCCTCTCGAGAATTAGAGAGAAAAATACGAGACTTTGAGTGTCACGACCTGAAAGGGACCCGAGATAGAACAAGAAAAAACCTGACCCAAAAGAATCTAATCGTCCAACCATTTTTTTAATTGTCTTAACTAGCAACGAAAGTCTAAATAGTTTATTTAAAGCTAGGGCCCAATAACAAATGGGCTAATTAGGTCTAACAAGCAACATCAAGATAATGTGGCAAAACAAATCCAATAATAATTGTGCTGAAAGAATCACTAAAATTAAAGGCTTACAATATTCTAAACAAGTCTACTCTCACAAAAATAACTCACAAATAAAATGATTAAAAAGTCTAAGAAAAATTTATATTCGCCGAAATTACTCCTGAGTCGGCAATTAAAAATTCTGCTAATAAAGTCTTGAAATAGAGTCATTTGGGGTGAGTTGATTAAACTTAATAAAGAAAAAATTTTATAATCATCAATTTAATTAAAACAATGATTAAACATGCTTGTCATAAAAAAGAATGTTTCATAAATTCATTTTATAAAATTGTACATAAGAGAACATGTTTAAAATAACTCTATACAATGTGGAAAGTAAATAAAATAGACCCTTGTTGTATCATATAAAATCCTAGTGAAAATAGAGTTACTTACAGATTCCGGCCATACCATGTCATAGACATATCACATAACAAAATCGATGCTTGTCGATTGTGAAAGCCACAGAAAGACCCTGATCAGGTTTAGGGTTTTGCGCCTAGGGATACGATACATTCAACTGTCTCATTACTCTAGTTAATAGCAAACAAACACAACCTTCCACGGTCATATGTGCGAAAAATAAAACAAGATTCCAAATTGGGTCGATCGAACTTTGTTCACATGAGCAAGTTGATCTAATAAATTTTATGGGCATGCTTCATAAAATATGTCTAGTGAAAAACTACATATAATATAAAAATTCGACGAGCCATAAATTGGACACGTCATTTTATATGAGACACATCTCAAAATATTATTTTTTTAAAAACTATGCAAGGTTGTACATAAAATTAAATTCCTATTTCGAAGTGGGCCTACCACCGGTCAAATTCCAATTATCAAAAAATCCAATCCCAAGAGTCCACGATTTTAACTTTTAATTTTTAGTACCTATCCAAAAATAAAATCATAAATTTTTGGGTTAGAATTTGTTATATTAAATTTCTAACTTTTCTTTAAAATTATTTATAATATATTGGGTAGAAATTTATCAAAGTGGGCTCAAAATAGGCTCTCAAACATGACCCAAAATGGTTACACCAATAGCCCCGACCCAAGAAGGAATTTGGACTGTGACCTAGCTGGCTGAGTTACTGATTTACGGATGTGTCATGACGTTGTCTTCCTCGACGCTGGCGTCTCGTCTCTGGTTGAGACTTCCAGTGTCGACCTATCGCCTAACAAGCCAAGGCTAAAGGAAATGGTTCACATCGTTTTTCCACATTTGTTGAGTTGTGGTTCTAAATTCTCTACCTTGAGACAGCTGAAAAGGGATTCAACGACTTTCTCTAAGAATACGATGAAATTGCCAAATTTTACAAGGACAAAAATCAAAACCTTTCCTTCAATATCCCATAAAAAAGATATTCAATTACTTCTTGGTTTTCATGCCTTCGACACCCAATAGAAATTTTGAAATCCAAAGGTAAAGGTTTTAATTTTTCGTTGCTCTGATCCGATTTAGAGTCTCTAATTGTAACGACCCAGATTTTTGTAATTCCTTGAAAATGTAAGAAATTTAAAATTTTCAAAAGGCTCCTTTATAAAATGAAATCAGAGTGTGACGCTAAAACCAGATTGCTACTAACCCTTCATTAAACTCGTTATGAAAATCAAATTAATGAAATGCGGAAGCGTTTTAAAAATCATTTATTTCAAACATTATTGAAGCCTAACTTATTTACTAAAAGAAGTAAACAATAAATTACAATTTAATTACAACCGTAATCGCTTTACTATCGTTATGCCTGGCTGCCCCAACCTCGCTCATGCAAATCCTTCATCCCTGCTTTATTATTTGTTCTTTTTCTGTTTGTCGTTTTTGCATACCAGTACCTACACCTACCCCACAAGTAACTGTAAGCTCAAAGGCTTAGTAAGGAAAAATATTTCATGCAGTTATGATATGCCACTCTTTAGTCCTTTTTGGAATGGGGGCCACCCAAACCAATTTTTTCATTACGTCATTCGTTCATTTTATTACTTTACTTGACTTTACTTTAATCCATTCGTTCCTTACTCATACATCGAGCTAGAATTGGAGGGTTTTTCTCGTGCAATGGCGTAGTGGATCGAATCCAACCTTTTTCTTGCAACTAGAACTCCCGTACCCTACTAGGGAGGGGTTTCGCCTAGTTACAGACTATAGCCACTACCCATCCACCCCCAATTCCCCTTATTCTTTTATTTTCTTAACATTTTTCCTCACATAATGCATGCTTGAGTACCACCAGATGGCACTCCATATTAATTTCTATTAACATGATGCATATAAAGAAGTAAAACATATACTAGAAGGAAATAACTACACACAACAGAAAATAAGTACAACATCGAATTGGAACAGCTAATGCGTACAAATAAAGTACGGTAAACATGCAAGTAATTTATTTAACTAACATGCTTAGGTGCTTAGAAATAGAGACATGTATAGAAAACAAATAACAGAAACATGCTTGTAAATTGGTAACTCTTATTCTAGTTGGTTAAGTATGCTTTTATTCTAATTGATTAAATGTACTACAATTTATAGCCTAATTTATTATCTTAGTGAATTACATGCTCAAGATGTTTACATGCTCAAGAATGAATTACAATTATTAATCTAGTTGATTAAACATGCTTTTATGCTAATTAGTTAATTAGACATGCATTAAAGGATTTAACATATGCATAGTACCATCAATTCACAAAACAACTTAACCTAGTTACTAATTAAGCTTGGCGTGACTAGATTACAAGCTCAATCTAGTTAATTAAACATGCTTGAGAAATAGACATGCTAGTAAATTAAACACGTAAATGAAATTATCATGCTCATTAAGAGATAATTAACATGCTTAAGAGATTATTCATGCTAGTGAATTGAACACGTTAATTAATTAAACATGCTCACTAATTAATCACATTTTGTCAATTAACCTAGTTAGTTAACATGTTAGTTGGTTGATTAAGCATACTCGAATTAAACGTGCTTAAGCGAGTGTATAATAATGATTATAGTAATTTCTCTAGTTAACTAACACGCTTAAGTAATAATTAAGAAGATTAGGATTCTAATTGGTTAACAAGTTAATGTGCTGGTCAATTTAACATGCTAGTCTAGTTAATTATCCTAGTGATGTTAATTAGTTAACGATGATTAGACAACTAATTAATTAATTAAACTAGTTAATTAAACATGCATCAAGTTTAATTAATCACTCAAGTCTAGTTAATTTACTCTACTTAGATTAACAGGCTCAAGGAATGATCGCAATTATAGTAAATCGAATATGCTTATACATAGAAATTTAACTAACAACAAGTAAGAGAATAAGCAACAAGAATAAAATCGACCTAAGAAAAGGGAAATCAGTTCATTCATGTTTATCTCTTCAGTTTATCATCCTCTATTTTACTTTCACATCAAACACTATTATCAACTAACAGTATCACTTAGCAGCAAAGGAAATTATACAATTAACAAGAGTACCAACAGCAAAGGGACAGAGATAAGAACCAAGGAAAATACTACAAAGCATAAATAAATCTACATTATCATCAACACATGGAGTATCTACAGTAAGGAAATCAACAAAGGGAACACAACGGTAGTTCATTCAAGGGATTATCACCTAAAAACTAACAACAAGCATTACCATTATCAACTTTTCTAACTAACAAGCACAATATAGAAACAGGGAACTAAACATAACAAAGATCCAAACATAAAACTCACGCACCTCTACTTGTGGTGTAGGGCCTCCATAGGCCAAGACACCCCTAATTCCTTACCTAAGTTGATGAACTAAACAAGGACAGCACTCCACAGCTCCCAGCTCACTCATGGATGGCAGGGAGCAGCACATAGCAGCTCCACTTCCTAGCTCACACCTGACTTCACTCACGATCACACTTAGCTCACCACTCTTCCACTCAACACACACTCACATGAATGGAACTCACCACTCATAGGAAGCTCTCTCTCACGGAAGGGAAGCTAAAGACTGAAATGAGAGAGGTGGCAGGGGAGAGATGGAAGACATTACCTAAAGAGGGGACATCATAGGCATAAAGGAAGGGACGGCTTTGGGCGTGGGAGGGGAAGGCGTCCAGCATAGGGAGGAGGCGACTTCATCGTCTAGGGAGGGGGAGGGGTCGATTCTTGTCGTCAATTAATGACTAGACGACAAGAAACCAGATTTTAAATCCCTAAATTATCGTTGAACTAGGTTATTTCGAACGAGTGCGGATGCATTGGTCTCATCCGCAAGAGTAAAATCTCACAGGCTAAATCGTCTCTTCGGATGAGAATTGGCATCCTCGTCCCCATCCGTACCATCTGCAGACGATATTCGGACGCGTTATGGCATCCGCACGTAGTGTCCGCAGGCATCCGAAAGTGTCCTAAAATCAGACAGAGGCAAATCAGATGAGGCTACTCCACGTCCGTAATCGTCCAAAACTGTCCAGGATTTGGACAGATTCAAATCGAACGCGGCTAGTCCACCTCCACACTCGTCCGAAAGTCAGCAACACAATGCAGTAAAGACGTAGAATCACGTCCTGAGTCGTCCCAACCCATTCCTGGTGTGTGCAATGCATTTGCGGACAAGACAACTCGTCTGCAGTGTCGTTCGCAGGCTTCCGAAAATGCCCTAGACAACATTTCCCCACATTTTTTCACTTAGCGCCTACCCCATAACACTTTTCCCTTAAATACGCGTCATAAAATGACACGTATCAATACGCAATGTAATATCCTAATCACCCCTTCGTCTCATTACATCGCGTAAACAAGAAAACTTTATGGAAATACCTCTAGACTTAACACTCTAGAACATCATTGGTAATACCCCGATAATTGTCCAACTGAAAAAGTCGGGGTGTTACACCAATCGTCACTGCCAGAGTTTGATGTTACTCTCTCAAACTTGCTCCTAAAGTAACCCAATTTTTCTTTTAATCACAGAGGAAAATTTTGGCATAAAGTTAAAAGATTATTGCCAAAATCCAACATTAACGAGAAGGGAAAAATCGGCTTACCAAGAAGAAGTGGATCGCCTAGAATTCTTCTTCAAAACTTGTTGAGGTTTCTCCCAATTTTTACCTCTAAGGACTTTGCTCACCAGATGAAAATTTTGTAGAGAAAGGCATGAGAGGTGATAGGCAGAGGGAAAGAGAGTGAGGAAGAGAGGGGGAAGACTATGTTTATTAGGAGAATAGGAAGAGAAGGAAAAGGGAGGAATTTCCTTCCTTGGTCCAAAACACTCCCATTGATCTTGATAGGAAAATTCTTTGAATAAAAAAAAATTCTTACAAAAATATCATATATTACTTTCTCCCCCACTTAATAAATTTCATCCATGAAATTTAGAACAACTTTGAGTGTACCATTGAACAAACGAGGGTATTTAGCCATCATTTCGTATTTAATTTTCCAAGCGGCTTCTCTCTTACTATGGTTCTTCTATTGAACCCAAACCAACGGTATTTCACGAAGACGTAGAATTCTCTCAGCTTCTTCTTCATAAGATACATCCTCTTGAATAGGTACTTTAGTACAAGATATAACATATGAAGGGTGTGACATGTACTTCCGTAGCATAGAAACATAGAAAACATTATGAACATAGTTCAAATGTGGCGATAAATTCAATCAATAAGCCACTGAACCAATCCGCTCAATAATTCAAAAAAGACCTATATATCTTGGGACTAATTTTTCCTTCACACCAAATCGACTTAATACCACGACGAGGTCACACCTTGAAAAACACAAAGTCATTGACTTCAAACCCTACCTCCCTCCTCCGAAGGTCTGCATAACTCTTCTGTCGGCTCAAATGGTTATCAACTTATCATTAATAAAATCTGAACTCTTTCAAGAATCACTTGAATTATATACAGTCAAAGAGGTTAACTTACTACTATCAAAGTTCAGCTAAAATTAAGGAAGATCAATATGAACTCCTATGAAGGTCCTCACAATTTGATACACTAATACTGATCAAATTCCATTATTACATACCAATTCCATCCAGAAGATTCTTCTAACTATCACTAAAATTCAAAGCACTTAACCTCATCATGCCATCGAGAGTAAGTATTGACTGATCAGATTATCCATATGTCTAAAAGTGACGTGTCACACACAAATTCAATTTAGTGCCCAAAACTTTTAAGTAGATTTTGGGGTTCTTGTTGAAAACTTTAATAAAAAAAGCATCCTGAAGTCAAAGGATATTCTTCACATAAATCCCACTCAACTTTGAACAACAAAAGTCAATTTGCACCGACCACTCAATTGCCCTGCTTAAATCCTTTGTTAAGTTCATCAACAAGCCTTTACATTTTCTTAACATGTTGTAGAAAAATAAAAATGTTGTCCTTAAATTATACTCACAGCTATAGATCATAGTTTTGGCATTACATATCATAGTCATTAGTAATTTAAGATTTACACTAATTCTTTAACACCAAGTAAAGAAATAAGGCTCTAAAGATGTCAACTCAAACATTTGTCATGATACTCGCTTATCCAAATGGTCGCCAAAATAGGATTTTCATCTCCCATATATTCTAGTGATCTCCTTTGGCTGAGATTCGAATCACACTTCATAAATAAATACTCAGAACCATTATGGTATGTGAAAAATTTGAACTTCTCACCGTAAAATTTACTCCATTAAATTTTAAAACAAAACAAAAGTTTTACTAGCTCGAAACCATGAGTTAGCTCATTCGTCATCAATGAACAGAACTTATAGGTATTAACTTTCTTATACCACATTTTTACGTATCCAAATCTATGATACTTCAATACAGCTAACACATAGTAAATTAGCATATGGCACTGCCAAAACAACGTAGTAACCAATATGAACTCTAGCTCTTTAGAAATCAACTAACAACTTTCCTTTTCAACATAACTTAACATTTCTCTTACAGGCTAACTTAACGATACCAAAAATAGATGAAATACGTGCAATGAAATGATGACACAATTATCCAAAATGAAGAAATTCAAGATTTGTAGTAATGCTCCTTGGCAGTTTCATCCAATTACACTTAGCTTAGAACTGATAATCTTTCAAAAGTTTGTTACAAAATCCTTATACGTTTCTTACGCTCATCACGAGTATCACTATAACCAACATTAAGCAATACTTTGACAAAATAATTCAATAAGACCTAAAGTTTCACTTCACCATATTAACAACACTAACAAGTCAATCAAATGTCCATAACTAACTTAAAAAGGTAACCATACAAACATCTTCTAAGTGAATCTCTAACTGATGGTAGTCTATTATGAAAAAATTTGTGACAAAATATATTGGTCTATCCACTGATCGAATAAGACATTCTTCATTAACAATGGATAATTCATATCATTCATCATTTAATCAAACTTTTGGCACTCAATGAAACATCAAAAATAAACTGCTCTGTCACCCAAGCAAGTATCAAAACTGTTCTCTCCAAGCGACATACTATTATTTTGTTACTTATCAAAGCTGATCAACTATGCTTAAACAATCACGTACAAAACGACAGAAACTAGAGCAATGGTTGGACAAAATAAGTACATAACTCAAACTCATGGTAGGGAGGTAACTCTAGTAGATCCTCAAGAAAAATAGTAGGACACACAATCTCAACTGACAAAACTTGTAATGACCGGAAATTTTATTAAGCATGCATATTAAATTTATTTTGGGGAACTACTTATGTTGTTAATATTATGATGTAATTAGTTATGAATGGAGAATTTTATTGTGAAAACCAAAGTTTGGTGATTTAGGATGAATGTTGGTATTATAATTTGCTATATCATTGTGGAGATTGAATAATCGAGTAGGGAGATTTTTGGAAATTAAGTGGAGACTATTGTATTTTATTTTGGGTGAAGATTTAAGAAGAACTTGTTGATGCACCCCAAGGTCCTATCACTCGAGCCCGAGCCAAGAGGCTCATTGCTTACATAATGAGCAGCTATTTTGCAGGTGGGACTAAGCTAATGGAACTTGAGGATGAACCAATGCATGATGACAAAGAGGCGCCTAGACATGTACTCACTTGGAACCAAAAGACTACCACTCCGCTTGGATCAACTTCCCCCGGCCATGTAGAGTCTCCAATGATCGAGTTCAATGAAGCCTTCTAGAATGAGATATGTTCATTTTCTATTTTGATATGTTAAAATAGATTATACTTGATTGATTATTATTGGATGAATATTGTTTTGGTTAGGACTAGGATGTTTTGGACTTATTTTATTTTGAGTGCTCGGCTAGCATGTTAGCTGAGCCCTCATGCCCTAATTTTGTGAACTCAAGAGTAATTTTGTAATTCTCTTTTGATTACCATTAGGGGAGTATTTAGCCTTCCCTAATGGTGTCCTTAATGCAGTTTTGAATCCCTAAAATCCCAGCTGCAACCTTTGTTTGGAGATTTCTCCTAAACACTCTCGGTGCTTCGGTTCTTGCCTCTCTCGGATCCATCACCAAAGTGCTTCCTCTCTCGTTTCTTGCTTAGTCTTGGAGTGGAAGGTTAGTGCTAGTTCTCCCAGCATTTCTCCTAGGAAGTGTCCATGGTGTGGAGGGCTAGAAGATTAAGTAAAAGTTAAGGTGGAGTGATCTTTTCTTGAAGAGGTCTAAACAAGTCGCTATCCTCAGTTGTGTGAGGTGTTGTAGACCATCTTGGTGTTCTGTTTTCATTCTCTATTTTATTGAGCTATTTGTTGTGTGAAGTTTTGGATTTGGTTGTTCCTGGTTATTTAGTAGAATATTGGATGTTGTTTATTGTTTGAGATCAGATTGTGGAAGTGTGCATGATTTTATTGAAGAGCCGCAACTTGTTTCCTTGAACCGATAATTCCGAGCAAGTTGTTCTTCCATGCATATCTTAGTGTGTGTGACGAGTTTGAACATGGATTTTGGTGGTGACATTTTGTTAAGTGATTACTAGTTGTCTTATAAATTTGGGGTGAATAAACTGTACGCATCTCAAGTTCTAGTCGATTCAATTTCATTGCTCGGATTTTGTGATAGCCAATTGATAGTTGCCATAGTGTTGCCTTCTTGTGAGTTGGGGCACATCACTTGTCACGACCCGGAGAGGGGCCGAACAGAAACGCCGGGCCAAACGACCCGGTTTTCGTAGAAGACCCGATCGCCTAGCCCAAGGCTAGTTGAATTATTGCGGAAGACTTGTAAAAATACCCAGCCGTGACCCTTCTTTGAGAGGGCACGGTACATTTAGTGATTGGGAGAATAAGTAATAAAGCATAAATAATAAACTTTGAATCCACATGATACTGTGCATACGATCTAGAAGACCCACCAACCAAGTTTAGTATTCCTTTACAATCATCCAAATTTAAGATTTTACAATCACCCCGAATATTTGCTTAACAATAAATGAAAGTTTAACTAAATAAAAATATGAAATAGAACAAAGTCCTTATTCTGAATCTCACTCAGGTTTAATTAATCTTCTCCTTACCTGGAAAAAATAAGTCGATTGGGGTGAGTGACTAGCTCAGTATGGAACTTATACTAAATGTAATGCACATGTAAAACTTATTTTACTGTTTTCGTGAAAACCATGAGTTTTGAGAAGTATGCAGGTTTTTGTTTGGAAAACATTTGAAATTCATTTTCTCCTTTAGAAAACCTAGCCCGAAGGCCCCCGACGAGATATTCAAAAAGCATGGTTGTGTACGTAAACAGCTATATGTTAAAATACCCTCGTCGTGTTTCATCACAAAATTGTAATCCGTGAAAAGGGAGGAACACTCATGGAATCCCCCGAACAAACACACAGAAAGGCGGCGACCGTTTCCGGGTAGCACCTCATGAGGCTGGAGGAAGAAAATGACAGCGGTCCGTAGACCGACCCGTCTTCCGGGGTGTCATGAGCAAATTCCGTCAACGACACACCTGTGATTCCAGGGTGTCATGAGCAAATTCCGTCAACGACACACCTGTGATACACCCTGATCAGATTTTGGGATTTCATGCAGCGCGCAAACAAACCATCTCCACGTAGTAGAAGATGTACCAGGGATAGCCTCCTGATACTTTGACGCCCGGACCGTTCAAAGTGCCAAGAGGATCTTTCAATCCCATAATAGTATCCAGTATATCACACCATGAAATCAGATGCACGAAAGTAAACGTGTAAAACTTACGTACATACATAATATAAAAAACTGACGTGTTGTCAAACAGTCCCCGTTAGGTTTTCATGTGTTGTATTTCACAAAATAGGGTTTTATTTTGAAAACTATGCAATGTAGTGCAAAACAACTCAGTATAAAACCCCTACCTCGATGACGGCCTGCCTTACCATCTGAAGCAACCAATCACGCAAGAATCGTATCACACTCGCTGGAATCATCCAAGCCTGGCAAATGTACCAAATGCGAAAATTCATAAATTAATCCCAAAAATAAACAAAGGGTCCTATATCAAAATAGGAGCCCAACCAACCCTACTTAAATTCCAATAAAATTTCAAACTTTATCTAACAACATTCTTTACACTCAAAATCCAACTTTGAACATCTCAATAGTTTTCTAGAATCCAAAATCTCATTTACTTAACATTGATATATCCCACTTCAACCAACACAACTTGATACTGTAATTTCCAAGTCCCATAACAAAACAGTGGCTTCAATTAATCTTAGCAAACAAGGTCCAAAATCATTTCCAATGACTAATAATAAATCCAACAATAGAAACAATCAACCATAAACCCTCACTAAAAGCTGAAATCCAAAACAAACTCATAATCAACTAAAATACTCAACTTCAATGTTATTATAAGCTAGAGTTCACCCTTATGCAGAACAAATCAAATAAATTATCAATTTTCCAAGCACATGATCTAAACCCATCGTGCATTACTGCAATTAATAGCAATACTCAAGGGTTATCACCAACCCATATCAGCCCACTGATGTGCAAAATTATAACAGACAGAGGCAATCCATCCTCATTATCATCTAATAAACAGTAAGTGAATCAATTAACAAACCTCCCAACGAATAACAGACATGAAAGATCCAAATATCCTTAACATTTAACCCAAGTCTTATTCTGCAAAATTTGTGACAACCAGAATATAACCCTCTACATCTTTCTCATCTAACATAAACCAATTTCATTAGCTAAACTCATCGTCCATGGCAGTAACAGAACAGTGAATAAAAATATATATCCAACTAATAACTCTAACCAAACAGAAGCAACAGATATCTTCAATTCAACAATAACAGTGCAATGCCCATATCCACTATTTTTCACCAAAATTTCCAACATCCAAAACAGAGTCAAATTCTACAATCCATTATTGAATCAAAACAGAAATCGCTCACCTACAGAATCGGGTGCTCTGTTTTTACTCTCCGGAATCGGAGCTCTCTGCTCTGGCCAACACTCCGTCGCACAAGGGGTCCTCGGCCACTGTTCGAACCGCCTCAGATGGAGACGTTCCGCCGCTCAACGGAACTCACGAACGTCGGGATCGTTTGTCCCTTCTTCAGTCGATGTCGCTCGCTCAGAATCGCCTCCAACCCACAGAGTTCCTTGTCCGCTCGCTCGTTCACAAGCCGCTTGAACGCCAGAGACGACGTCGATGGTCGTCGTCCAGTCGTCGTTCGCGCTCGCCGATCACTGGGCAATTTCCCTCCTCTCGCCGTCACTCTCCCTCTCTCGGCTGTATGCAGGAGACAGGGAAGAAGAAATGGGTCTCTCAGCCACCAAAAGAAAATGAGAAGAAAACCCTAACTCCTCTTCGTAAAACTTCTCCTGCAAACCCATTTTTTTTCCTTTCTATATAATTTATTTATTACCCCACTTTTCTTCCAATCACCCACACACGGTCATTTCATTTCTCTTAAACCCTTTTCATTTTTCTTTCTTTTTAATTATTTCATTTTGCCGCCACTTGTCTCCAACTTCCCTCTTTTCATTTCATTTCCCTTCGCATTTTAAAACCTTAATTTTCTCCACTTTAATCATTATATTTTTCTTCTCCCATTTATTCCAACTCTACCCTTTTCTTCCTTCCTTTCCCATTTCAATTCGTTTCCTTTCATTGTATTTCATCTTTCCTCTTCCTTTGTATCTTTCTTCTTTATTTAAAATGTCACGTCAATCTTCATCTTCCTCCACTTTCAATCCAAACTTAATTTCACTTAACATTTCTTTTCTTCCTTCTTATTTTCCATCTTAAACTTTAATCTTTCATATCCTTATTTCCTTAATCCATTTAATATATATATATATTATAAATTAATTTAACTTATCTCTAAAATCTCATCTTCAATCTTGCTTTATTTCGATCATTACCCGATGATACTTTTCGGTCTAATTTAATTCACCAATTCTATTTTCTCAAATAGATTTTTCGTTCAAGAATTTTCAATTCATCCGATTTGAATAATTGACCAAAGTTTCACATGTGTTATTACGCAATTATTTGCGTCAATTGTTCAACGTCATGCCCGATTTTAACGCAAAAAATTTTACAAGTGAAATTTACTTTTTTCAAAATTCACGGGTTTCACATCACTTGTGGATTATGTGTAATTAGGGTAGTGGCTGGAAATGTGAAATTTGCTGGAAGAAAAAATATATTTGAAAAGGGATGGGTGATGTGAATTATGTGTAATTAGAGCATGGCTGGCAATTGTACTGGAAGGAAAGAAATATTTAAAACAAGGGGATAAGACAAAAGGTGATGTGAATTTGTGTAATGAGGGCATCGCTGGCAATTGTGCTGGAAGAAAAGAAATATTTAAGAAGGGGATAAGATAAAAGGTGATGTGGATTATGTGTAATAAGACTACGTACAAGTTGTTGGGAAAATAGGGAAAAGGAAAAAGAGTCTAAGGGTGAAGGGCTAGAACTTGGACGGACCCACGTGAGTGGGAGATTGACCCGCATGACCATGGAGTGAATCTGGAAGCAATTGGGTCTCAAAGAGCGAGGATGAAACCGCATACCCACGAGCTACAATCTCCGTGGCGCCCTAAAGAAAAGAGGAAAAAAGGGCGAAGCTGAGGAAGCGAGAGGCGGGCATTGAGAGCTGGGTAATAGTGATGACCGACCGCTAGTGCTGGAAGGGAACCTGAAAGGGAGGAAGCGGTTGTTTGAGAAACTTCTTCCGCGATAGTGAGAGGTAAGTAATGCTTGAGTGTGCTTTTGGCCTCACCGACCCTACAATGCGAGGTAGTAAGGGATGATTGTTCTCTGATTTCTTCTATTGTTATAGCCATTATCAATTGCATGCTCTGTTGATTTTAGTTTCTTACTATGTTGCCCTGATGGTTTGAGTTTCAGTTCCCTATTTGGTTATGCCCGATATGCATTTTGAAAATGTTTACTCTTTGGATTTATAGTTTTGTTCTGCAATTTCTGGGTACTGCTCACTTGGCATTGAGGAACATATATATGCTTTGTCGAATTAGGTTCAGTGTTGTAGTTTGGTTACTGCTTAATGTTGTTGGGTGTTTGTGCTCTGTGGATTTAGTTTGTTCTCCTATGGGTTTTCCTGTTTAATGGACATTGTTGAAGGTTAATGCTCTATAGACATAGTTTTATTCTTCATTCCGGTGGTAGTTTGATAGACATTGTCAAGAATTATGAGATTTTGTTTAGGTTGATAATATGTTGATTCGGGATTTATTATTTATATTAGTTTCAGCTTTTGATGAACTTGGTTGGGGATAATAAATCAATTAAGTGGATTTTTTCCTTGATTTCTTCTACTGTTTGATAAGTATTTTTGAGTATAGTGCCTCGTTGGTTTGGGGTGTCTCTACCTCATTACTGCTTGAGTAATCGAAGTGGAGGACTTAAGTTTTGCCTCATGAAATTATAATTTGTATATAATGATGTTCTATCATTGAGATGTGTTCTCTCTTTGCTTTTTGCTTTAATGGTCATTATTGAGGATAGAATTCAGTTAGACAGATTTAGTTCTCTATTTCACTTAAATGCTTTGTAGGACATTGTTGAGAATGATAGTTTATTGATTGAGTTTCTTTGTTAAATATGATGATGGAGATTTATTTTGTAGGCTATGTTGATATTGTTTTGTTCTTGGGAGTTTACTGTGGCTGTTTTCTTTAATTGTTAAGCATGTGTAGGAATTTTTGTTGCTAGTTGTATTATGATGTATGTTCATGCATGAGTCAACATATAAGAAAGATAAAATGAGGATCAAAATGCATGAGATATAAGCGGGTGCCCATCCATACCAAGTGAACGCATTTTGGGCTAGTGGTATGGGACGCTAGCCCATGAACAAGTCTGTGAGGGCCAAAATTCACCCAAAGCGGACAATACCTGCTTGGGATGAATGATTACTCACTTAATATGGAAGCTAAAGAAAAGTACATAAATGGTAACTGAGGACAGGCTACCCAAAAGGGTGGGTCAGTGGGACATCAGCCCATTAGTTTGCTTCATGCGCAACCCGAGGCTGACTGGCACAAGGTTCACTAGGTTGTTGTGCATTAAATTGAAAAACAACTAATGGAGACTCCCAAAAGGGTGGAGTCTGTCTTCACAAGGGCCTAATACTCTCCCAAAAGGGTGGAGAAATTTAGTGTGTGCTCCACTATCGAGCCTACTCATATTCGAAAAGAGTAAAGTGACATAAAGATGAAGAAGAAGAAAGAAAAATGTATGTAAATGGTGATTGAAGACAGATTGTCCCAAAAGGGTGGGCCAATGGGACATTAGCCCATTAGTTTGCTTCTAGTGAGACCTGGGGCTGACTGGCACAAGGTTCGCTAGGTCGTTGTGCATTAAATTACACAACAACTATAACATCCCAATTAATCTTTTAATTTAAAACTCACGATTTTTGAAAACTTTTTTCTTTTAAATCACATCGGATGTCTTTTCGTTTGAAAACTAGCTTAAACAAGAAGTGCATAAATAAACTCCTTTTTGTTAAACCATTTATCACTTGAAACATGTCATACTGTAAAACTTTAAAACATTTACAATAGCGGAAGACTTGTATTTACAATACCTAAAGGATTAAACACAAATTGAAAACCTTTTTGTTAAAAATGAAATACTATAACAAAGGTTTACTTTCCTAAAAAACGTTATTACTAAACATTACATTTCTTCTTTAATCTTTTAGTCTAACCAGCTGCCAAGCCCGCAACATATAAATGCCTCATCAACTGTTGTCATTCTTGATCTCTTGCATACCTACATCATAGGAGGAATAATGAGCCTACTGCCCAGTAAGGAATATAATAATGAAATACAACCGTAACCTCTATGACAACTCTATATGCATCAGTCCAATATATTCGTAAGTTGTATGAGAACAACCTCTTCAGTCTCCGAATTCACCACTTGGATTTGTTTTTACATGAGAGCAACCTCTTCAGTCTGCGAACTCAGTAAAAATGAACCCACCTACATTTACATTCATTACCATTTGGGTGAGAGCAACCTCTTTAGTCTTCGAACTCACCACTCGTTGAGTAAGAGCAACCTCTTCAGTCTCTGAACTTACTCAAACGAGTTGTTTTCTACATGTGAGCAACCTCTTAAGTCTCCAAACTCATGTAGAAAACACCATTATTGTTATATCCTGAATTTTTATTGAGCTGAATGCATAGATTAAGTGATAATTTTGGGTTGATAAGAGCTGAGTTGGAAAAATAAAGATATTGGTAAAGAGAAATGTATTTAGAATAAGTGAACCTTGATACCCCGAATTATGTTCATATTAAGTTTAGGAGGATGATTTAGAAGTTATTGGAATTAACTTGGGTAATTTAAGACATTAGTCAAGTGAAATATATTTGAAAATCTAAGTTTGAATAGTTTGGAAGAGTGATTTATTAAGGATATAGATATATATATATATATATATATATATATATATATATATATATATATATATATATATATATATTGTTTGAAAGGGTGGTTGATCATTGTGGTTAATTGAGATCAACCTGTGTGATCAACCTGTAAACAAGAAAATGGGTATTAAATATGGGTTGAAGGAGTGGTTAATAATTGTGGTTGATTGAGATCAACCGGTGTGATCAACCTATAAACAAAATGTACATTGATTATGGGTATTGAAAAGTGCGATTGCTTGTGATCAAGTCAACTTGTATTTATTAAAGAAGTAATAATGTATATATTCATGCGTGTCACGTTAAGGAATAACATGAATAAAACAAAATTTTAAAGAATGAATGAACTGCAGTCGATCGTTGCGGACATTCGGCATGGGGAGATCAATCGGCGTCGATCAATTGGCGTGATGATGGGTATTTTCTAAAGGAAATCGCAGCGGCTGTTTGTGGTGGTTGATCGCCTTGATGGAGAACTGCCGGCATGATCATTTGCCAGTTAATGAAGGTAATCTGGAGAGTTTTAAACTGATGCTGAAGACGAAGCGAATCATCCTCTGAAATGTATGGACATAGAAGGGTTGATGGATAATGAAAGGTTGCTGGACATTAAAGGATGGTGTCCCTTGGCTTTCTATCTTCACATGGGGAGACATTAGAAAAGTTGTCTATAAATAGAGGAGTGATGGCCGAGAGGTTTCAAAGATGAAAAACATTGAGTAACTCTACTAAAATGGCATGAGGATTTTGAACGTGAAGTGAGGTTTTGCTTCTAGATGTGAGGCTC
This sequence comes from Begonia loranthoides, assembly GCA_022433065.1. NCBI lineage: Eukaryota > Viridiplantae > Streptophyta > Magnoliopsida > Cucurbitales > Begoniaceae > Begonia > Begonia loranthoides. The sequence goes on along the minus strand of CM039468.1, from coordinate 20,799,825 downwards.
TGAATTGTGAGGAAGGAAGAAATATTCTGTGAATATTGGGTTGAATGGGAAAGAGACAATCAGTGAAAGGGAGTCATGAGGATTCAACATTTCGTGAAAGGTTTCTTGAGTTTATGAAAGAAGAAGTCTAAGGAAGGAAGTTGAGAATATCTAGTTCTAGAATATATAAGACAGCTGGTGAAGGGAGTGTTCTTTTTGGTGTTCTCTACTCTCGGGTTCAGGTAACTAACCTTCCTTCTATTACTCTTATGATGGTTTTGTTGGTTAAATATTATCTGCAACACTCTGATACATGGATAAACGAAAATAGAAACAGGAAAAAGGTGATGAGTAATAGCTATGTTTATTGGGATTATTCTGGAAATATTAGTGGAAGTATTAGATGAGATTTTTGGATTAAGTGATTATTAGATTGGATTTTTGGATTAAGTGATTATTAGATGGGATTAGTGTTAGTGGGATGATTGTTAGAAGATACACCGAGTTGTTTGCAGTTATGAATAATTATCAAGGAATTTTTATTGATTATCTCATGTTGTTAATAACTAGGTTCTTGTGAAGAATCTTAAATCACTAATTCCTTATTAAAGCTAAGAAATTTAGGTATGTGCTACTGCATGCGCTTTGTCCGAAAGGACCTACATCATGGAAAATTAGGGTTTTGTTTGATGTTTGATGCATAAGTTATGTTATTATATGGAAACATATGTTGTTTGCTTGCATGTTTATTAGATTTAAGTTCAGTTCCTTAGATAGGACAGATCACATTTGAAGGATATGATTAAGGAACACGTTAGATACGATTGTATGTGCACGATAACGTTAAGACTTGAAATTCTAAAGTACACAAAAATGAATTATATGTAAACTGCTGTGGTCCGGTTAGTTACGCCAACACAAAAATCAAGATAAGTAAATAACTGTGGATCGGTTGAATACGGTCGGCACAAATGTCTATGTGGTCAGATTTGATACGCTTGACACATAAACAGTAAAAGACTGAAACAATATGAGACAATAGAATGAAACAGTAAGATACATAAATAGCTATTTGTTTTTACCGGTTAGATGCGCCCGGCATAGAAACCAAAGATAAGTAAATGAATGTGGTCTGGTTAGTTACGCCTGGCACAGAAGTCAACTGTGGTCCGATTGGATACGCCCGACAAAGATGTTTGTATGGTCCGGTTTGATACGCTGACATATAAACAGTAAAAGACAGAAATAGTAAATGGATGTTTGTATGGTCCAGTTTGATACGCCCGCCATATAAGAAAAATGAATTCACAATAAAAGGCATGAACAGTAACAGAAACAACACCGAAAATAGTATACGATATTATAGAAATTGTATGTGAATTTCATGTTTTACGTTTATAGCATGTACTGAGCGTTAGGCTCATAGTTGGGTTCCGTTGGTGTAGGTAAGGAGTTGATGAATCGATAAAGCTGTTGATGGGTGTAGTTGATGGAGTATTGTTGTGTGGGCGTTTGTGTTGTTGGCGATATTGACATGTGGTTATGACTCACAAATTGAAATAAATATTTTTAAAGGCTTTTAAGTGTTTTATGACTTTAAATAAATGTTTTAAGCCGATGTGTTTATTCAAGTGTTTATTTAAACAATGGGTTTGTGGTATTAAATTGTAAAAGATTTCCGCTGTATGTTTTATACGATTAAGATTTCCGTTGTATGTTTATGACTCTGGTTTTCAATTATGCAAATAATTTAAAGAAAAGAAAAATTTTATACGGAAAAAGTTACAAGATGTTACAATTATTATCTTCATTATTAGCCCAGGCAATGCATTACGTATAATCCTATAACATGTTTACATGAATGTCACAAACAGCAGTTCATATATCGCAAACAATACTACAAACAACTAACAAACAATATTATCCTTCAACTATAACATTAACACTAAACACGTTCCTATTACACTATAATGTCATCTATCTAATTTTCTATCCTTGACGTATTATTTCTAACTTAGTCTTGAACAATATAAGTACTATACTATGGTATCCATCACTTGAATATAAATTGAGGACCTATACTAATTAAATATATTATTCGTAATCTAATTTTCCTATATCACTTACCATCATCTTAGAAAACCATTTTCATCACAAATGTTAGTAAACTAACGTACAAATACAACTTAACCAAATAACCATCACTAAAGGCATGTATATAGCAAATAACCTATCCTTGACATCATGCAGAAAATTACTTTGAGCAATGACCATATTATGAAAGCTGCATTCATCAGAGAGTAAGCTACAGCTAACACAACAAATTACACAAAAATCCTACTCCTATGATGTAGGCCCTTTCGGACAAAACACAAGCATTATTCCTTACCTGGAGTCCTTACCTTTACGAAGTTAACACATAAATTATCCTTCACGAAACTTGCAGCACCAGAGACAACATAAATTCCTCTTTCACAGTCTCACATACTTCACATAATTATTGCATTACGTCCATGGTCATAACTTCATCATCTCAGCAGAACACCACTCTATCCTATTCTTCACTGCCATCATGTGTTGTCTGATCCTTCAAACCTTTCCAACACCTTCTCTATTTCACCCAACAATTTGGCAGAGTAACCCTACTCATTCTTTTCACTCTGAACTTCGCACCATTCACCCTCTATTTATAGGCTGCAAAACTTGACCCATCATTAATTCTCTGAAGACGAAAAGCCAAAGGACTTGCAGTCCATTAATGCCCATTAATGTGAAGATGGAAAGCCAAAAGACATGCAGTCCATCAATGCCCATTAATGAGAAGGTGGAAAGTCAAAGGACATGCAGTCCATCAATGCCCATTAATGAGAAGATGGAAAGCCAAAGGACATGCAGTCCATCAATGCCCCTTAATGAGAAGGTGGAAAGCCAAAGGACATGCAGTCCATCAATGCCCATTAATGAGAAGATGGAAAGAAAGGACATGCAGTCCATCAATGCCCATTAATGAGAAGGTGGAAGGCTAAGAGATGCAACCCTTTGATGTCCAACAACTCTTTGACTTCTAGACGTTACGAAACTCTTCATCGTCCAACAACTCTTCGACTTCCAGACATTACAAAACTCTTCATTGTCCAATAACTCTCTCGGTCCTCTCTGTCCAAGATTTCCTTCTGCAAGAGAACCCCACGATTTCTCTCTTTCTCCAAAACACATCACACATCTTCACTCCAAAATATAGAACTCTCTCTGACCCACGTCTCCAGAAGCACAAACTTCAAAACTCCACACACCATCAAACTCTCAAACTCACAGCAAGCATTTATTCAAACACAATCACAGAGTGTCACTCACACATTTCCTCATGCCAACTTTCTCTAAAATTTGGCAGAGGTTCCCTAGTTTTTTTATTTCTTCTCCAAACTCTCGTCCATCGCTCCTCTATTTATAGACCTCCAACAATGACTCTTCATTGTCCAGAATATGAAGGCCACTGGATACAATATTTACTCACCCAGACGTTCAGATAATCAACCATCACGTCTGTTAAGCATTCCAGAAGACTAATATTAATGGCGGTCGATCGATTTTCTTCATTGATGATCGACCACCCGTCTGCCAAACGTCCGCCAAATTTCTTCAGAAAACTTGAACCTTTTATTGTAACACCCCGATATTTTAAGTTAGATAAATTAACGGGGTATAACCAAGGACATTCCCAATCGTTAAGTTTAAAGGTAAATTTGTTAATATTTTCCCATATACGTGATGTAATCAAACTTGGAGGTAAAATTTCATGATACAACTCATCTCTATATACGTTGAGTGGTGACTTGTGATTTCGTGGAAATTAATTCGGATGAAAATATAGTTAAAAATGTGAAGGAAATGGGATTTTGGTCTTTTCGGACGACGCGGACGACATCTCGGATGAAGCAGACATTGTGCATTTGAATCTGTCTGAATTCTGGACGAATTTAGATGATGCAAACGACATCTCAGATGAAGCAGTCATTGTGCATTTGAATCTGTCTAAATTTTGGACGAATTCGGATGACACGGATGACATCTCGGATGAAGCAGACGTTGTGCATTTGAATCTGTCCGAATTCTGTATGAATTCGGATAACGCGGATGATATCTCAGACGAAGCGAACATTGTGCATTTGAATCTGTCCGAATTCTGGAGGAATTTGGATGACGCGGATGACATCTCGGACGAAGCGGATGTTGTGCATTCGAATCTGTCCGAATTCTGGACGAATTCAAACGACGCAGACGACATCTCGGATGCCATTTCTGTCTATGAATTTTGAATTCGGATGGTACAACAAAATTCGGACGCATCCTCTCGTCCAAATCCCCCTCGTACTGCGACAGAACAGATTTAAAATCAGACGGAGAATGACCCTCAACCAATTAGAAACCGATCCCCCGACACCAAATCGATTTACAGAACACGCAAATTGACCGTCCCTGCCCTCCAGCCAGATTTCTGCCTTCTTCCAGGTTCGATTACTCCCTCCCCTTCCTGCATAAGCCATCCTCTCCTTCCATTCTTCATTTCCAAGGGAGAAGTCCAGAGTGAGGGGTGGGGTGAGAAGAGTTCGAGAGGGAGGAAAAAGGCTTCCTTCCTGTGAGTAGAGGGTTTCTGAGGGTGAGCCAAGAGAGGAAGTTGTGAGTTGAGTGCTAAACCGTGAGTGAGTGCTGTGAAGCTCTAGCTACTGTAGGAGCTGCCGAAAATGTAAAGGCTTGGAGTGTAGCTGGCCCTGCTTAGTTCTTCATTAAGGGTAAGGATTAAGGGGTGTTTTGGCCATTGAGGCCTTACACCACAAGTATGGGTGTGTGAGTTTAGAGTATTGTTTCTTAAAATGCTAGATGATAAGTATATTATTTGTCTTATAAATGCTCTGTAGAATGCTCCGTGAATTTCCTTAATGTTGTTATGTGTTAGAGTAATGTTAAACTCTTGGGATGGATTTCTATTGTGTATTCCTTCATTGATTTCCTTGTTGTAGATGATGGCTTAGTTGTTATGTGGACTTTCCTTATAGTGAGTTTATTGCTTTACTGAAATTGCTTATAGTTAGCTTGTTGCCCTTATTGTAGTCGTGATTTCCTTCAATGCATAACGATAATGAATGACGAATGAGGAAAGATGAATGATAAATGCTTAACGATGTTAGTGTTGAATGATGTGACAAGTACGAATGAGCTATTAGTTTCCATGATTTTGCCTTGTTATTTCAATTGTTTACTTGGTGTGGTAAGTATTTATTGCAATGATAGAATCTAAGCATGTTTAGTGATAGTGTTAACTAGAAATAATTACGCTCTTAATTCTATCATGCTTAATTGACTATGATAATTAGAATGAACATATTTAATTATCTAATCAATTCATTGTAGTTAGCAATAATTGTAGATTGTAATTGAGCATGTAAATTAAATGGAGCAAACTCAAGCATGTTAATTATTAGAGTAAATAAGTAGACTTGATTGACACTTAAGCATAATTAGCATGATAAATTAACCCGATTAGTATGATTAACTAGTATGTTTAGATTGATTAACTAGCATGTATAATTTCTAAATGTAGATAACTAGTCGTTCAATTAATGACTAACTTATGAGCATTTTAAACAATCTAAGTATGTTAAGTAACTAACATATTAATTCACTCAACTAGATTTAGTAATCAACTTAAGCATGCTTAACCGATTAATTAGGGTAGCTTGACTAAGTACGCAAATTGAGCATGTGATTAAGTAAGAAGATAACTAAATGACAAGCATGTTTATATTTTACTTGAGCAAGCATGTTTATATTTTACTCGAGCATGATTTAGTAGCTTGAGCATGTTAGACAACTAAACTAATGTTTATTAATTGTATTCAAGCATGTTAAAGAACTTAGACAATTATGGTAGCGTGTTAACGAACTAACGAACATGAGTAAAGTAATCAACCCTTGAGTATATAAATTAATTAGGATAATTAACTAGATGGTAATTATAATTCTTCCTTGAGCATGTTAATTAGTTTATGCCTTACTTTATATGTACGTCGCATGTTAATTCGTTACATTTCCTTATTATGGTGATTTACATATCCAAGCATGTATCCATTATTCCTTGTCTAAGCATGTTTCAGTTAATTGTTGTTTAAAGCATGTTTCCATGTTTAGTTTAGTTTAGCTTAACAAGCATGCCTAGTTAATCGTAATTCATTGCATGTCCCTTTACCGTCTATTTATTATATGTACAATTTTAATTATAGTTTGCCTTCAACTACTTTTATTTCAATGCGCTCTTCAATTTCATAATCAATGTTTTATTTTACTAGAGAGTAGAATGGTAAAGAAGATGAAAAGAGGATGAAGTAACGTAAATGAGTTAAGGGTCTCAAGGATCTCACTTTTTATGCGAATGAATGTTTTATTATTGCTTTTGTTAGTGTTTTCTTGGTATTGCTTAAGATCTCGATTATGATTACATGTCCTTGGTATGTACCTTCTACTAAACCAAGTATAATTAGTTAAGTAGAATCAAAGTATGAAATCAACGTAAGAGCATGTTAATTACTGATTAAAATAATGGCTTAGAAATATAAATGTAGGAAGCATGTAAATGGACTAGGAGATTAATTAGGCTAAACAACTAAAGAATTAGAATAATCATCTTATCTTCCTGAGCATGTTTAGTTTATTGTTCATTCGCTGTCTTAACTTAATATTATACTTGTTTTCTGTTGTGTGTAGTTTCTTCATTCTATTATGTGCTTTACTTTTCCTATATGCGTTTTCAGTTACCGTTTATTTATATGCGCATTTTAATTTTATGAATGTTATGTCATGTCATCATGCATCATGATAGGTTAAGAATGTATGTTCATGCATCATGCTAATAGAAAAGAACAAGACGCATGCATGAGTGAGGAAGATGCAAGAATGAATGATAGAGTAATGGGAAGTCGGGTCCGGCCTGGCAGCTAGTATGCCCACAGGAGGCTAGTAAGTAGCCTGACAGCTAGTATGCCCACAGGAGGTTAGCCCCTAGCCTGATAGCTAGCATGCCCATAGGAGGCTAGGTTACAGCCTAGAAGCTAAAATGCCCACAGGAGGCTAATTGTAGTTTGGCATTGAGTATGTCCATAGGAGACTAACTCGACGAATGAACGAATGAAAGATAATAATTAAACGAATGACTTAACAAGAAGAACTAAAGAGTGACATTCATGTTGCATTAACCATTTTTCCTTACTGAGCCATTAGGCTCACGTATTGCTTGTGGTGTAGGTACAAATGACGAACAACTAATAATATGCTCATATACGAGAACGACGAGCAAATAATAAAGCAGAGATAAAGGATTTGCACGAGCGAGATTCGGAGTTGGCCAGGCTAAGGGTAAAATGAGAAACAGTTGTAATCACATTAAGTTTTATTGAATTATACTCCATTGTTTAGTTTATTCTTTAAATTATTTACGCTTCCGCATTTTTATTCACTGAGTTTTTATAACGAGTTTTACGAATGATTAGTAGCAATCCGGTTTAGACGGACTCTGATATGTTTTGCTTTAAAAGAAAAATTTTAAATTTTCACGCATTTTCAAGGAATTACGAAAATCTGGGTCGTTACATTTATGCCGATCAATTGACGCCAGTTAACAAAACCATGGCAATTGCCCACCATAATCGACCGCAAATATCATACAACGAAATCATTGACAATTTACAAAAATAGTCAAACCCACTAATATTCCATTAACACTTAACCATACCCCTAAATTATAATATCCATATTTAATCCAATAATTTCTCCCCAAAGTCACACCTACTCTGTATAATCATCAAACTAATTGCCCACGACTACATGATTGATCAAATTGCTCCTTAACTTTCGGTCCCCAACAATGTATCCAAAGATAAATCATAACTCAATTGATTCTTAAGCTTTCACGCCTTATAATATCCTTCCAAATACGTACAATACATTTTCTCTTATTAATTCCAGTAACTATAGTTCTAATTTATGTTGTCCTATCTAACTCTAAAGATCATCGTACAATTCTCCATAATTTTGATCACTTCCAAAACCAAATATAGACATAATTTAGGCAACATAATTCACTTATTCCAAAATACATTTCTCTTGACTAATATTTCCAAACAGTCTAATTTCACTCCTATCGTTCCAATTTATCACATAAGTCTTGCGCTTAGCTCAACGAAAATTTGGGATATTACAACAACTAATCGAGGACTCCCAAAAAGGGTGGAGTCTGTCTTCACAAGGGCCAGAGACTCTTCCAAAAGGGTGGAGAAACGTAGTGTGTGCCCCACTGCCGAGCCTACTCATATTCGAAAAGTAAAAGAAAAATGAAAGAAAAAAAAAAAGAGAAAGAAAGAAAGAAAAATAAATGTCACGTCATGCCATGTTCATGGTCACATGTATCACTTGCTAAGTCTTAAACTTTAGATGAACCTTGCATTGTAGGTACACGTATTACAAAGGAAATGACAAATGTGAAGCCACATAGAGAGCTTGTTCATGATGAAGACTTGGTGCTTGTTGGATAATTCCACGATTCTCTTTTACTGTTTTCATGAAATGAGTATTTTATAGATTTATAAAGGACTGTTAAAGACTTAAGCTTTGACTAGAAATGTATTTTAATTGATAAAGTCTTTCGCTGCATTGATTTTTGAATTGTATGGTTTAATAGCCGATTTAGAATACGCTTTTATTTCAAATGGTCTTAAGTGGAAAGTTTTTATGTTCATGTTTTTTCAAAGAAAGAAAAATTACGTCACAAGAATTTACTAGATATGTAATGAAAGATACTGACAAAGAAGCATGACTTGAAGCTATGAAACTTAAGATGGAATCAATGTATTCTAACTCCATCTGGGATCTTGTAGATCTAACTGATGGGGTGAAAAACTTATAAGGTGTAAATGGATCTATAAGAGAAAAAGAGGAGTGGACGCGAATGTAGAGACATTCAAAGCTAGACTTGTAGCTAAGGGTTATACCCAAAGGGAAGGGGTTGATTATGAAGAGACTTTCTCTCCTATAACTATGCTTAAGTCAATTCGTATATTGCTCTCTATTACCACTCATTATGATTATGAGATTTGATAGATGGATGTCTAGGCGGCTTTTCTAAATGGTCATCTTGAATAAACCATTTATATGGAGCAACTAGAAGGTTTCATGGATAAAGATGAACAGCAAAAGGTTTGTAAGTTAAATAGTCTATTTATGGACTTAAGCAAGCATTTAGGTCATGATATATAAGATTTGATGAAGCTATCAAATCTTTTGGGTTCACATAATGCCTTGATGAGTCTTATGTATACATGCTCATTAATGACAAATGTGTGGTCTTCTTATTTATATATATTGATACTATTCTACTTATTGGGAATAATGTAGAATTATTATCAGATATTGTAATACCCCAGATTTTCATAATACTAAAGATGAGGTCTAAGTGATACTATTTGTAGATTCTTAGAGAATTAAGGAATGATTATGGGATTGAGATGTGAATTGTGGTTATTGGTTATTAGAAGTGTAAATTGTCTAAGTAATAGAAGAGATAACAGGGAGTGTGGTCGATCTCAATAGGAAGTGGTTGATCACTAATTGAGCAAAATAATCAAGTAGCGAGCCATTTTGGAGCTGGTCAATCGTTCGGGTTAAAGCGGTATTGTGTAAAATGTGATTTGTAGTCAATTAGAATGAAATGGCGGTCGATCACCATCATGGATGAATTATAGAGACGAGGCATTATTGAAGCAGTCAATCATGGGCTGGGTTGGTGATCGACAGGTGTTCACGAAAGTTGTTCAGCGTAAGGGTTTGATCGATCGAAATGCCAAGAATTTCTTGGTAAAGTATCTAACCATCGTCTGGAAATCAAGAGGATGCTAGGGAAAACAAAGTGTTCTATCTGGTTGCTTCTCCTTGTAACATTATAACCACTAAATATGAAAGATTTGGAAAAAGGAAGAAATTAACAATGAAGAGGAGGAAACCTAGAGAAAGAGGGAGGGAGAAACTGAGAGGTTTTCTTGTGAGCAGAGCAAAGAGAAGAGGGGTACGCTTCAAGTAAGAGGGGGAGCTCTAAAAAGAGAAGGGAACCAAGAAAAATAAGAAGGTTAGACTAGGAGAATGTCTCTGTGAGTAGAGTCGAGGGAGAAAGAGAGGCAGGGAGAAAAACTTATGGAAAAGACAGAAGCCATGAAGGGAAGAGAAGAAGGGTAGCCATCTTCATTTCAACCTTATTCAAAAATAGAGGTAAGAAGTGTGCATGTGTCTTCCCTTCGAGGCTACATCACAAGAAATAGGAGGTTTGTTTGGATTGATTATTGCTTTGATATACATTGAATGTTCTTGATGTTTGTTCTTTAAGTTACTGCTAATCTAGATAGATTGTTGTTGACATTCGTTAAGTTAATGACATTTTGTTCTGCTAAGGCTATGTTGATTTTGATATATATGTTCTCCATATTCTGCTATGCTGTGATTAACCACTAGAATAAATTGGTGTTCATGTTAGCATTGAGAATAAGTTACTATTTGAAGAAGTATTGATCTTGATAGACTGTTTGGCAAAGAATAAATCCTGGGAATATTGAATGATATTGTTGAAGTGCTTGATGGAGAGGTGCTGAATATATTAATGATTGTTGTCTATTAGAGATTAAGTAAAGACATATTGTTTGGGAGATAAAATATGATGATGATTGTTGTTGATAAAAGATGTATGATATTGTTGTCTGTTGTGATTTAGAAGCATGATGTTGAGGCATTGGAAGGTTAGGCTGTTGTGTTTGATTTATTATACAGGGAATGAGTCATGTTGAGTGTGTGTTATGGATTTGGATATATAATGATATTGCTGTCAAGAACTAAGGGTTCAGATGTTGCTAATCGTTGATAAGTCGAAGAAAATGTAGAGCTAGTTCTCTGTGGTGTATTGCTTGATAACCGAGAGGTAAGAGGTATGGTAAAAGTAGGAATTACTCTTTGTTATTGCTTGGATAAGCTATTGAACACTTAGTGGTATAAATATCTTTGGTTGCCTTGACAATTGACTATTATAGTATGATTTGAGGAGTATTGAGATGCTATTAGATGAGGTTATTATACTGGATAAGTTGTATTGTTGATGTGTAGGTGTGTTACAGGCTAGGTTGTGATATTGTTTTTCGTGGAGATGTATTGTTATGCTATTATTGGTGATTTCTTGTTTGATGATTGGTTCGTGAGATCTAAGTTGTCATTCTGTTGTTGATCGAGGATGTAGTGCTAAATTGTGTGCATTCAAGCATCACTGTTTTAAAAAATGTAAACGGATTTCTCATGCATAAGTGTTTTATAACTGTTCTTTCATATTGAAAATCCCCAACGTTTAGACTGATAGTTGAAATGTAAATTGAATAGCTGATAATTGAAATGTAAACTAAATGCCTAAAAACTTATAGGATACGGAGAGATAAGCTTGAGTTTGTTAGTTTGTTCTCGATTGATGTCGAGACAGACCGGCTAACGGTTGGTGAGACCATTTAAGCGTCAATGTGCATGGCTGCTAGTGCGTTTCGATTAATGTCGAAACCAATTGTTGTGCATTGATGTGTACAACTACTAGCAAAGCTTTCGGTCGATGCCAGAGCTACTTACCAGAGGTGATGGGTCATTGTGCATTGAAGTGCACAACAACTAGTAGGTGGTCCGATTGATGTCGAGATTTTATAAAGAGAAGTTGTACATTGATGTGTATAACAGTTTATGAGTCTTCGAGTAATGTTAAGACAAAGTGCATTGATGTGCATAGAAAAGAGAGAAAGGAAACTAAAACGAGAAAATTTTTTTATGAAAAGGATTTAAGAAAAATGCATTGCATGTTTAATATTTCATTTTACTTTTTACTGAGCATTAGGCTCATAGTTTAAGTCTTGTGATTTAAGTATGCATGAAAACGAGGAAAGGAGCCGTGGATTGAGGATTTGCACATTGCAAACTTGGTGGCTTGCTAGACTAAATATTTAAGAAGGAAAATGTAACAGTTTTATAAATGTTTTAAAGTTGTAAAAGGTTCTTTGCTTTAAGTTATGACCTGATTTTAAGTTGTAAATGGTTTAACAAAAAACAATTTATTTATGCACTTCTTTATTTCAATTAGTTTTCAAAGGCAATGTCTTCCTCTGTATTTTATAAAGGATAAATGCCTTTCAAATTATAAGTTTTAAATTGTAAGAAAACGAGATGTTACAGATATAAAAGCATGACTAGCTAAGCAATTCCAAATGAAAGATTTAGGAAATGCAAGCTACATTCTTGTGATTCGTCTAATAAGAGATCACAAAAATAGAATGTTTTCTTTGTCTCAAGCATTGTATATTGACAAAAAGGCTGTCAAATATTTGATGCAAACTCCAAGAAAGGTTATTTACCTTCTCGACATAGAGTTATTTTTTCTAAAAAGTGGTGTCCTGACACACCTCAAAATGACGAAGGTATGAGACGTTACCCCTACGCATCAACTGTTGGGAGCTTGATGTATGTATGTTGTGCACGAGGCCTGACATATGTTAGGCAGTAATGATAGTTAGTTGGTGCCAATCAAATCTAGGATTAGATCACTGGATAGTAGTTAAACATATTCTCAAGTATCTAAGGAGAACAAGAAACAATATGCTAGTATATTATGGTAGAGATTTGATTCCAACTGGATACACGGATTCTGATTTTCAAACTGATACAGATGATTGAAAGTCAATATTTGGATCAATCTTCACCCTTGGAGGTGGAGCCATAGTTTGGAGAAGTGTAAAACAACATGGTGTTTCAAACTCCACAATGGAAGCAGAATACATTAATGATTGTGAAGCAGCAAAAGAAGTTGTGTGGCTTAGCAAATTCTTTAGTGGTTTGGAAGTAGTTCTAGATATGGATAAGCCATTATCTCTATTCTGTGACAATAGTGGAGTAGTGGCGAATGTTAAAGAACCTAGAAGTCACAAATGAAAAAAGCATAGAAAGAGAAAACGTCATATGATAAGAGATATAGTGCAGCGTGGAGACGAAACTGTTCTGAAGGTTCCATCAATTGAGAATCTTGTTGATCCCTTCACCATGACGTTACCTACAAAACGTTTTGAGGAACATTTGAAGGGCTTAGGGATTAGAGACATGTCTTATTTGCTTTGGGGTAAGTGAGAGATTGTTGGGAATAATGTGCCTAACAAGCAAATGTAATAGAACAATTTTGTAATATATGAATAAATTTATATTAATTGATATTATGTTAACATTTTAGATTATATTTTATAAAATTCATAGAAAATTTCTTGATTATTTATGCTAACTTTATATTAACATATATATTGTATATATGTGGCATACAATTTAAAGAGTAATAACCAAAATAAGTTCGTGAGTTATATTTGAAGTATGAAAACTTTAAATAGTTTATATTCATAGACATAGTTTCTCTCATTAAGAATGTATAGTCATTTCCCGACTATATATGTAGTGACATAAGATAAATATGTTTTATATAATGCGCTTATATAGGACTAGGCCAAATAAAATTATATTGTTATGATAATTTCGATTAAATATAGCACAATTAATTTTATCATAATGATTGTCATATATGTTTGATCTTAATTCATTATATTTAACAAACTCCTATTTCATTTTAATGTATTCTTTGATTTATTTGGTAAAGTTTTGTACAAGCTACGATTCGTATACATTGTATATTGGGAGTGAATTAAAATGAATAGTTGAAAATGTTAATATCGATACAATGAAATCTATTTCTATATATTCCCTTATTTGTTAGTTCAGGGATCGAATAATTAGCACACAATTCATAATCATTATAAATTAATTATTCAATCAAGAAATAATGGTAGTCAAGAATAAAAACATAACATGAGAGGTTAACGGATTATAAACTTAGCTCTATTATGAATCTAAATGGGGGTTAATACATATGTAATGACTATATCAATGGACATTACTTTGAGTCAATATACTCTATAGTTTTTTAGAGTGCAACTCTAAGTATTTAGTGGAATTACTTTAGAGTTAATAATTATGTTAATTAATATAAAGAGTTTATATTAATTAATGGAATATTATTGGAGCTTAAAACTATAGGTCTATCGTTCCCTTCGCCACCTTCTATCATTATTCGAATAATAGAAAAATGAACAAATAAGATTAAATAATTAATTATTTACTACACTCAATAATAAGTTTTATTTTCTATTAGATGAAATAATTGAATTATTGATTATTCAATTGATTAAGACACAATGACAAAAGTTGTCATAGTTAATATGTTTGTTATATTCCATTAAATAAAATAACTAAACTATTAATTATTCAATTAATTAACAAACATAAAGTAACTTTTGAAAATGATTTTTTTTAAATGGATTATGTCAAATTTGAGTTAATGTCATTATGCCAAGTGTTGAGCTATGGTGGCAACATCTTTGATTTCCATAACATTTTTATTATAAATGTATGAAATCAATTCTAACTTAAATGGGAGATTAATATTTGAAGTGGTTTTTTCTAAATGTCATAATGACCATTATGAAGTTATTTCACTATAAATAGAGGTTCAACCTTATTAGCATGAGTGGTTGAAATATTTGTGATTGAAGAATCCATTTTGAGAGTAAATTTGTGAGTCTTTCCGTGTTGGCTTTAGAAAAACGTGCTATAAATCCAAATAGATCGTCTCATGTGTTGAGAATACGATCTATAATAAATTGAGTGTGATATTGCTGCATTCATCACACCCACACGTGCTTATTCGAGGTGAGGAGAGGATTGACAAAGAAGATCGAAGATTTCGAAGGTTGAGAAAATTACTATCAAAGCTCCTTGATTTTGTACCCGTGTGAAGTAAGCTACAAAAGTATAATTTCTTAATCTTTTAGATTAGATCGAAAATAAGATTTTTTTAATAATATGATTATTAATATATTATAACAACGATCACCCTTTATTTTCATGTTAAAATTGTTTTTCAGGATATATAGGTTGTGCACGTTACCGTTATTATGAACATCAATAATTTTGTCGTGCGAAGGAACCTAAAACCCAACACTAAAACCCTAATGTAATACCCCAATTTTCGTAAAAAGAATTAATTAAGAATAATTAGAGATTTGTTGGATGATAAATTTAATTGAGGAATATTTGGAAAATAATCAAAGATTTATTCAATGAAAAATTAATTTAGAAATGGAATTGAGAAATAATCATATAATTAAATTAAAGATTTAAAGGAGAAAAATGAAATTTAATAAAGAAAAGAAAAGATTTGGATTAATGGATAAATGGAAGAATTGAATTAAAAGGAAATAAAGGAGAATTGTCGATTAAAAACTGGTTTTCTTTCTAAAAGACATTGCTGGTCCGGTTTGTTTTTGACAAATGAGTGGCCCGGCTTTTTGAAGAAGAGAAATTAAAAGGGGGAATTTTGTTTGCCTTGGTTGTTCACGGAGAAGAAAATTGAAAGAACAAGGGTGAGAGGGAGAGGCGACCGAGAGCGATAGGGAAGGACGACGACGAGCGAAGAACGATGGTGAGGCTCAGGTGCGCACTGTCCAGCATGGTGGCTACTGGCAATGGCCACTGGCGCATGGTGAGCTAACGGCGAGCTAGGGCTCGGTGTGTCGCAGCTCTCTGAGTCAGAATTGGAGCTGCGAATCGCCGATGGAAGTAAGTTTGGACGATTTCCTTCTCCCCTTGGCAATTATGGTTCGACAGGTTCGAATCAGCGTGGCAGAGGCGTGATTGGTGATGGGCTGGAGCAGGGCATTGGTCTTTTTCTGTTGGTCCACAGATGAACCGGTTTCTGTCTCCTCCCAAAACGATTGCAACTTTCCACGTGGTGTTTGTGTAATGGACCACCTTCGAATTGGGTGATTTTCCCATCAGTTTGGCGTCACTTGTGTTCCTCTTCTGTCTATAAATCATGACAGATTATAAAGAAAGGGGACAATGAGGAAGTGCTGGACAGTGAAATGGCCCAGGGTCAGGGTGGAAGGAAAGGGGAGAAATGGTGATGCTCTGATGGTGAGTGGCCGAAGCTATGAATGGAGAAGTTTGCAGGTAATGGGTGTTCTTTGTTTGCTGTTTTGTTTGGATTTAATAATATGTTGACAGTTCAAGTTGAAGAAATTAAGGATGATATGTTCTATGTTGGACTCTAATGTTATTCTTGACTGTGAAATGCTATAAAAGAGGGATGATTGGTTCTGTTGTCTTGTTGTGTAATCTTTTAGAGATGGGTTTTGTTGAGAATATAATGTAGGAAATAATAGTGTGATGAACATTACTGCTGTGTGGTTGTGAGTGGTTAGCCCCTGTTGAATGGAAAGCTTTCTTTGAGTTACCCTATTTGTGTTAAGGGACTTTTGATGGACTGTATGAGGGAATGTTGAAATTTATTTTGTTCATGGTTTTAGTTCTGTCCATGAGTCTGGTTGGGAGGTGTTTTATTGATGAAGTTTGGTCCTATCATTGGATTTCTGTTTTTTGAATAATGACATTATTCTGTTACTTGGAGCTGAAGCAGTGAAGTCATTCTTTGATTGGATTATTTCTTGGTTAAACTGTATACTTAGTGTGCATGTGAAATATATAGAATTTAGTTGGTTTAAATTCGGTTTACCATTGGACAACTATATACTGGAAAAATGGATTGTTCGACGTGGAAACATGTTGGATTTGACGTTGAATGTTTACTGTTGTGATTGATTTCAGATTATCTTCTGGTTGTTTGTCTGGATGATTTATCTACGGCATTTCTAATTGGATAAAAAGGATAAATAAATGTGCTATGTTGGTTATCGTTTGGATAAAAGGAATTAAATGGTTCCCTACTCTGATGTGGAAAATAGGGTTTTGTGATAAAATACTATTCAGTTTTTATAAAGTAAATTCTCTGTATTATTAGGTCACATTGATGGAATGAGCAACTATTGTTGGCTATCGTTATCTCGTTGCACATGTTAAGATATTGGAAATTATTACTGCGTGATTGCTAAGTAATTAGGATGACTAATGAGATTTAAATTGGATAAATTAAGGTTAAATTGGATAATTGTGATTTAAAGGGGAAGAAGTATAAATTAAGGTTATTTGTTTATTGACTATAAAATTAATGAAAATAAATTAATAGAAATTCGTTAAGCGATAATTAAATTTTTAAATAATAAACGAAGAATAACAGTATCAAAGTTAAGATTTATTATTGATAAAAATATTAATAAATCAATGATAATTATTTTGAAGGTATAAAAGAGAAGAAAGACAATGTTAATTTCTAAACCGCGCTAAGGATGTCAGGTAAGTGATACGCATGTGCTTTGGTCCTTAGGGCCCTACATCGTAAGAATAGGAGATGCATGTTTCGGTGCTTACAGTTTTAAATAGTATGTTTCGGTGTTTACAGTTTTAAATAGCATATTTCATTGTTTACTGTTTTTATAAGCATGTCTACAATATATAAGCATGATATGTGAATTGTATGTTGGTTGTGTTATTAAATTCCTCTAATAGAAAATGTATGCATTCACGAGCATCATGCATCATAGTTTTCAAAAGATATGAAAATGGTATCCATGCATACTTTTGAAAATGAAATAAAGAAGAAACAAAATAATTACAAAATGACAAGAAGGAAACAAAGAAGAAACTAGACGGTTGTGAAACGTAAAGAAATGAATGTAAATGGGTGTGACGAGATGTGAGGTTGTGTTAGCCACCCCTCCTCATCAAGTTTAGACATCTCTAACACTTTCAAGATAAAGATAAACATAAACGGGGTCGTCTGGGGATGTGAGGTTGATTTAGTCGCTCCTCCTCATCAAGTGTAGACATCTCCAATGCCTTTCAAGATTAAGACACACAACAAACATAAACTGGTCGTCTGGGGATGTGAGGTTGAGTTGACTACTCTTCCTCGTCAAGTTTAGACATATCCAATGCCTTTCAAGATTAAGACAACCATAAACATAAACGGGGTCGTCTACGAATGTGACGTTGAGTTGGCTGCTCCTCCTCGTCAAGTTTAGACATCTCCAACGCCTTTCAAGATAAAGTAAAGTAACAATCAAGTAAAGAAAGGAACAGTAAAGTAAAGTCAAGATAAAGCAAAGTTAAGATCAAGCAAACTGTAAAAGAAAAGAAAAGAAAGAAAGAAGAGAAATAGAAACAGAAAATGAAAAGAGATTTAAAAGTTGCATGACATGTGCAGCATACCTTTTATTTATATCACTTACTGAGCATTCGGCTCATTAGTTAAGTCTTGCGATGTAGGTACACGCACATGTGAACAAGCTAAGAGGAAGTAGATGAAAGATTTGCACGAGTGGATCTTGTGGCTGGCTGGGCTAAAGAATTAAATGAAATTTATTTGTAAAAGGGTTTGTAAATTATTTAGTATTCTTTAATGCTTGTTTTAATTCTGTTGTGTTTTCAGAAAATGATTTTATTACTTTTGCTGCAATTGATAAATGTTTTAAGTAAAGAGTTTTAATGATCTGGTTTTATAAAGGAAAAATACTCTAGTGTTTTTATAAAAAGAAAAGTTTTAAATTTTACGCATTTTTAAAGTAAATAAAAAATGGGTCGTTACACCTAAACTATGGGAAAAGAATGACGTTGACCTTGCAATCATATGTCCCATCAAAAGATATCGGCGTTCCGCAATTTTGTTAACGTTAAGGACCATTAAACAGAGAAGCCTAACGCAACAACAATGGTCGTCTCGCAATGATGAGGGACATCCAAGGCTAACCTAACAGGCGGACGAAGGATGTAAATAATTAGGGAACGTCCGTCTTGTCCTTTACATTGAGGGACGTCCCTCAATGTGGATGGATGGTCAGGGTGGAGTTAGACCATCCTCCAAAGGTGCTTATGGACAATGGTTCATGGTCGTTGGTTCGATGGACATATATCCCTTAATGAGAATGGATGGCCAGGATGGAGTTAGCTCATCCTCCAAAGGCACCTGCTAATGATGGATAATGGTCATTGGATCTAGGGGCAGACACTCCTCAATGATGATGGACTAGTAGGATGGACTCCAAAGGTGTTATTTGAAGGGGGTAACGTGCAAGGCACCCACTTTTTTAAATGACGCAGACTTCCTCCACTTGAGACAAAAGTCCCTTGTTTCACAACGAATGTCCCTCGTCCCACCACAGATGTGATGCCTTGCGTTATTAAAAATTTTTTTTCTTTTCTTTCATTTTTAGCCAATTTTTTTCTTAATTTTCATTGACTTATTTAAAGCGCATGTGAAGGAAACATATCAGGGTACTTAAACAGAAATTAATAAAATTTCAAAACATAACACTTTTAAACAAAAGTCCATGGTTTTACAAAACATTTACCAAGTTCTAAAACCATAATTTCTGTTCAAAATAGTAGATACTGATTTACGTGAGCCATAACCCTCAAGTCGAGCCCAGTTGGTAACCCAAGAGCTCCGCAGGCAATTCCTCCACCTCTACATCGATATCACCGATATTATCACAATCACCTACATCACAGGACAAACAATGAGTTTAATGCTCAACAAGAAACAGGATGAAATACAGTGCTTATCTTCATGCTCATGCTTATGCAGTCTGTCTAAAAAAAAGAACCTATCTTTCTTGTCCTTTTTATTTCATTACCAGAGAAATGATACATCTGTTGGTCCTTGTAGCTTAACCGACACTCGTCCCCTACCTAGGGTGACGTTTTCCATCTTGGGTGTCACCACGACCGTCACCAATCTCTGTCTTTTCAGACATTGGGGATTTTCGGAACAAGAGAAGGAATACATCTGCTGGTCAGTGTGGACTAACTAACACTCGTCCCCTACTTAGGGCGAGGTTTTCCATCTAAGGTGTTTCCACCTATGACCATCACCCTATCTCCCAAACCCCTCACAAGCCCATTTACGTTTATTCATTTATTTATTAAACATGTCGTGCATATGCCACATTTTCATAAGTCCTAAAATGATGCATGAATGTCATGTCATTTCCAATTCTCAATAGTCCACAACAGAATATATCGAAGAAAATATTAAAATAGTTACAACAGGTTATACTCAGCCAAAAATAATCTTTTTGTTTTCTAGCATTTTATCCACAATTCATAAGAAGCAGTTAAGAGGACCAACAAAGGGAGCTAAATATTTGTTAAGAGGGGACATTCATGTACTAGTAAATTTTAATGTTGTTTACAGAGGCAATTCATAGTTAATAAGGGCAACTCATATGCTATCTTATCGAAGAACAAATTACATGGAAAGTTATTGGTCATTTTTCCACTTTTCATTAGCTTGAAAGAAACTAAACCAATGGTAATATAGTACTTCACAGCCAGAACAACAAGAGAGAATATTAGGAAACGCAGGACATACTTCAACAATTATACCATTCATACATGGTCTAATATCTCAACCAACAACCATAATTTCTTGAGCATTTCACAGTGGGTTTTCACAATCCGACAGAAATGGCAAACCAGCAACAAGTAGCATTAGCTAAATTCTTCTAATAGGGGAATATTAATATTTTACAGAAACTAATCCCTTCAACAAACAACTTGATAGTATTAAATTTCTGTTATTCACCGCAGGTTAACAATTTACAGCAATTATCAACAAATCATACTTTCATTCGCAGCAACTTAACGGATGGCAGTAAATATTCAAGGCAGGAATCAAGAATTCATACAAATTCCTGTGGTACAGGGCCTCCACTGGCCACAAGTATCCAATTTCTTACCTTAAGCCAAAATGCCACTTCATAGCAAGTCCTGCGCACTAGTAACAACAATCCAGAAATCCAACCAAAGAAACAAGACACACAATGAAACCAAAAAGCACCACCTTCTTCACTCTCACTCACACCCTCACTTCCATTGTCCCAGTAAGAAATCGCACGATAGAACTCACAGAAAAATTGAAATCCAAAATGCAGAGCATAACCTGCTTCAGCAGCTTCCATTGCTTTATAGCCGAGGAGAAGACTTACCAGGGGATTGACAATTGATGGACAATTGCCTATTTCAAAGGAGGGTTGTAACGATCCGGTTTTTTGTAAATTCGTTAAAATGAGTGAAAATTTTAAATTTTGTTTTTAAAATAAATCAGAGCGCAACGCTAAACTGGATCGCTACTGACCATTCGTTAAACTCGTATTGAAAGCCAATTAATACAAATGTGGAAGCATAAAATAAATAATTTATTTTATGCTTCCACATTTGTATTAATTGGCTTTCATTTATTTTAAAACGTTGCGAAAGCATAAATAATTTAATGAAAGAGCTCAATAAAAAGAACTAAACAATTAAAATACTGCATTTAATAAATGAAACTGACAATTTAAACATCATTAAATTACAACCGTATACTCATTTCCGTTAAGCCTGACCAGCCACGAGTTTCGTGCGTGCAAATCATTCATCACGGCTTCATCATGTGTTTATCATCTATTTATTATCTGTTCGTCGTTTGTACCTACACCACAAGTAATACGTGGGCCTAATGGCTCAGTAAGGAAAAGGGTTTAATGCAATTATGAAATGCCTCTCTTTTGTTCTTGTTGGAATGGGGACCACCCAAACCAATCCCTTCATTTCATTATTTCATTCGTTCGTTCTTTACTTTACTTTCGTTCATTCGTTCATTGCTCATACCTCGAGTTGGAGATTGGAGAACCTATATGGAATGGTATAGTTGATAAGACCTAGCCCTTTACTTGCAATCTAGAACTCCCGTACTCAGTAAGAGAGGGGCTTTGGCTAGATTGCAGACTAGACTCGACTACTCATTCGCCCCCAACTCCCTTTTCTTTCTTTCCTTAACATTTTTCCTCACTTATGCATGCTTGCGTACCACCACCAAGGTGGCACTTTCTACAATTTCTATTAACGTGATGCATGAACATACATTCTCAACCTAACATGATGCATGATGCTTCACAATATAACGTTCGTAGAAATTGAAGTGCGCATAAGCGAAAGTAATTGAAATTAAAAGCGCAATATGTTACACCCTAGAAGAAAGGGTATGCAATCTCACATCGACTTGGGGGAAGTAAAGAGAGTAGAATATAAGTGGATAGCTCTCCTACCCCAACAGACCGGTTTTGGGTGGGTAAGCCACACCAAGAACAAATCTGTGCGGGCTGCGGCCCAAAGCGGACAATATCTATTAGGCCAAGGTTGGGCGGGCTATCACTTATACTTAATTCTACCATTAGTCGAGTTCGCGAACAACAATAGCTTCCAGGCCACTATTGGTATGGCACCCTACGAAGCTTTGTATGGAAGGAAATGCAGATCCCCCTTGTATTGGGACGAAGTTGGAGAATCTACACTCTATGGGCCTGAGATGGTATAGAAAACAGCTGAGTCTGTGGCTCTAATCAAGTAGAGAATGTTAGCAGCACAGAGTTGCCAAAAGAGCTATGCAGATAACCGACGTCGGGACCTAGAGTTCGCTGTGGGAGATAGCTTGTTCTTGAAGGTATATCCTTTCAAGGGCATTGTTCGATTTGGAAAGAGGGGAAAACTCAATCCCCGATACGTCAGACCTTATGTGATCACAGAGAGAGTACGACCGGTCACATACAGGTTACAGTTGCCAAATTCCATGGCAGGTGTACACGACGTCTTCCATGTGTCTATGCTCAAGAAATGCCTAGGCAATGCTACCGTGTTGGCTCCTCCCAATGATAATGTTGTGGTGTAGCCCAACCTGAGCTACAACGAGAAGCCTGTCCAGATCCTCGACGCAAGGGTAAAGGAGTTACGGCGCAAACGGATTCCACTAGTCAAGGTTCTATGGTAGAATCACAGACACGCAGAAGCCACATGGGAAAAAGAAGATGACATGAGGACTAAGTATCCTAAGCTGTTTAGTGGTTAAATTTTGGGGACCAAAATTTTTGTAAGGGGGGTAGGATGTAACAACCCGATCCTAAATCTCTTCGTTAAACGATGTAATCAAACCTTGGAGGGAAAATTTTATGATACAACTCGTCTCTATATTTGTTAAGTGGTGACTTGTAAATTCGTGGGAGTTATTCGGATGAAAATCTAGTTGAAAATGTGAAGGAAAATGAGATTTTGGTCTTCTCGGACGAAGCAGACATTGTACATTTGAATATATCCGAATTCTGGATGAATTCAGACGACATGGACGACACCTCAGACAAAGCGGATGTTGTGCGTTTGAATCTCTCCGAATTCTGGACGAATTCAGATTACGCGGACGACATTTTGGACGACAATTCTGCATCCAAATTATGAATTTGGATGGTACAAATAGAATTAATACGCATCATCTCGTCCGAAATCTCCCTGTACAGCGACAAAACTGATTTAAAATCATATGGAAAACAACGTTAACCAATAAAAACTCAGCTTCTCGACACAAAATCACATGAAATGGCCGACCAATAAGGATTTGTTCCCTGCTCCTCCTGCCACTCATACGAGTTGTTCCCAAAGGTGAGCCCTATTTCATCTCAGCTCTTCGTCTCCTCCTTCTTCGTTGTTCTTCCTTGGAGGGTGCTGGTGGGGTGCTGTTTGGAGTGTGCTGGGAGAGCTGCTGTCCGTGAGGAGACTCGACGTCATGGGTAAGGATATGGGTAGTCTGTGGCCATTTGGAGGCCCTACATCCAAGTATTCATTGTATGATTGATTTGTTGCGTTGTGTGATTCTATTGTTTCTTGTGGTTGCCTTGGTTTCTCCATATGTTACAACTCTCACTTTTTCCTCTTGTCACTACGCTCAATGTTTCCTATTTTCTTTGTGTTAAATGTGAAAGTGCTAGTTGAGCTTGAATGAACCCAAGAAGTGATGTTTAAACTGGAAGAGAGATGCGAATGAGTTTTTGATAAACTTCTAGTGACGTTAAAGAAGTTATAATGTTAGATAAATGCTCAATGCTTCCTGCTTTGCTTTAGATGACTCTGTTGACTATAGTCTATAGTATGGTGCTTAAGCATTCAGTCTATTTAAATTTTTATTCCCTTTGCCCTACGTTTCTGCAGTAAGTATACTTAGTAGTTCTATTCCTTTCAGTTATTGAGAAGCATATTTAAGCATGTTTAGTCTTAGTCTACTGCCGTTTCTTTTCAGTCATTAAGAAGCATATTGAAGCATGTTTTGTATTAGCTTATTGTTGTTCCCCTTCAGTTATTGAGAAGCATGTCAATAACATGATTAATCGTTCATTTTTACATAGAAATGCCGCTGTATTAATAGATCTAGCGCACGTATAAATGTTCGTTCGCTGCTTTCCCTTCCTTACTGTCGAAAGCATGTTTAGTCGTTCATTTCATATAGAAACGTTGTTGTTTTAGTTGATCTAATGCATGTATGAAGGTTTGTTTTGCTGCTATTTTCTTACTGTCAAGAGCGTGTTTAACCGCCCGGTCTTCCATAATTGCCACTGTCGATTAGTAGTTTAAAAATGCATATCTTACTGCTTTTTTGTTTGCAATCCCATTTCTATGATCCGATGAGAAGCATGAGTAGTTGTTGTGATTTACGTCGTTATACTCAACTAGAGCATGCTTGATTAATTATGTCTTTCTGCTATCATGATTAACTAAAAGCATGATTGGTTGATCATATCTTCTATTGTTTGTTAGTGCTTAAAAGCATGATTAGTCTTTTCCGTAGTCGAGTAGAAAGCATGGTAGGTATTCGTGATTAGTTTCTACTACATAGTCTGATGAAAACATGTTTAATGTTGACCTACTACTGTTCTCTTTAGATTTATGAAGCATGATCATTGTTCGTCGTATATTCGATTGCAAAACCTGTGTAGATGTGCGTATTTCTATTGACTCGCTTAATTGCTAATAGCATGCTTAGTTCCTTGGTGATTATTTGTTACCTTGATTCTTCCTCTATTATCCGTTCTACCTATTATTGCGAATGTCCTCTTTAAGTATTATTAATTACTTTCTTTATGTGTATTACTTAACTTGAAATTGCTATCTTATGGTGATATAATAGAAACCAAGTAGGGAGTACCCCCTCGGGCTGGTACCCGCATGCATGAGTGAGGAAAACGTTAAGAACAAGAATGTTCGGGATGGGCGGGATACTCACATCACCGAAGAAACCCTCTCGATGGGATACGTCGGGAGGGAAGAAACCCTGAAAGCGAGATACGCCGGAAGGGGAGGATCCTCGAAGGCGGGATACGCCGGAGAGGAGACGAAATAGGGAGTTGGAGGGCGGATGGGTAGTGGAACTAGTCCGCAGTTAGGTGAAGCCCCCAACCTCGACGGGAACGGGGACCTAGCTGCAAGTAAAATGGTGAAGTCTGGTCAACTATTCCATCCCCTAAGAACCCTCAAATCTCCAGCTCGAAGTACGAGTAAAGAACGAACGTAATGAAAAGAAATGGTTTGGGTGGCCCCCATTCCATGAAGAATTAAATAGAGAAGTGCATAATTGTTTCCCCCTATTTCCTTACTGAGCGAAAGCTCACGTCCTTACTTGTGGTGTAGGTAATGAAGTAATTATACCCGGAGCTCTAGAGGAGGCCATTCCGGTGAAGCCTGCGGTAGGTTCGGATGAGACGTCAACAGAGTAGTATTGCGGCTTCAATAAAGTAAAGGAAAAAGGAATTTTTGTAAGGGCTAACGTCGAGTAAATTTATTTTCACGAACGTTAACTTTCTCCGTTTTACCCTCACTTGGATATTTATCGGCATTTATGTAGACTTTATTTCGTTAACTAAAAACCTCGGATCTTAAGTTAATGTTTTCAAATTTGTTTTCCTCTAAATTGTTAATTATGGTTCCTTATTTCCGTAAATAGAATTGCTTGTTTAAGAATGAATTTTTATCACTTCCGCAAATCGTAAATAGCATTTCTTCAATAGTATTTCTTCACTACTTAATGAATGATAAAAATGAGTATTGGTAACTATCGGATTTTGCACTCTGATACTTTTAAGAGAGAATTTTTAAGAACGTTTAAAATGGAAACCCGTTTTAATAAACTTAAGAACGGTTAAGAATCCGGGTCGTTACATAATAAAAGGAATCAGAGTAACTGAACAAGCACACGAAGACAAGTAATAACGATGGAACACCCAATTGCGTACAGCATATGTAGGAAGCAATTATAGAATTAATTGGACAACGGAGAACATGCTTGGATATATAAATCACAATAATAAAGGAAATATAACGAATCACAAACGATGTGCTTATGGAAGTAAAGCATAATTAAATGAACATACTCACGAAGGATCATAAATTATCATCTAGTCAATTATCCTAATTAATTTACATGCTCGGATTCATTATAATTAATTAGCTAACTAACATACTCACTAGTCGACCTAGTTAATTGTGCTTACTATTTACAATTAACATGCTTACTAAGAATTCCCAATTAATTAATTAATCTAGTTCATTAACATGCTTACTAATTATAATTAACATGCTCACTAAGTGATCACACTTACTAGTTTAGTTTATTAAACATGCTCAAAGGATTTTAACATTTGCATACATAACACTATCGATTCACTAAGCAACTTAACTTAGTTAATAATTAAACATGATATGACTAGATCAATTAATAGGCTAATATCATTCCAAATTATTATATACTCAAGTTTAGTTAATTAAACATGCTTGTAATTTCAAAAGTAATAGTTAACTAATATGCATAGATGGATTAATAATTTAATCGATTAATCGAACAATCTAATCCATTTAACCTATTACTAATATCACAGGCATGCTATCTAGGAACTAACGATACGTTAGATAATGAACATGCTTGTCTAATTAGTTATTCTAGGTAGTTAACTACTCTAATTAATTGTTATGCATCAAGAAATGATTAAGTTACTTCAACATGCTCCCCTAGTTAATTAATATGCTCACTAGGTGGTTAAACATGCGTAAGTCTAGTTAAGTTTATAATTGTGAGAGTAATTGATTACTCGAGTTATTTAACATGCTCAAGATTATTAATTAATCAACTAGTTAAACATACTTAGATTAGTTATTTGACAACTAGTTAATTAACGTGCTCGATTTATTTATACATTCAGGATTCTAGTTAATCTTTCTAGTCAACTCTGGTTAAGTCAATTAACATGCTCTAGTTAATGCTCAAGGTTTAGTTGTAAATTAGTATGTCCTGTCCAAACTAGTTATTTAACTACCAGTAAATTAATTAGATTAACTAACATGCCCACCTTTTAATTAAAAAGTTGTTTTACCTAAATGTGCTTGGTTAAGGAAAGACACTTATGTAGAACAATATACGTATAGCACTAAGGAAAGCAGTAAAACGTAGCACTAAGGAAAGCAGTAAAGCAGTAACGAAATGGACGTAATCTTTATCAAGGAAACGCTTAGCTCTAGCTCTTTCATCATTTGCATTATCACACAACCATTGATCATTCATTACAGCAATTCATCACATTCAATTAAGGTAGAACATTTGCAACAAGGAAAGTAAACTAGCAGTAAGGAAAATACTACGAAGGAAATTAACACCAGCAAAGAGAACGACTAACAGTCAATAAAGGAATTATCATAGAATTACCAAAACTATAGAGCACAAACAAGCTATACTATTCATTAACAAAGAGACACACTCACGCACACATACTTGTGGTGTAAGGCCTCCAAATGACCAATACACACCAAAATTCCTTACCTCGAAGCTTTATCGTGTTCAACACTTAGTCGTTATCCTCCTTCGTCTTTTCGATACCTTCACAAATTAGTAACATTTATCGTTAATAATTACAACTCACTAATCTCCTCGACTTCTCCCTATTCTAATTTGTATAATAATTATAGGTACTGTTAACGTTTAAATGAAACATATCTTATCCCAATATGATTTTACCCCACCTAACAGGTATTCGAATAACCAATGAAATCTCACAACACATGATATTAATTCAATCATATCACCATAATCAAAACTAATTTAAACATATTAACGTTCAAATGCTAAAACGCAACAACCTATATTCATTTCCAAATTATTGCGTCCGACAGATCATCCAACAGACAACAAAACAATCTATATATAATAACCCTTTTTCCAGCACATAACTTCACTTTTCAGATTGAAACACAACGCAACAGACAAAACAGAATCAAACTCCATTAACAGGTTAATCCTTCCAACTCATTACCCAATCGCCAATTAATAACATGCTTCATAGAACACCAATATCCATTGCCAAAACTAACATATTATTGCTTCCAACAAGTTATCCAACAGACAACAGGGAGCAATACCCAATTATTGTCCAATTAAAACCAAGAGGTAATGATTAAACCATTATCTTTTACCATAATACAAATCCATCAATAGCCAAGTAGTCCATAACTAACAGGGAATTAAATCTAACTACATAGCATCACTTTAACATTCTCTATGTCCAACATATATTCATGCTTGAGGAAAGTAACCAACAGAACAAACTAATCCATAGAGATTCTTAAGATTATCCATAATAGCAGAGAAGAGCCTTACCAAACAAGGAAGCCCTCGGCCATGGCTCACCTGAGAGCATGCTACCCCAGCTCCTCCCCACTTCTTCATTTCCTGATTCTCTTCTTCCTCTGTCATCCAGTAGCTCTCAGCTCAACATCCAGAGAGCATTTCCCTTTCTCTTCTACAAGCTTCTTGCCTCTCGTCTCTCTCTGTTTCTGTTCTACATATCAACCCACCAGAGGGGACACCCTTTGCCATTACTCAAGAGAAAGGAGCATGCCCTACAGTCACTGCAAGTTTCTCAAGATGTTCCCCACGCCAACACGCTGTTGTTTTCCAGCAGATCAAGAACCAGGAGAAGAAAACCAAACCACAAGCTGGACCATGGCCTTCAGCCTATCCAACTTGAACTGTAGTTCCCTGCCTTCTCTACTCATCATCGCCTGCCACCGTCCCTACAATACTCTCTAGCCAACACTTGATCCTCAAACGCCAAAGAGGAGGAAAACCCAACAAACATACCTCCGATTTATCGTCAGAAATTGCAACCCATGGAAGTCCTAAGTTGTCCCACGCCGCCTCACCTCTCGAGGCCTAACCGCGAGTCACACCACTCGTCGCTGTAGCAGCTCGTACGTCCGCCAGAACGGACCCGAGCCGAGCTCGAGCTCGCCGTCGCCAACCTCGCATCCTCCTCCCGCTCAATCTCCCTCAGCTAGCCTCTCTCTCCCCCCGTTTCTTCTCTATTCGCGACTGGCCATGGCCTAAATGAGGGAATTTCTTTTAATTTCCCAACCGAACCAATTTAGCTTGAACCGGTTCAACTGAACTGGTTCAGCTCTCCCTCCCTTGTACAATTTAATTTCCCCTTTTGAATTTCTCCATTTTAACCCTACGTTAATTAATATTAAAAAGAAGCACATATTTAAGTGTTAAATATTAGTGACTTGATTTGTAACTCTCGACTTAATCCAAATATCGTTAAAAGATTATTAGAGATCCAATTTAAATTTCTTAATTTCATTTACTGAATTGATTTCCATCAACTAAACCTCCAATAAATTCTCTTAAATTATAACCGAACGATTACTTACTTGGTAATACCCCGATAGCTATCCGATAAATCCAAATACCACTAATTAATTCACAATTATTCTTAATAAATTCCGGTATAAAAATTTTGGGGTATTACAAGGGTGGTCCACTCTAGGTCAGCCTCGTGGAAAGTTCACTATCGCCTCGGGGGAGGGGGGTAATTATCAATAAGAAAATAAAGGACTGGCTATGACAGAAGCAGTCTTTTCGTTAAAAAAATACTTTTTGGTTGAAGAAGTTGTTCGAACCATCGACCGCACAATCGATCAATTATCCAAATTTTGCCTCTATTTTGTGTTCGGTCAAACCTTGCGATCGCGCCTTCGACTAATGACTCGACCGAAAAACTAAAATGCAATCTGTAATGCATTTTGGTCAAATTATCTGACCTCAACCTCGACTTTGACTCGACCGAAAATGCAAGGAGCAACCTGTAATACATTTCAGTTGAGATATTCGACTTAGACTTGACCAAAAATGTAAGGAGCAATCTCTAATGCATTTCGGTCGAGATATTCAACCATTACTTTGACTGCGGCTCGACCGAAAATGCAAGGATCAATCTGTGATGCATTTTGGTCGAGATATTCGACCCCAACTTGATCGAAAATAGAAAATATACATCTCGTAACAACTTTCACTTTTAAAAATTTCCAAAATATTTCTACCCTCATTTACATTGCATCAAATATGAAATTGACAGTTATGAAATGTATTTATCTTTTATAAAGATATCTGTTCATTCCGCAAAATCATTTACATTTCATTTATGGAGAAATTATCCAAGCATTACAATGGACATCCCTAGACTTAAGACTACATCGTTCAGCACTCAACAAGCGTCTGTCATCCAAAAAATGGACGTCTGTTGTACAAACCACCACGCACATCCCTCCACTTATGATGTTGTTTAGCATTGAGGGAAGTCCATGGATGCTTGGGGATGTCCCTAAAGGTCTATGTCTCTTAATGACGATGTTGATCGGCCTTCAACTACATCTATATAACCAGTAAGGATGTCCTCTACGAGCGCAAGCAACCCTAAATCCCTTAACACAATTGAACAACAAAGTTTTTGAGTGTTGCACATCAAATAGCGTCGAGGAGTGTTGCAACATCTATTGTTGATGAATCCATAAACTGTGGAATGGGGGTGGATCCTATTTCGGTATTCGAGGTCGATGATCAACATTTGCTCTATCACGTAGCTGGTATAGAGGTGCATTCAATCTCGACATCTCTAGACTCGAACTTCATTCAATACAAGACTCAGAAGATGATGATTGGGCAAAGAGTATGCCTTAACTAGAATGTTCTTCCTCAGAGTTCTATTTGGGGAAGAAGTATAGTTCATTCAATACAATTAGGGAAGAAGTAGTTGATTATGCTTTGAAGAATGAGCATAGGATAAAGTTCGTCAAAAGTGAATGTCATCAACTGACTATCATGCGCAAGGATGGATGCAGTTGGTAGCTTCACGCTTAAAAAATGAAAGGTAAACTTATGTTTCAAATTAAGATCTATAACAAAGTTCACACCTGTGCACGACAGATGGAAAGCCGACACGCTTCTGCCAAATGGGTGGCAAACAAATATTTGGATAAGTTCAAAAGTTAGCCTACGTGGGACGTTCCTTCCATCATTGAGACTGTCAGGAAGAATTTTAATGTAAATATTATCCTGAGTCTTGCTAGAAGGGCTAGGAATGTAACCCAAAAACTGAACAAGGGGACGGTGACAAACAACACAAGCAACTGTGGTCAT
This sequence comes from Begonia loranthoides, assembly GCA_022433065.1. Taxonomy (NCBI): domain Eukaryota; kingdom Viridiplantae; phylum Streptophyta; class Magnoliopsida; order Cucurbitales; family Begoniaceae; genus Begonia; species Begonia loranthoides. Next base: position 20,768,423 of record CM039468.1, on the reverse strand, counting down.
ACAAAGAAGAGATTCAAAGCTCCAATCTTGACAGCACATTGTTGGTGATGGTAGATAGGAATGATCTTACGCCTCATCCAAATCCAATATTTCAAAGGATGTACATGTGTTTGGATGCATGCAAGAGAGGTTAGAAGGAGTTTAGTAGACCTGTCATTTGCATGGATAGTTGTCACTTAAAGGGGTCATGCCTAGGTCAATTTCTTACAATCGTCAGCATTGAAAACAATGATGGAATTTATTCAGTTGTTGTGACAATTGTTGAATCAGAATGCAGAGACTCTTGGTCCTGGTTTTTGAGTTGCTTCCCTTTGGATATAGACAGTGATATAGGCAGGGGATGAACATTTATTTTCAATCGACTGAACGGATTGGTGTCTACTATCGAACAATATGCACTAGTAGTTGAACATTGTTTCTTCCTTAGACACTTGTATTTCAATTTTAAAAAAATAATTTTGAGGCAATTTGTACAAGGATGTCATGTGAAAAGCAGCTAAGGCCACAAAATCATCACAATTTAAGAAAGAGACGAATAAGCTATTATTTGTTGACCAGATAGCACACACATATCTACAAAATATCAAACCGAGGTTTTGGTCAAAACATGCTTTTAGTTTCATCCCAAGGTGTGACATAAGCCTCCATAATTTGAGTGAGTTCTACAATGTCTACCTCTTACCTACTCGAGATTAACCAATCCTTACTATATTCGAGATGATTAGAAAGGGCATCATGTGTAAGATCGTTTAGAAACATGACAAGATGGCCAAGTCGACAAACCTATTGTGTTCTCATATATAGAAGAAGCTTGACAAGCTACAACATGTGGCTCATAATTGGTGTCCAACATGGGCAAGAGGTAATTGGTTTTGAGGTCAATGACAGTAATAAACGGTACATAGTCAATTTAGACACACACACCTATAACTGTTACCGGTGGGAGCTGACTAGAATCTCATGAGTGCAATGCCATCCTGTGTATGCATTTTATGAGGACTTCAGCTGAGAATTATGTTCATGTATCGTATCATTGGGAAACATACATGAAAATGTACTCCCACTTTTCTTGACCTGTTGTGGACAACACAAGTGACCTAAAATGAACTAGGATCCAATTCTGTCATCGCCAGTTAAGAGACTCATAGGGCAGCCTCAAAAATGAAGAGTGAGGAATGTAAGCGAGCCCGTAGCCTCATAGTTGTCAGCAGAAGAAATGTCCCCATGATATATAGTTGGTGTCAAGGTGTGGGCCACAATATCCGCTCTTGTCAAGGAGGAGGTTCAGCCACTGACGAGGCAAGTGGCAGCGGCGGAGCAATAGGCCAAAGTGGTGGACAAAGATGCTCACAAGAAACATTTATGAGTTTTACCACTATTGCCGAGACATGGGTGAGTAAATTGTTACGCTTTCAAATGTTGTTCTAACTATGTGTGCATTGTATAACATAGTATTGTGTTTGTGTTTTGCAGGAGTCTGTTGCCCCACACCTGCATCCTTAACCATGTCTTTTCTATTGGTGCTATTTTATTTGTTTATTTATTTGTTAGTAACTTAATTGTACGTAACGATACTCAGTAACTTGTTTGTTGATGGATGAATATAAATGAACTTGTTTGGTGATGGATGTATGTAAATAAACTTATTTGTTAATAGATGGATGTAAATGAACTTGTTTGGTAATGAATAGATGAAAATAAACATATGAATTGAAACAATCCCTCGCCATAAAATGAAATTCCCTCACCCCAACCGAACGTCCCTCATTCCAAAACGGATGTCCCTCTGCACAAAACAAACGTCCCTCAACACAAATGACAAATACCAAAAGATGAATGTCCGTT
>CM039468.1:20626341-20766572 GCA_022433065.1 Begonia loranthoides | reverse complement strand
TGGTTCTGGTTAGGCTTTTACCTTGCTTGGATGTTAAAAAGATGCCTTTAAATTATGCCACTTTACAGTTTTACAAATCTGCTACACTAATTGTATTCTTCTGTGCAATGTTCCTATGTTTAGTTTATGGCATTCATGCATCATCCTAGGGCTTATAAATTGTTTACATATTGTATGTCATCCTAAATATATGTAAATAGGCATGTGGGGGTTTGGGAGAATTGGGGATGGTTCACGTGGTGACACCCCTATTGGAGTGCCTACTCCCAATTAGGGAGCGTGAGTCACGGTTAAGCCACGGCAATCTTAAGATTCTCAATTCTCTTGTATTGAAATCCCCAATGCTTTCAACAAAACGATTGGGTATGGTTCGTGGTGATACCTCGATTGGCGTGGTTCCTCATAGGAAACACAGGTTAAGCCACGAGATCAATTGACTTACCCATCGCCCTAAACTAACAGATGAGATATGGATCTCCTCTGTAATGCATCATATGCATTGCATTTATATTCTTATTCTTGTTGGGCGTTAGACTCATTGTTTTCCCAGTAATGTAGGTATATGTGCAAGAATAGATTGTAGCGGTTGATGGAGTATTTGCACAATGGATCTTGTGGCTAGCTGGGCTAAAGAATTTAAAAAGGGAAAATTATTTATAAAAAGGGTTTGTAAATTATTTAATATTCTTTAATGTTTCGTTTTAATTCCACTGCATTTTATAAAAAAAAGATTTCATTAATTCTTCTGAAATTAATAAATATTTTAAGTAAAGAGTTTTAACGATCAAGTTTTATAAAGAAAAGTCTCACTCTGATTTTATGAAAGAAAAAGTTTTAAATTTCATACGATTTTAAAGTAAATAGAAACCGGGTCGTTACACTCATCTCACAAAACGGATGTCCCTCAACACAAAACAGGCGTCCCTCTGCAAAAAACGGACATTCCTCTGCACAAAACAGACATCCCTTGCTGTAAAATTAACCCTCAACCCAAAAACTATAGTCCCTCGCTGTAAAATGGACGTCATTCGCCATAAAATGAACCCTCGACCCAAAAATAGGCGTCTCTTGTCGTAAAATGGACGTCCCTAGACCTAAAACGGATGTTCCTTGCCTCAAACGCACGTCCCTTACCTAGAATACAATAGCAACCAAAATACCAACCAGAATATCAAACATATTACCAACAACAACAACAACTAAAAAAGACAACAACAACTAGCATACTATAACACAGACAAAACAAAGGTACAATAACTCAATTGTACAATATCTCAATTGAACAAATGTATGACAACGTAGATGAAAAAATGTACAATAACTCACATGTACAATGTACAATTACCTTTTTTAAGGTTTGAGACAAAGATCGACGACCTTGAACTACAAGTCAAATTTGATTTCAACATGAGAGGAGTGCTCAAAAAGATCTTTCGGGGGAACGTCCCCATGAAGATGGAATCCATACTGTTGACATTGGCCAATCACTAACTCCCCTATAGGGCGCGATACTTGAAATATGCCCTATGGCTGCAATTGGGTGGGGAAATTAGTAGGTCACTTTCTTCAAAGCACAATGAATACAGCACAGGGTGAAAAAATATACCAGTTTTCATTTGTAGGGGCCATGACAATTGCAATTGACTCAGGTAACATCAACTGGTACCCATACTAGGTGTGCAGGTCAATAGATGACATGAAACAATTTTGCTTCAGGTGTGTTTAAAATTAAAACCATGTATTATAAGTAGTTTGACAAGAGGAAAAAATATTGCATGAAGGAATAAAAATGCCTTACATGGATCCAACCAAACAAACAATAGTGAGTCCTTCAGTTGTATTGCAAGTACCTCCTCCTCATTCAATGTGTTGCATAGCATATTAAGAACGCATGCAAGAGATTTTTTTTCCATAACAACATTTTAAATATTGATTACACATTTTTAAGAAGTTATCCTCACCGAGTTTGATGTTCCTTTTTACTTGGAAACGATGAGGGTTGTTATTGTGATGACATCGTCACTCTGAAAAAGGCAACATGTCGCACGATGTCTTCAACCTACAATCAAAATTGAGAATAACTTTGAAATGATATAGTTTATTACCCTAGTGCCACAAAGAATATCACATGTTTCCACGTTTTTCTTGGTATTCACACACGCTAATTCCATGAACTCCATCAAGTTCAAAGCCTGCAATGATTAGTTTAAGCGTGACCCTCAAACTACTAAGTGTAAATTTGACACATTTCACAAAACCAAATTGAAGACATACAACTTGAAATTTTATTAGTGAAGTAGGCCTTGGAACTACTTTCTTTGATGGAGAACTCGTTGCCAATATCTTCTGAACTTTGGCAATGGTTGGAGGAGGGAATGGTTGCCTAATGATAAGAGACCTGCACGGTTGTAATGCATTGTTAAACCATAGTACTAATGCATATATGGAAAATGCATCTAAACTAAAAGACATATTGGCATCTGTCTGATCTGACAACGGAAGATGCTTGCTGCTAGCAGGGATGCTAGCAGGGTTGTTGGAGGAGCTGCTGGTGGGGCTGCTGAAGGAGTTGATGGAGAAGTTACTGGCGGGGCTGATGGAGGAGCTATTGGCTGGGCTACTGGAGGGTCTGTTAAAGAGCTGCAATCCTCCTCAGTTTATCTTTCATCTGTAGTAAAGTGGCTTGAATATCATTCATTTTCCTCTCTTGTCTATCCAACTTTGCTACAAGCCAATTCCACCTCTCCTTAGTGATCAGTACATAGGGTGTGAACTGAGGAGGGGGATGAACAGTATCGTCCTCCACCTCTACTTGATATGATGGTGGTGCAACCAATGTTCAAGGAATTAGTGTAGTCGACGTCGAAGGAATCTGTGCAGCTGACTTTCATTGAGGTTGTGTAGCCAACATAGATGGAGGCTATATAGCCGACATGATGAAGTGTCCGCGCCTTTGAATACCCACTCCCCTCCTCCTTTGTTCATCCCCATCCGAGCCAATGTCACTTGATTATAAGTGTCAAGTGGCTTTTCATTGGTTCTTCACTCCTTGGGAGGGACAACAAATCCACTATTGTCAGCAATCTTCTGAATGAACCAGTTATACTAGAGGTTCTTCATTGGATTCTTCAAGATTGCCTTCATCATATTACTAATCACATATGCAACATTGAATCTCTTCCCGTTGTAGAGCTTCTCCATCATATAGAGATCCATCCACCTGACATGGTCACTATGTCCATCACGTGATGGAACTGTGTGGGTTATCATGTGATGGATGACTCTTACTTTGGCATTTAGGTCCTTGGATTTGGGCATGTAGAAAGATTCAATGTCAGGATTGTGATGCAATTGCTTCAACAATGCTAGACCTACTCCTTGTTCTAGAAAGTCTAGGTCTTTTTATACATGAAAATACTCCTCTGTTGGCTCATTCGTGGAGTATCCAATCAGCTCATTTATCTCCTTTTAAGTTAGCATAATCTGCTACCCAAACAAATAAGTCCTCAGCTCATTTGGTTGATTGTCACCCAACTCCAGAATAGCGTAAAATAATTTAACAACCCTCTCATAATAATACCCCCCAGCTTGCACAACCCAGCCAGTCCAATGTCTTCAAACATAATAGTACCAAGTTTCTCAATCACACTATAAATAACAGTAGCTAAATTCATTTAACAGCAGTAAAATATCACTTCACAGCAAGTAACCAAGGCAACATTTAAACAACCAACATAATCATGTGATGTAGGCTTCCACTGGTCAAACACACATTCCATTCCTTACCTCACTCGAAATTCCACCTATGTTGAACTCCCTTTTCACACCAGCAACAACACTCAAGCAACTCACACTCCAAACGATTCAACGCAGCACACTCCCTCTTCCTGCAATCTTAGAACACTTCTCTCTCTCTCTCTCTCTCTCTTTCTCTTCCTCTCTCTCGCACTCTGCTCTTTGTAAAAACCAAAAGCTCCTCTCCCTTTCTTTTTGCCTTCATGTTTTATAAGCAAGAGAAGCTTCCCTGAGATGCCTCCTATTGATGGACATTCACCTACTACCAAGAGGTGGCACAACTCATAAATGCCACGTCGATAATCTTATCGTTTCGAGAAAATTGAGGTTAATCCATCATGGCAAAGCACAAGTCGTCACACTGCTGAAAGATGAAATTTCATAATTTTGTGGGGAACTGTTCGATCCGCCATAGTCCAAAATCTTGTTGTCTAGGTTGATCCAGGGACCGACTTGCTTGCCGTGATCTCGCCTGCAATTTCCAAGGATTGACCTTTCCCACATGGCCAATATTTTCTTATGCCTTTGCCATTTTTTTTCTAATCCTTCATCATTTCCACTTCAATTAGGTTATAACTTAATTAATTTAACACTACTTCTCACTTAATTTTCATGCTCATATTTACTGCATTATATCAAATGTACCTCATATTATTACAGAACGTATTTCCTTTTTATCAAAACATATATTCTGAAAAATTCTTTGCATTATATACATAGAGGGATTTATCTAGATATTACATTACACTTCGTTATGATTTGTCCAGCTTTTGATGCCATTTTCTGGTTTTACAAATGTGAGGAGAGATTTCGAAAAGTAGAATCGCTCAGAGGAAGTTGAAATAACGTTCGACAATAGCTAGGGCGAGTTGAACTGTTGAAGTTACTTTGAGATAAGGGATGTTTGTTGCTGGGAATGAACGTTCATGATGGGCTGATGGGCATCTAAGGCCACTAACAGTTGTATGATATAATTATTGAGAAACGATGTTGTTTAGCATTCATAGATGTCCAACAATGCCCTCAGCATAAAATAGACGTCTCAATTCTTCAACGAACATCCCTCGACTAAAGACGGATGTCCCTTATCTTCAACAGACGTCTCTCGTCACATAACGAACATCCGTTGTGGGCTGAACAATGTAGTCTTAAGTCGAGGGACGTTCATTATGGTATTAAGGATGTCCATTATGGGCTGGACGACATAGTCTATAGTCGAGGGACGTCTGTTATGGAATGAGGGATGTTTGTTGTGGAATGAAGGACGTATGTCTCAAGTGGAGGGAGTCTGCACCATTAAAAAAGGTGGGTGCTTTGCAAGTGATCCCTTTCAACATAACGCCTATGGAGTCCATCCTAGCCGTCCATTATTGTTGAGGGACGTCTGCCCCTCGATCCAACGGCCATGATCCATCATCCGCGAGGGTCTTTGGAGGGTGACCTAACTCCATCCTAGCCATCAATTCTCATTGAGGAACGTTCATCTCTCGATCCAACGACCATGAACCATCGTCCACCAGCACCTTTAGAGGATGGTCTAACTCCATCCTGGTCATCCATCTGCGTTGAGGGATGTCCCTCCCTCAATCCAACGGGCTAGATGGATGTCCCTCGATTATTTACGTCATTTTTCCCCCTATTGGATCAGTCTTGGACGTCCCTCGTCGTTGTGAGACATTTGTTATTGCTACCCTGAACTTATCCATTCGACACATTAAAGAAACTGCGGCGTTATAGTCGATGTCTTTTGACAGGAAACATGATTGAAGTCGACATTGTTCTTTTTTCATAGTTCAAGGTTTTAGTTGTCCCCAAATTTTTTTCAAGGTTTGCGGTGTTGCTGATCGTAAACTATAGAGTTTGTTTTGTTAATTTTCCTTTTTCTTTTTGTGACACCCCGTATCAATTTTTCTTTAACTGTTTTCTTTTTAATTACCGTGTAAAATTTTTCTTTTTTTTTTTATTTGAAACAAGTGAGATTAAATACTTAAGGCTAGCGAGAAAATATGAAATACATAAATAAAATCAGAGTTAAAGTGGAAACATAATTAAATTCAAAATACGGCTTGAAAGTTAAAGTGTGAGTTAATAGTTTTACAAAACATTATCCATTTTCAAACCCTTTCAAAATAGCGTTTTCTTCTTCTTGCGAGCCATAACCCTCTCAAATCGATTCAGCTGGATAACCTATAGGCTCAACGAGAAACGCTTCCTCCTCCACTCCTGGAACCAATACATCTTTACGATCACCGACACCACAAGCAAACTATGAGCCTAAGGCTTAGCAATAAATGAGTTATGCAATATGATGTATGCCTCTAACTCATTATATCAGAATGGGTCCCACCAAAACTGTTCATTTATTTTCGTTACATACATTACTCGTACGTCAAGCTGAGACATTGGAGAAATCCATGGCGGAGAGAGTAGTCTCTTGCCAGCTTCTAACCACATAGGGTAGACAGACTCTCGCAACTCGACAAGGGAAGGACATAATTCTTCGAGTCTACTTAATTAGATCCGAACTACCTCTTCATCCTCCAACTCCTATTTTTTCATTTATTTTCTTTATCCATTTTCCTCACGTAAATGCATATGAATACCAACTCAAACTTGGCATTTCTACTTGTTTATATTATCATGATGCATATCAATGCGAAACAATAACTACAATAGCATATCAATATTACGGAAATGAAACGAATCCAACTAAATTAAATCCAAGCAACACGACACAATACTAGGAATAATGAGCTAACATGAGGTACGAAAATGTGATAGCAATTAACATGGAATAAAAGTACAACAATAGAACAAGATATATGATAAAACAATTAACATGTTGTAAAACATGGAGTCATATTTTAGAACTATCTAATACAACCTAACAATTCATCTTGTTATTAGCCAAGTGCTCAACGTGGATTGCAAAATATTATTTTAACTACAACATTTAATTATAAGTGGAAAGCATGATATTTAGTTGATGACATGAATTAAGCATAAATAAAATGACCAGAGGCAGTATAATCTCTAAAAGAGTAAAACATGATTTGATAACAATATTTTCTAACCAGAACTAATAACCTATTCATATTTATAGAAACGAGATAGTTCAGAATAGGGTTAACTAATCATGCTCACATCTGGGAAAACAACAGCATTTAGCAAGCAGTAAGAAAATAGTGATAGGTTAAACAACAATATAGTAGATCGAGTCTATCAGAGCAGTGAGTAGGATAGTGTTTAGTGCATTCAAAGGAAAACAAAACTAATAATCAACGAATAACAGAGAGTTAATGTTTACAACTTCTAATAGGGAGTTATTTATACAGAAAGTAACTAAGAGTTTAGCTGACAGTTTATTTGTACTTAACATGACATAGAGCATTTTACAGTTTGGCAATTCATTTCATAGAGTTAATCGGCAGAGACTATAATCTTACAGGAGACATTATCAACTCCTCTACAAACTAGGCAATGATTTATAGGAAAGAAATCACAGAATATTAGCATTGAATAAAACAAACACTGCTTGTGGGTAGGGCCTCCATTGGCCACGACTCAACCCATTCCTTATCTGAAATTGCCAACCGTTAGAGAGTTTCTATACCAAAAAGAAAATGCAGCAGTGAGTTTTCCAACCCAAATCATGTTCTTCAGTTCACAAACCCCTTCCCAAACGCATAACATATTACTTCAATGAACACACACTTCTCACATCTCTCATAGAACGTTCACACATAGTAGAGACCATACCCACGCATAGAGAAAATGGAACATAGGGAGTGCCTCAGTTGGACAGCTTAATAGCGTGAAGACCTTACCTGGATGAGTGGTGGTCGATCACTAACCGGGATGGAGGAGGGTGCCTAGACGTGGGAAGCATGGTTGGGTTATCGTCTGAGTGGAAATTAAATGCATAAACGACAAAACAACAGTGGGTTTAAAATAGGTTTTTCACAGAACAGTGCGATTTTGGTCAAGAGAAGGCGTTCAAGCCTCGACCGCATGTCGACCAAATTCTACATTTTTCTTCAGAATTACGTTTTTGGTTGAGACTTTGACAAAAACACACGACTGCATGTCGACCAAAAGGTCGACGAAATTGGATAGATTCAAATCCTCCTAGATCGCACCTTGACCCACTTGACTGTGGTTCGACCGAAAACCCATTTTGTAGACAGAGGGGCGATTTGGGATGCAAACTGCCGACCTAGCCTCGACCCAAAATGCAAGGGATGATCCATAACACTTTTCAGACGCAAACTACAACTGCGCGTCGGTCGTGGTGCGACCGAAAACTCATATGCACCCTTTTTTCTTCAAAACTTTATACTTTAATCACTCCATAATATTTTTCCCATATTTACACGACATTAATCAACAACATACCACCCCGCAACATAACACATTAATTCTTCCAAAATTCATTACATTATATATACCAGAAAATATTATCGGGGTATTACACTTTTTTCAATTAAATACCTACCCAAACAAAAATTTGGATTAAAAATACCAAAAATTGGAAAAGTGAATATTACTCTACGTCATGTGTGTCTGTTGGATCTGTTGTGTTTGATGAAAAAAAATCAAGAAATATTATAAGATTCACGCAACCAAAATACTAATGAGAAAAATATCTCCATATTAGCGTTGCTCCATCCCCCACCACTCCTTTATTTCCCTTTCTCTCTTTTCTTTCTTTCTCCTATAAATATAACATTTTTCCTTCATTTTTTTTCACTAAAAGTTATTTTAATATATTAATCTTTTGTTTCTCAATTTATAGTACTCCATCAATAATATGCAACATTAAATATTTGTAATGACATTCGTGTGATATGGTTTTTTATTGAATTGTCTCAAATAATTTTTTTTTCAATACATGTCATTTTATATATTAATAAAATCATTTTATCAATTAGATGACTAACTATTATATTTTTACATTATAATAATAAATAATTATTATAATTTTAACTAAAAGTTCTAAAAATATACATTCAATTGGTATAAATTAGTGTTGAAAATAACATTGAAATAACGAACAAGATTTGGAAAAGAAAAAGAGAAAACACTGGATACCGAATTTACGTGGAAAACCCAAGACGGGAAAAACCACAGGCAGAGGAGAAATCACTATAGAAATTGGTAGAATGAGCTTTGCGGCTCAAACATATATTTATACGAATAAAGGAAACCTTAATCATACTGGAATTGGAAACCCTAATCCTGTAGAAATTAGGAAACCTCCCATGTGTGTCAAACCAGCTTAGCCCAATTAAAATCTGGGTCACACTAAACCCTAACAATCTCCACCTTGACACAAATTGCACTCTATAAATATATCTTCATAGAAAACCTCCTATTCCACAAATACCTCTTAAGGCGAAATCAACAGCTAATATCAACCAAGCTCAAACAATGATTGAACTTGGGTGTGGGCAAAGTCTTTGTCATCATATCAGCAGGATTATCATGAGTACTGATTTTACTAACTGCAAAATCACCACGACCAACCATTTCACGAACAAAATGATAACGAATATCGATGTGCTTCGTTATCTCATGAAACATCTGATCTTTAGTGAGAAATCTAGCACTCTGACTGTCACAAAACACTATGGCAACATGCAAATCTCCACTTAGCTCACCAAACAAACATTTTAACCATATAGCTTCTTTACAAGCCTCTATAATAGCCATATATTCTGCCTCTGTAGTAGACAACGCAACGGTATTCTGTAAGGTAGCTCTCCAACTGATAGCGCAACCACCAACTGTGAAGACATATCCGGTAAGAGATCTCCTCTTATCGATATCCCCCGCATAATTAGAATCAATATGTCCAATGACATGATCTCGAGTTCTTCCAAATTGAAGACACACATCACTAGTTCTCTGCAGATACCTAAGAGTCCACTGAACAGCTCTCTAGTGTTCCTTTCTTGGATTTGCCACGTACCTACTAACCGCACTAACTGCATAAGATAAATCTGGATGCGTGCAAACCATAACATACATGAGAGATCCCACTGCACTAGAATACGGAAATCATGACATATAATTAATTTCATCATTTGATTTTGGGTATAAGTTGGATGAAAGCCTGAAATGAGCTGCCAAAGGAGTACCAACAGGTTTAGACTTATTCATGTTAAACCTACAGAGGATAGCTGCGATTAACATATCATCGATGTATAAGAGCACATAAATCACTGACCCATTCTGACTATTCTTTATGTAGACACAACTGTCATAATTGCTCATTCTGAAATCTTGAGCAAGCATGAATGAATCGAATATCTTATACCACTGTCTAGGCGACTGCTTTAGACCATAAAGGGACTTCTTCAAAGAACAAACACAGTCTTCTTTTCCGGAGACTACAAAACCTTCAGGTTGCTGCATATAGATGTCCTCCTCAAGCTCTCCATGTAAAAATGCAGTTTTAACATCCAACTGCTCAAGTTCAAAATTGTGCATAGCCACAACACCCAGCAAAGCTCGAATCGAACTGTGCTTAACCACTAGAGAAAACACATCAGTGAAGTCTACACCTGGAATCTGACCGTACCCCTTAGCAACCAACCGTGCTTTGTACCTGTCTTCTTCAACACCTGGTGTACCTTCCTTTTTCTTGAATACCCATTTGCAATTAATCACTTTCATTTCTTTCGACAATTTAACTAAGTCTCATGTGCCGTTTTTCTGAAGAGACACCATCTCCTGCTGCATGGCGATCATCCATTTCCCTGAATTTTCTGAACTCACTGCCTCTGAATAAGAAGATGATTCTTCACTAGAATCAATGCTTTCAGCTACACTCAAAGCATAAGCAACTAAATCTGTTTCACCATATTTCTGCTAAGGTCTAATCTCTCTTCGTTGTCTATTCTTTGCGATGGAATACTCTGGCAAAGCTGATCATGGTGATTGTACGAAAACGATATCACCCTGATTATCTGAACTGGTCTGACCCGAAGACTCTGATGTCGACCCTGATTCAACTTCAACCTTAACCTCGCTACTTGATAGATGATTAGACTTATCTGTCAAGCCTTTAGAATATGAATTCCCAAGCATAGCAGCTTCATCAAATACCACATTTCTGCTCAATATGACTTTCTTGGATTCAGGACACCATAACCTATATCCCTTGACACCAGACTGGTATCCCAGGAATATTCATTTTAATGATCTGGGCTCTAACTTGCCATTATCAACACGAGCATACGCGAGACAACCAAATACTCTCAAACCTGAATAATCAACAGGATTATCAGACCAAACTTCTTCAACAGCTTTCTTATCAAGAGCATTTGATGGAAAACGATTCACAATATAACAAGCAGTAGCATCAGCTTCAGCCCAAAAGTACTTAGGTAAACCAGAATCTCAAATCATACACCGAACATTTTCCATTAAAGTTCTATTCATTCGCTCATTTTGTTGTGGAGTTCCTGGGACTATAAGATGCCTCATAATTCCCTCTGAACTGCAGAAAGAGTTGAACTCTCCCGAACAAAACTTTAACACATTATCGGTGCGTAAACATTTTACCTGCTTCCATGTCTGCTTTTCAATTAAAGTCTTCCACTCCTTGAACGTGACGAATACATCACTTTTCTTTTTTAGAAAAAAACACCCAAAGCTTTCTTGAAAAATCATCAATCATGGTCAGCATATAATGTGTCCCTCCCTTGGAAGGCACCGATGATGGACCCCAAAGATCTGAGTGGATATAACCTAGTATTTCTTTCGTACTGTGAGTGGTTGTAGTGAATGTAACTCTCTTCTGTTTCCCGAAGACACAATGTTCGCAAAACTGTAATTTACTTGTGCTCTTACCATTCAAAAGTCCTCTTCAGCTAAGCTCATTCATCCCATTTTCACTCATATGCCCCAGACGCATATGTCATAATCTGGTAAGATCTTCATCTGACAATGAAGTACTAACTGCAGCATCCCTTACAACTGTAGATCCCTACAGAACATATAAATTTCGAGATTTTCTTTGCCCTTTCATCATAGTAAGAGAACCACGGTTGATCTTCAAAACTCTACATTCACCGGTGTACCTGTACCCTTTCAGATCAAGAGTACTCAACGAGATCAAATTTCTCTTCAAGTCGGGAACATGTCGCACGTCACTAAGTGTTCTGACAACTCCATCATACATCTTAATTCTGATCGAACCAATCCCTACTATCTTGCATGATGAATTATTACCCATCAATATTGCACCTTATAACACAGTTTCATATGTCAAAAAACCAATCTTTATTGAGACACATATGAAACGTACAGGCCGAATCCAGAACCCACTCATTGGATGACTTTGAATTTCCGTCAGACACTACCAGAAGATCTCCTCCTGATTCACACTCGTTTTCTTCAGCGACAACTGCTTCACCAAAATTTACTGGTTATTTTCCCTTCTGATCAGCTTGCTCTTTTCTCTTATTCTGCAATTTATAACACTCAGATTTAATATGCCCCTTTTTCTGACAGAAAAAACAAACTTGTTTCTGTTCCTGGACTTTGATATGCTTTTTGAACCCTTTCTGTTACTGTTCTCTTTATCAGATCTCTCTAATGTTCTACCCCGGGTGATCAATCCCTCTCTCTGAGTTCCAGATCCAACTACAAGGTGCTTCATCCTTTCTTTTGAAAGCAAAGCATCGTAGACATCTTTCAGAGTCAACGTGTCCCGACTGTACAGAATGGTATCCCAAAAAATATTATACGATGCAGGCAATGAACATAGCAAAATCAAACCCAAATCCTCCTCATCATATTTGCATTCCATTGCTTCCAAATCCGAAACAATTCCTTTAAATGCAGCCAAGTGTTCTTCAATCAAAGTTCCTTCTTCCATATGATGAAAATATAACCGCGGCTTTAAATGCAGCTTACTCGTTAGGGTTTTATGCATGCACAATTCTTCCAACTTTGTCCATATTTCAGCAGCAGATTTTGCCTTCATGACATCCTCTAAAATTGCATTTGATAAATGAAGACGAATCACAGATAATGCTTTTCTGTCCCTCAATAATTTTTCCTCCTCGGTCAAAGACGCTGGCATATTATCGACCCCCAATAATGTATTGTCTAATTCCATCTGAGTAAGAACATCCTGCATCTTTACCTACCATATTAGAAACCTCGTATTCCGATCCAACATCGGAATTTCTTATTTCATCGAAGTCATCTCCAAAAATCAGAATTTTCTCCTAAAAAGTCTGATAGAATATCTGCACCAAAATTCAAGCCCCCAAATATTCCAGAATAATCCAACCAAAAAATATTCCCAAAATATTTTCTCAAAATATTCAGTAAATTTTCATCCTGCACCCAAAAACAAAAAATTTTCAGAATACCAAAAAATCGGACAAACAAGATTTGGAAAAGAGAAAGAGAAAACACTGGACACCGAATTTACGTGGAAAACCCAAGACGGGAAAAAACCACAGGCTGAGGAGAAATCACTATAGAAATCTGTACAATGAGCTTTGCGGCTCAAGTATATATTTATAGGAATAAAGGAAACTCTAGTCATACTGGAATTGGCAACCCTAATCCTACAGGAATTAGGAAACCTCCAATGTGTGCCAAACCAGCCTGACCCAATTAGAATTCGGGTCATACCGAACCCTAACAATTAGAAACATTTATATTTGCTTAACATGTTAAGGTTCGACTCGTTTAGTCAATTCGGCTTGACTTGTTTAACTTGTGGCTCTCAAGTTGGCTCGAATTGAAATTTTTTTTGAGCGAATATGTTAAATTTGGCTTGTTGAACTCACTAGGCTTGTTAAACTTGACTCGTTTAACTTGTTAGGCTCGGTGAACCAGATTTTTTTAAGCTCGACTCATTTATCACTTCTAACTTTTGGTAGAATTATCACTTAACCCACCACTTTTTAATATTTATTTGTCTTGCCCCTCTTTCTTTTTGTATCACCGTCAATTTGTTCATAAAGATCTTTATAATGAAGGATATTTTTCATGAGAGGTTTTTTCATAATAATTATTAGACTTTTATTTTATCTTAAATCCGAAATTTTGTCATTTTAATCCACACAAAATTGAAAAAAATACTAACATTGCAAACTTTATTACTGTGTCAAAACCTCAGCCAACAATGAGGGTGGTGTTTTTAGATTTTATAAAACAATTTAGTTTTCCAAATTGACAAGGATGTATAGTGAAAATAAGTTCATTTTTCAATATGAAGGAGGATGGGCATTTTTGCTGATTCATTACAAGCTCTTGTGTTGTGAGATTTGGTTAAAGAAAAAAAAATAGGGAACTTAAGCAAGTGCAGAAGACAAAATTTGAGAGAGAGAAGAAGCAGATGGAAATAGTTGGCTTCTCATTAATTCTGAAAAACTATGTAAAGGAGTTTCAAAAAATTATGCAAATCATCAAAGAAATAAAGGGAGAAAGAGAGAGAGAGAGAGAGAGAGAGAGACTAGGGTTTAATCAAATACAAGTTTTTAAAGGAAAAATTAAAATAGAAAACTAGGGTAAAGGAAAAAGACTAATATACTCATACAACATAAAATAAATAAAACCTAATTTTTCTAACATCCCCCCTCAAACTCACGATGCACGTGAGTTTGCTATTCTGTGAATGCGAATGCCAATGCGAATTCAAATGCGAGTCTCGACTTGCAAAACACTAAATCTGAACAAAGTGCGACTTAGTGTTTGCGAGTCGCAACTTCGCCCTACGACCAAAGAAAATTCGAAACGACTCCAATTTCGCCTTCCTTATCAAACTAGAACTCGAATTCTTGTGTATGGCGACAACCTCTGTTTCCGGTGCGAAAGATCCCATTCCAGAGAGAAAAATCCTCTTTACTAAGCTATGTTCTACAAAACCTTCATCAACTAATCCTTTCATCTATTTCTCAATAGAAAACTTGTTCGATGCGGAACGACTGGAGTGAATTTGTTTCACCACACTTGGAAACACGAACTCCTGAAACCAAGGCTCAATCGATCACCTTTCGATTGCGAATTGCGAATTGCGGATTGTGAATTGCGAATTGCGAATTTGCGATTTGCGATTTTCGATTTGCGATTTGCGAAAGCTGCGGAATGAATTAGGCTCTGATACCATGAAAAACTATGCAAAAGGTTTTAAGAAATTATGCAAATCATCAAATAAACAAAGGGAGAGAGAGAGAGAGAGAGAGAGAGAGTCCAAATACAAGTTTTTAAAGGAAAAACTAAAATAGCAAACTAGAGTAAATAAAAAGACTAATATACCCATAAAACATAAAATAAATAAAACATAATTTTTCAAACAAATTCAACTCTGATAGGGACAAGGAAGACTTAGAAATAGTGGAAGGTTGAGTGTACATGGAGGAATAACACGTAGCTTGTAATTTTAGATAGAACTGGCTACTACCCTATTTTAAGAACGAGAGATTTTCTGTTCTAATTTAAAAAAATCCCAATCCATGTACTAATATTTTGAGGTTTTTTTTTGGTATAATTTTTAAAAATTTATGTGCTAAAATCGGCCAAAACTTAAACTTAAACCTTGCTCCCATGCGCTTGGGTTTTTAAATAAAGTAGGCCGGACTAGTTTAATGAAGAGACGGGGCATGGTCCACTGCTAATTTACAAGGAGAGCGTCAATTTGATCAGAACCTCTTCAAAACCCTAAAGCCCTCGCCTGTTAGAAGGGAGTTACAAGAGAGTTAGAAGGGCATAAGACGTCACCTGTGAAACTCCACTCGTTGCTCTCTATAACTTTCTCACTCCATTCTGCCCATGAAGAAGAACGCGAAGAAGAGAGCCCTCGCTCCGAATAATGGCAGGAAGGGCAAGGATTTCTCCATGGACAAGGATCCTTTTTTCAGCGCCGATACGAGAAAGAAACCGAAACGTAAAGGCGGGGATGAAGAAATTCTGAGCGACGAGTCCGATGATGATAACGGATATTTGGATTCTGATAGAGATGACGAGAGAGGTGTAGAAGTTGATGAGGATCAGTCTGAGGACGAAACTGCGGACGAAAAGAGGAGGAGAGTGGCGACGGAGTACTTGGCTAAGATTCAGGAAATTGCAAGGCGGAAAAAGGAAGAGGATGGAGAAGATGTGGATGAGGATGATGATTTGAGTGGGAGAATAGGTGGGAAGGATGGGGAAAGAGACTCTCTTGTCGCGCATATGCTGCAGCAAGAGCAGCTCGAGGATAGCGGCAGGGTCAGGAGAGTGATTGCATCACGGTATGTATGGATTGTATGAATTTTCATCTCTTTTTCCGTCAAGTTCAAGTGTTTTTCTTGCTCTCTTGCTTAAATTTTATCATGTTATACTATAATGCTGTTATATTAATTCGAAAATCAGCTTGGTGGCCCTCTATTGCTGATATAAAACACGAGGAGTACTCAATGGAACCTTAGATAGTCTTATCATCTGTATTCGGCCTAAGAGCTTTTGAATTCTTGGCAGGTGGTCATTTTTTAACCTCCTAAATGGTATCTACATCATGGTTCCAGTTCTGTAATTGCTGGCTCATATATGCCTTACCTACTGGATTATGACTAAATGATAAATTTTAAATTTCATACTCCTACTCCATCTTGATTTTGAAAAATGCAACTGTTATAAGCTTGTTACTATCTCCGTATTTTTGTAATGGAAGTTGGAGAATGCTAGAATTTGACTGCTGTGTTAGGAATTGTATACATACCTATTTCTTTACATACGGAAAAATACTGTACTTACTATTCTTGTACAAACAATGCAGGGTTCAAAAACCAGAAGCTGCTGATGAGTTCCAGGTCTTAGTCAAGCACCGACAGTCTGTTACTGCTGTGACACTATCTGATGACGACATGAAAGGTTTTTCAGCTTCCAAGGATGGCACCATTCTGCATTGGGATGTTGATGTTGGGAAAAGAGAGAAATATTTATGGCCTAGTGATGAAAAACTGAGGTCCCATGGGATTAAGGACCCACAGGGTCGAGCTAGAAAGCACAGCAAACATATTTCGGCATTGGCAGTTAGTTCTGATGGTCGATATTTGGCAAGTGGAGGCTTAGATCGCCATGTGCATATTTGGGATACTCGTACGAAAGAGCATATTCAGGTAATTTTAAATTGCTAACTTGGATTCATTGGTTGCAGATATGGTAATATTATAAACCAGATGTCAAGGGCAATGCAATGGTCTGGTTGGCAGTATCCGCAGCTAACAAGTTTTGTCAACACCAAGATCTGTTGTTTCCATATCAGTGGGTTTATGCGCTAAAAAGTATAACTAAATTTAAAAGATATGTCTTGTGTGGTAAACAATATTCTTGATTGCTGAAAGTAAGGCCTGTTTCATTCTAAAACTATCAGACCATACATAAACAAACTAGGTCAAGTAAATTTGACATTCTTGTTACTGAGAATTAAGTTGGCAATTCAATGAATATATTAATCACTTCATTAAAATATGTAATACAACAGGTCCAGACATTTTAAGTAGTTATAACCTCTGTTTGACATCCTATTTCAATTTTTACCTTTTTAACTTTGAACCCAAGACTTTTTTTTATAAAAGTTTACAATTAATCATGTAGATAACTTTTTGAATCATTATTGGTATAAAAGAGGTTCTGGGCTAGTTTATATCATTCTCACTCATCCCATGTTTTTGCAGGCTTTTCCAGGTCACCGAGGACCTGTCTCTTGTTTAACTTTTAGGCAAGGAACTTCAGAATTGTTTTCTGGTTCATATGATCGAACAGTGAAAATATGGAATGTGGAAGACCGAGCATATATAAATACATTATTTGGTCATCAAAGTGAAATATTTACCATTGATTGCCTACGAAAAGAACGGGTGCTAACTGTTGGACGTGATCGGACTATGCAATTGTTTAAGGTGAACTATGTCTTTTCTTTCTTTTGCATCACTGCTTTAAGGGTGATTCAAAGAGTATGTTGCTGCATCAATAGCACCATCACTTGTTTTTACATCTAACTTGTTGACGTTAAATGTCCCACATATGTGATATGTGGATGGCATAGCATTGAATTTACTGCATCAGATTTACACGTTTTTCCTTATAATAAAAATATTATGATCATGTAGCTGGTTATATTTTATTTTTGGAACTCTAGCATAGATCAAACTACTGTGATATAGAATGCCTATTTAATCAGTAGCATTTAGTTGAATTAGGATACTAACTAGCCTGACAGCTTACGCATCATGGTTTGTTCTTACTTTTTATGTTGTAGTGTTGCTCATTCACTTGTGGGGGGAGAGAGATACAGGCCCAGAGTAATTAGCAGATTATGACAGATCAGTATTTTGAGTGTATAGTAGTTTCTGTTTTTCATCAACAGTCTGGTCGTCTAATCTCGTTCCTATTTTTAAGTTGGTATCTGACTGGCAGATTATCTGTTTTCGTTCTACCCTTATTAATTATTTGCTCATAGAAGTGGAAAAAAAAGAGAAAAATATTAAAATTCCTCAATTTATTCCTTAAAGGCTGTGAGTAGTATTGTATGAGAGACTGCTTTATCATGTGCTACTGAGACATCTGTTTTTGACGCATTTGAAACTCCCTTAATGGTGTTCTTCAGATGAAGAATCCAGAGAATTCGTATTTCATTAGGAAAAGATGATACGACCTACCTTCCTCTTTTCCTACCGAGGGGTTTCTGTCACAAAAACTAGCAGAAGTTAGCTACAAAAGAATTGGTAATTTTTTGTTTCATTAACTACACCTGGCACTACTCTGGCTACTAATAGTATGCAAACGTAATTAGCTACTGTCTAAGCTATGAATGCCAGATAAAGCAGTGAATTCTTACTACAGCAGTAAACAACAACGGCATTTGTCACCCTCGATCAATCTCCTTAAGGGCAGCTTTTGTACCACAGATATTGAGTTTTAAATATCACATCAGTCGAGATTCAATTTTTTCATGTCAAATTGTTGGTGAACTGATCTGTTGATTCAGCTATGCTTTTAGATAATGGTTTTTGTTTTGGAGACATATGTCCTATGATTGTATATTGTAGAACCATATAATGTTGTTTTAATAGATATATTTTCACATGATTTTTTTAAATAGTATTGTCAATCATGTGGAAAACAGGTGCCCGAAGAGTCTCGTTTAGTATTTCGTGCTCCTGCTTCTTCATTGGAATGTTGTTGTTTTATCGGGAATGATGAGTTCTTATCTGGATCAGATGATGGAAGTATTGAGCTCTGGAGCATACAGAAGAAAAAGCCCGTTTATATTGCTAGAAATGCGCATACTGTATCTTCTATAAGCACGAATCTAGAGCAAAAGGAAAGTGGTGGCATCCTCAATGGCGATCTAGGTATTTTTAATTTTAGTTACTTTATGATTTATGAGTATATATATTGACTTGTAAGACTAAAAGTGGCTTTGCCCCCTGTATTATTTCCTGTCAACGTTCAGTTTCTCATTTGCTAACAAGCTTTATGTTCATATGATGTGATCATTTTCTCTCCTCAGAAAATGGAGATACCAATTTTACTCTGAATAACAAGACTTCAGCATATTCTTGGGTGGGTTCGGTGGCTGTATGTAGAAGCAGTGACCTTGGTGCTTCAGGTGCTGGTAATGGTTCTATCTGCCTATGGGCTATTGAGTACGAGTCAAAGGGTGTCCTACCAATTTACAACCTTTCTTTGGTAAGCAAAAATCCAAGTAATATATATAATATAGTTCTCTATGTTGCCTATGATCTTTTTTCTCAAACAATTATAGTCAAAGGATGTCCTACCACTTTATAACCTTCCTTTGATTAGCAAAACTCCAACACACACACACACACACACAAAATCACCTCATTATCGTTTTTTGGATAAGAACTGATAAAATAGAAAATAAAAGAAACAACATAAAGGAAAAGAGACCTGTGTAGTGGAGTCGTGTTAGAAATCCAAATCCATATCAAGGCTGCCATGCGCCAGAGAATTCTAATCCAATTGTCAAGTTTAAAAACGGAACTGTAATAACAATTTTTTTTAAAAAATTTTGTTAGTGATATAGATCTTTTTTGGGTCAGAAGTCGAACTATGTACCAAATTATAGTCATTTCTCAAGAGAGTGGTTAGTGTCTGCGAGTTGGTCAGTTGAACATTTTTTGGCGAGGTGTAGCCAGTCTAGAAATTCAAAAATATTATAGAGTATAATACCTGCCTCTTAATTCATATTCTCCCGTATCATAGGTATACAAACGTCTTCCCATTTCATTTTGCAGATATAATTGTCTTTGCATTTAATTGGCTGAGAAAGAAAAATGCTTCAAATCTAATTTTCAACTCATAGATTTATATATCGCAGGTTGGGTTTGTAAATTCAATGGCTTTCGCAAAATCTGGAGAATTCTTAGTTGCTGGAGTTGGGCAGGTAACCATGTTATTAACTTTACTGTTATCTCTTTCTTGATTGTGTTACTTTTGGAGTTTGGTGCAATAAAGAATCTGCACGCACCTTGGTAATTAATTATTAAATAAGGATATTGATACACACTTGCTGATCACCCCAACAAACCAAGTCGTGGAACCGAAATTTACACATCGAAGGAAATCACAAAACAGAGACTTTCGAGAAATCTATTCTTTCTCAAAACACCCTATTCTTTCTCAAAACACCCTATTCTTTCACAATTCACAATGATCAAACAACTTTCACACCAACAGTATACATTTCCCACCCCTAGTCAACACAATAACTACCTCTCATAAAAACTCACTTTCCCAATATTAAACAAAAGACAATTAAAAGTAATAAACCATAAAGTACATGTGACATCTCATTTCTTGGCTTAAATCTCCTTTTGACTGCCTCACATATGTGAAAAGCAGTGGTGGGTGCTCATCAGTACCCACATCTTAAATTTCACCTTGCCCTCAAGAGAGAAATGAGAAAACTTATGATCAATAACGTCAAAATTCTCCTTAGTTGCATCATTTGGGGAAAGATCCTTCTAGGAAATCAAAACTTTGATAGAGTCAATTAAGTAATAATAAAGTCAATGTTAGAATCTCAATGTAGTGCACTTATTTTATTGTACTTATGTTAAGTGTCTTTTAGTATCAATATTTTTGGGAAAATAGTATAATGGGAGAGTGAACAGACCTCTCGAATGTCTCGTTATTTTGTAATTTTGGTACAACGTTTATTAAATTATATGGGGTACGTATCAATGGAATCAGAGCAAAAATCTTTTGGAGAGCCCGAGTTGGGTTAACTCTGCGAGGAAATGAGGGTGTTTTGTGAGAAAATTCCTCATGAGATCAGAATGTTAAGGGCCAACTTGGCTTCCGTTCTAGAGCAACTTACGGTCTTGATTGTGTCATAGAAATTGTAGTCAGGAAAGGGAAGTTTGAATGTGGTTGGAAAGGGAAAACAGAAAGTGGATGAATGTTAGTATGATGATGAAGGCTAGGGGTGTGCAAAACCAAACCGGAACTGAAGAACCGAATCGGAACTGGTCAATTCGGTGCGGTTCGGTTCAGTTTTGCATACCAAAAAACCAAATCTTTGTTAATTTTGGTAATAACCGGACAATTCGGTTCGGTTTTGGTTTCTCAAAATCGACAAAACCAAACCGAACCGCATTTATGGCTATTTAGTTCATTCGTCTTCGTCGTTTTGTCTTCATCGTGTCGTCTTCTTGCACTGTGCGTGCAGCGTGCAGCACCATTTGAGATTCGCAGTGCACTCTAGCTCTTAAATTTGCTTCAACTCACAGATTGCAGAAGACTCCAACTCGCTGCTCTGCTTCAACTCGCAGATTGGAGAAGATGTCAGCCGTTGCCCTTCAGCGAGTCGCCAATCGCCAGTTGCCTCTCGATAGCCAGTTGCTGGATTTCAATGGAGTGAATATTGTATTCTTCAAGATACTAGTATGTTCGAGTATGTTGTTGTTGTACAATCTGCTAAAGTATGATGGTAAAATCTTGGTTTGATTCCACTCTTTGTTCATGAAAAGACTTAGTCAAGTTTAATTTTCTTTGATCACAATCATAATAATTTATGGTATACATTACAAATGTCAAAGTGATGGAGAAAAAAGAAAACGATAGGATTGGAAATTCAGTAAGCAAAAAAGAGGATGAACGTGAAAGAGGGCATAAGAACTCCCAAGAACATCAAATTGATTTATTTAAGAACTGATCAAAATCATGTCAACTGCACAATGAAAATCTTGGAGGCTATTTTATTTTCAAATCATCTATCGTCGAATTTTCTTGCTTTTAATATGTTTGCGGACTCCTTGCAAAGCAGTGCAGATTACAAAGCCGAGGTTGATTTAAGGACAAAACACATAGGTCAAACACCTGTCTTTCGCGTGGTTTAGGCTCGGATCGAGTTTTTCCCATTTGCATCCAAAGTTTTGCCAAGAAAAATTTGAATCTCAAGTCTTCAGCTAAATCTAAGAGAATTTCCTCTTCTTATGTAAAGGAGAATGATCCTTGATCTTGTTCCCCTGTTTCAAAAAAAAAAAGCCAATTTTCAAAGAATGTTCTATTTTTTCTTTTCTTGATCATGAAAATGTGAACTTCAACTCACCTTTTTCTGAACCATAAGCTTCAGTCCAACAATGAGCTCCAAGAAGTACTCATAAGCAGCCCTGTGGGGGTTCTACAAATGAGTGTAGTGTTGGTTTAGGTCTCAAATGAAATGTAGCTAAATAAACTGTGGTCTCAAAGAGTGTCACTGACCTCAAGATTTGATGGTAGAGGAAAAATGATTCAATTTTCAAAGGATGTTCTATTGATCATGAAAATGTGAACTTCAACTCACCTGTTTCTTAACCATAACTTCAGTCCAGCAATGAGCTCCAAGAAGTACTCATAAGCAGCCCTGTGGGGGTTCTACAAATGGGAGCAGTGTTGGTTTATGTCTCAAATGAAATGTAGCTAAATAAACTGTGGTCTCAAAGAGTGTCACTGACCTCAAGATTTGATGGTAGAGGAAGTCCTTCTACTAGTGGAGCTTTTGGAACTTCAACGCAGTGAGAACCGGCTTCATCATAACTCAATGTAACACTCCACTGAGGTGGATTCAAGAAAGGCAATGGCAATTCTCAGCTTGGGAAGAAGTAGAAGAAAGCATTTGAAATGAGGAAATAAATGGCAAGAATCCAGTGTGTGATTGTTCTCAACAAATGTCTACCAATAATGCCCGCTTTTGACCATTTTCTTCTAGTGAATAAATTTCAACAATTATAAAAAATGTCCGAGCAAAAATAAGTCCGAAAAAACCACAAAACAAAACTCATAGCATCCTTTATAATTTGATAAAATCAGGCCGACTTTAGAAAACACCAAGGAACTTGCAACATCTTTCACTAATGCCTGATTATTTTGATAGTTGAAAAAAAAAAAAATAAAGTGGGAAAATCGGAACAGAATTTACGGTTCGGTTCTGGTTTGGTTCCGGAACCAAGAATACTCGATTTCGGTTCGACCATTGCCAAACTGAAACCGTTGCGGTTCAGTTCAGTTCCACACTAGAACCGAACGGAACCACAAAATGCTCACCCCTAATGAAGGCGATTTTCAAGGAGTTTGCCATGACTTTGCTGTGGAAATTAGTATTACTGTGGGGAAACCAATGCTCATTGCAATCAAGGAAGAATTCGAAGTTGTGTGGTTGTAGAGAAGCAAAAGGTGGAGGAACAAGTGATGGAACCAGGAGCACCGAGCTCACTAGTAAAAACAGTAGCAACAAGGATAAATCGTTGTCGACCCCATTTGTTGTCAATTGTTGGCGACGAGAAATTGAGAGCAAATGACAAAGAATGGTTGAGCGAAAAGAAAATCAAAGAGTCGGGGTTGGCAACAACAATGATGCCTGGACATTGGATGGCTCAATGAGGGTGGTCGGCGTCGGTCTGTCAACATTCTTAAGCAGATATCGGCAAGAAGGAGGCAACTAGATAGATAGAAGGTTTCGGAAAGCGGGAGGTGGCTGGAATTTTTTGGAGAATTGTTTTTAGGATGCACAACAAGAAATTAGGGTTGAGAATATTTGCTCAAGAAACAAATATTCATTTTGAAAGAGATGAAACAGAATGTCTGCGCGACAAAGCGTTTTAAGAACCCCTGAATGATCCCGAATAGCACTACCATGAAACTCTTTTAATAGTAGGAGAATGATGGAAGACCCCTTAGCCAAGACCACACGACTTTGAAGAAATAACCGCATTATGAATTGTGTACTCTACAAACTATTGTTGTGGAGTCTGCAAGCTAGTATTGATTTCGCCTAATAGTGGGTCGGATTTAACATTGGAATCAACCTGCTCCTAATGAATCAAAGTGACGATCACCATTGCAAAAAATTTGGGAATCTCGAGTCTGCGCGACAAAGCATCTGCTACCCTATTTTTCACTCCCGTATGAGATTGGATCTAGAAATTGAAGCCCATAATTTTTGTTAACCATTTTTGATGATTGGAACTCACCAATTGCTGCGAAGAGAGAAACTTAAGGTTGATCAGGTCACACCATGAATTTTCATCTCAATAGATAAGGATGCCATTTCTAGATAGTAAACACAATAGTCTTGAGCTCACGCTCATATGTTGATCTGTGTCGAGTTGGTTGAGCAAGAGCTTAACTAAAATATGCAATGGGTCATCCTCCTACATTAATACTGCCTTGACTCTACTCGTCAGCTTCAACGACAAATGGTTTAGAGAAATTGGGTAATGCCAAAATGGGCACTGTAGTTAAAGCTGCCTTTAAATGATTAAATGCATCTTTCGCTTCCAAAACCCAGTCAAAATTTTCTTTCCAAAATAGATTTGTTAATGGAAGTGCAATCTTGTCATACCCAGTCACAAACTTATAGTGGTATCCACTAAGACTCAGAAATTCGCGTAGTTCTTTCAACTTGCGAGTCGTCGACCACTTAAAGCATAACGTCGATCTTTGATGGATCTACAACAACTTCCTCTGCCGATATAATGTCTTAAAACCTAAGTCTCTCAAATGAGTCGTTATATCATTGCTAAACAACAGAATGTCATCAAAGAAAACCAAAACAAATTTACGAAGAAAGAGTCGAAAAATATCATTCATCACGGTTTGGAATGTCGAGGGTGTGTTTGTAAGGCCAAAAAAACATAATCAAGAATTCATAGTAGCCCTCATGGATACGGAAAGCTGTTTTAAAAATATCCTTAGAATGAACTCAAATTTGATGGTAGTTTGACTTAAGATCAAGTTTGGAAAAAATTTGCGCCTCGTGCAGTTCATCTAATAACTTATTGATAATTGGAATCAGGAATTTTTTGAGAATCGTCACCTTTTTGAGAGCATGGTAGTCGAATCAAAATCGCTAGCTTCCATCTTTATTTTTAACTAATACCACTGGGCTGGTAATTCCCTTCGGCCAACATCTTATTAACTAGCCGTTCAAGCTCATTTTTCTGTTTATGGGGATAGCACTATGGCCTCTTAGCGATTGCTCATCTTTTAAAATGATGGCATTATTAGGGGTGTGCATGATTCGGTTCGGTTTTGATGTGAAATTAAATCGAACCGATTGGTTTCGGTTTTGAAATTACAAAACCGAAACCGGTTGTAGAAAAAATTAGAACCGAACCGAAACCAAACTGAAATCTCGGTTTCAGTTTTGGTTTTTTCTCTTTTAATTTTTTTTTCAAATATTGTAATAAAATTGTATAAAAATTAAAAAAAACACAATTAATAACACTGAAATTATTTATGCGAAGAAAATAAAATGACGAAAAACCAAAGGCGAAGAACCTAAAGCGGAGGCACGAATGACCAAACATAGAACTCCAAAAAAAACCTAAAACCTTATTTATGCGGTTTGGTTTCAGTTTTTTGGTTTTGAGAAACCAAAACACTCAGTTCTCACAAAAAAGAACCGAACCTCGGTTTTTTGGTATGCAAAACCGAACCAAACCGACCCGAATCGATCGATTTCAGTCGGTTCTTCGGTTCTGGCTCAGTTTGCACACCCTTAATGATCATGAGTACAAATGGGAGGAAGCCTTGTCGGTGTCTCAAACAAAGCATGATAGTGGTCAATGAGTTATTGAACAACATTGGTACTGTTTCCAAAGGCAATGGCAGCATTCTACCAAAACTCCTTCCCCTCTTTAAATTGCCTTCATCAAAGCTTTTAAGAAGACCTAATTTTTGCAAATGCCTGGGTCCTCTTGTAACCTCACATATCGGGAACCCATCATAAATTTCATCAACATAGCCCAATTCACATGGATGTCACCCAAATACTGTAATCACTGCATTCCCAGAATAATGTTAGAATTTTCCAATCTAATGGTAAAAGTTTCTTGTGAATTTTTTGCTCGTGCAATTTCAACCAAATCTTATGTCAAATTCCTTGACTTCTAACTGAAAACCCTATGCTTATCAAAACTCTATAACTACTAGTGGTATTCATGGTAACGATAAATCGCTAAACTACATTCGTCGAAATGAAATTGTGGGTTGCCCCACTATCAATTAAAACAATGACTAATGTACGTTCCACTTCTCCCAACAATTTCATGGTCTTTGATGAAGTTAATCCCACAAAATTCATTGATAATTCCACCGTCGGAAACTAATCAACCAATTCCCCCTCCATTTCCTCAATCGAGCCCATTTCTTTTTCCCGATATTGTGATAGATTAACACTTTCAATTCTTGAAATTTATAGTGATGATCGATACTATATTTCTCGTTGCACGGGTAGTATAGCCCTTTTTCACACTTGGCCTGTAATTCGGAGTCGGTCAATTTTCAAAACTGCACATTAGATTTGGGAGCAACCGTCTTCACAGCAACTTGTCCACTGCCCTCAACGACTTGTGTCATTGGATAGGGCCTTGCACTGGGTAGTGTAATGGAGGTTTTGCCCGAATAATTAATATTTGGGCTCATTGAATATGATGGTCTGGACTTCTTTTATCTGCCCAAGTTTTTATTAGCTCTAGGAATAACAAATTTTTCTTTGATTCACTGGGTTGTTTGCATGATTTGATTCAACCCAACTAGTATGACCACCATTAGCTTCGCCCTAATATCAGTCTGTAACCTCGTTCGCAAATTGTGCTTCCAACATGTGATCGAGAATGTCGCAAAAAAGAGCTGCCAATCTTTCAAATTGCAGCTCGTATTCTCTCACGGTTACCTCTTGTTGGACTGCCAGGATTTGCTCCCACAACGTTCCTTCATGCAAGGAATAGAATCGGCCTAGAAGCCAATCCGTCAAGACTGCCCAATCCTGGAATTTCTTTTGGAAATCTTCTCATTCCTACTAGGCGAAAGCCTCGGCGTCAAGATGCCCAACCACGAAATCCAGCTTCTCGGCCTTTGTCCAGCTTTGCAGAGTGAAAAAATGCTCGACCAAAACACCTAATCGTCGGGATCACCCCTTTGAAAATGGGCATCTCGAACTTCCTCAGTTGGTTTTCGCCAGCGAGAACACCGAACATTTCAATTGGTCCGCGACAAGAGTTCAGGTAAGCCCCATTTATCTTTGAATCTTCTTCCTCTATCCTTTGTTTTTCCGTACCTATAGTCTGCACACTACCCTCCTCCTTTGATGCAAAACCAAACCCAAGAGGTGTAAAACTCATAACTTGTTGCAGAAATTTCCCAGATATGGGTCAAATGAAGGAGTTTTTACGTGACTTTTGGACACATTGTTAGGCGATGCTTAGGGAGAACGCCCTCAAAATTTGACGGGCTAACTTGTTTTGGAAAGGAAGTTATAACCCGATGGTGGAGGTTGCTGTGAAATTGGATTTGATTTTTTTGATAGTTTTTAATAGGTGATTTTGGAATGAATAAAAAAGAATCAAATTGACGAATTTGAGGACAAATTTGGACACGCAAATAAGGGAGGGATGAAAAAGAAATCCTCAAAATTTTTTGCGAGCAAATTTGAAGGGATGACTAAGATATGACCAAAAGGTTGCAAGCTAGTTAGAAAGTTGCTAAAAATTATAACTTTCTACTCCAAAGTGATCTGCAACGAAGAAAGATCTCCAACTTGATAATTTGTGAGATTGTACAAATTCACGAGAAGTCCACTCCATGGAATGAAGCAGGACGCCGCGTTAGGGACATAACTAATTCAACTCTTGCAAATGATTAGAAATCGGAACACAACACGAACGATTGAAGACGACCAAATGAACCATGAGATTTTTCTCGAGACGAACAAAAAAAAAGTAACCGAAGCAACAATGTAAATTAATCAATCAAAACTGAATATAATAAGTCTTAAGGTGAGTTTAAATAGCTCTCTCAAACTTATAAGTTTCAAAAAGAAAAATTACTACACTACCCTTACTAAGATTTCTACTCGGTTAGAACATGCATGCTCTGGTCGAGTAACTCTAAATTTTACTCATGAACTTAACATAAAATAAACTATAAATAAATTCTTAAATCTTGCAGGCAACAATGATATAATGAATTAATCTTCTTGGGTCATCTTTAAGTGGATTTGGGCTTTAATTTTGGGTAGAGAAAATGAGTTTCTTTGGTAGAAACAAAGTTGTTTGTTCAGGGCTTTGTTGATATGGCAAATGATCTCCAATTTAAATGCAACATCCCATTCTAGAATGTTTGAGAAGTCTACTACAATTTTTATGAAGATTCTTTTTTGACATGAGATCGTGAAAGTTGTAAAATAGGCCAAATTATCCTCTAGGGTTAGATTGTTGGTAGTTTTGAAATGTTTGATAAACCTTCTAAACTTGTGTTTAATTTTCCACTTATGCTTCTTCTTGAAGAATTCCATAAGATATTTGAAAGCTAAATGTATTTGATATCTTGAATGTATTTTTTTCTATGGTCATCTACAAAATAAACACTAAAATTATAGTTAAAAAATCTCTTCACTTGATGGTGAGTTTTAGGTTCCCGTGTCACATCATCTCTCCTCTGTAACGGCGACAAAGAGGAATTCTAGATTCTCCAACTTTGAAGCCACATTGACTTTCAACGATTCCATCTTGTGAGAAATTTCCTCACGGAAAGGACCCATTTTCGTTCTCAGCTCCTCGCGGACTTGTCCGACTTGGTTGTCACTCGAAGAGTCTCTTCCATCTCTTTTCGTTCTTTCCCCCATTGCTTTGGTACCAATGATACACACCTACTGATCACCATAACAAACCAAGCTGCAGGATCGAAAGTAACCCACCATAGGAAATCACAAAACAGACTTTGGAGAAGTTTGTTGTCTCCCAAAACACACAAATTCTTTCACAATTCACCACGACCAAACAACTTCCACGCTAATCGTATTCATTCCTTGCTCCTGGTCAACACAATAACTCCCTCTCATAAAAACCCACTCTTCCAACATTACAAAAAAAATAATTAAAAGTAATAAACCATGAAGCACACATAACATCTCCTTTCCTCGGTTAAATCTCTTTTCTCGGCCGCCTCACATATGTGAAAAGCAGGGGCAGGTGCTTACCAGATATCATACCAAAAACAAAACGTTCAACTCCTACGAAACTATACATACAACAATGCTAACGTCTAATCCTCCCCTTACCACTAAAGAGAATTTCAATAAGACTTGTTCTCACGAAGGTGTTCATACTAAAGTCCTTTAGTTTCACTTTGTAACAGGAACCTCGTCTCGGACGATGGGGACGACTCCCGGCTGCTCAGAACGGTGTTGCAATTCACCGGCTTAAGCATGCTTGAGACAAATTGGACAAGTTTTGTATCCATTACAAATTTTGACTGAGCAATTGTAAGAATTGTCTTCTGGGTTAGTTTATAATCTTCATAATTACTTTCTTCATCATTTCTGTTGTATCTTTCCCTGTTACTCTTTTTATTTTCTTCAGCTCTTTGGATGAGAGCAAGTTAGGAGATTTCCAAATCAAATCATGCATCTACAACTTGTTTTTTTTTTTTTTTTTGTAAGAAGCACCCCCTAAAAAAACCCAAAATATGAGTTTTGACAAGTTTAGCTATTTAGGAATCTAATGAGAGGAAAGCCAAGAATACACTTGGTGACTTGATGTTATGGTTTTACTCCTTATTTACCAAAAAAAGAAAAATTTACAGAAAAGAAAGAAGAAGATTACAGGAAGAAGAAAGAAAATTACAAAGAATGAAGAAAAATATAGAAAGTAAATCAAAAGGAACTAACACTAGTTTCATCGACGCCCTTCCTATCGCCCTAGCTCTATTTTATTCTATTCTGTCTTCTTCAGTTATTTCCATGTAAGCAGTAATGTGGGTTTCACGTAGATAGTGGAATGGATTTCATGTAAGGAGTGAAAAGCTCCATCATAATAGTCCTTCCCCTCACAATAAGGTGACAGGACTAACATTATTGACCAATCTATTCCTAGGATCATGGGACTGCCTCCTAATGGAAGAGCTCAGAGAGAAAAATTGAAGTCTTTGTTATGCAGTCTAGTGAACTGGATGACTAATTGAAGTGCTCTAATTATTTTTGGCGCCATTAGCAACTGTCACCACTAAACATTTGGAATGATCAAGCTCTAAACGTAAACGCTCAGCAATTGATTCATCAATAAAACTGTGAGTACTTCCACTATCGATAAGTATTGATATCTGCTGCCTTTTAATCTGTCCGTTAATTCAAACTGTAGAATTTGTAGTAAATCCCGCCAAAGCATTAAGTGAAACTGATATTTCTTCAATTTCTTCAATATTATCGTCTAAGAGCATCTCTTGGTTGACTGAAAATCCTGAATCAGAAGAAGCTACCAACAAAAAATTTAAAGATTGATCTTTACAAGCATGATTTGGTGTATATTTCTCGTCACATTTGAATCATAAACTCATACGCCTTTATGATTCAGTTCACCAGGAGTTAACTTTGGCAGTATTGCCAATGTTGAAGGATCTACATTATTTGTAATTGTCACAGGTTTGTCCGGCCATTTTGAAGCAGCAAAAGACTTGATAGACTTTGAAAGCCTCTGTAAAGCCTGTATAGATTGTTCTTGTAGGAGTGTTACTTGAAAAGCCATTGACAGTGTAGTTGGACGATTTATTTTGACAGTAGCTTTAATTTAATCCTCAATCCACTTGTGAAAACAGAGATATAGTAACTTTCTGTCATGCGAGGTAAAGTGGGTTGCACCAACGACTTGAGTGCCTCAAATTCTTGAATATATTCTTTAACTGAGCTAGTTTGACAGATTTTAAAAAATGATTCAACCACATCTTCTGCAGTATTTTTAGAAAATCTATTGCATAATTCTGTTGAAAATAGTTCCCAACTAGCCTGAGGGTATGTGAAAATAAATCCATCAAACCATAAGTTTGCTTGGTCTTGTAAATAAAGTTCAGCCAGACCCAGACGCATATTAACAGGAACTTGCTGAATCAAGAAATACTTGTTCGCCTTACGTAACCATTCTCTAGGGCCATCTCCCGAAAAGAAGGGAAGATCAAGACGCGGTAGTCGAGTCTGAGATCTGAAATCAGATCGGACATTATTGCTTAGTGACTGAAACTGAGAGCTGGATGGAACATTATTCACCGCATCTGCATTTGGAAAAGCCTCTGGTCGAGTCGGCATAAATTGTGCAAAAGCGGCCATGACAGCTTCATGTCGTATTGCATTTTCTTGAGCCATTCCTTGAACAGTAGACTCTAGTCTATCTTGGCGAGCAGACAGTTGTTGAATCTGATTATCAGAATTCTCTAGTCGTGAAAAAACTTTAGTGAAAGCAGAATCGATACTTTGCAATTCATTTTCCACTCTTTTCAAAGCTTCGTCATTGGATTTGGAGCAGGTTTCTGATATCGTCGGATCGAGACAGCTTTGATACCAAATTGTTATGGTTTTACTCAATATTTACCAAAAAAAGAGAAATTTATAGAAAAGAAAGAAGAATATTACAGGAAGAAGAATATTACAAAGAATGAAGAAAAATATAGAAAGTAAACTGAAAGGAACTAATAGCAGTTTCATCGACGCCCTTCCTATTGCCTTATCTCCATTTTATCCTATTCTTCTGTCTTTTCCACTTATTTTCGCATAAGTAGTGATGTGGATTCCACATAGACAATGGAATGAACTCCACGTAAGCAATGAAAAGTTCTATCATAACACTTTATTCATACTTTTAATATTATGCTCTTATATTTTAGTTTGTCTCTATAACTTTTGCTCCTTTTTCCAATTATAATTGGTGTTAGTTTGATTACTCATCCCAATGTCATTCTAGGCACTGAAACAATAGCCCACAATTATTTTTTCAAGGAGCCAGTTTCAATTTGGTCATTTGGCATCAAATCTCTCTAGTTTCAATTTATTTTCTTTATTAAACTTAATGGAGAAAAGTTACGGGATAATTTTGTATTAATGTTATTTATTCATATGAGCCAAATGAGCAACTGCATTAGTTATACTTTTGTTTCAAATTATTTTAAATTAAATTAATTAAGAAATTAGCACAACAAATGTAAACTATTTTATTGTAATTGAGTATTTTAACTGATATAAATAAATGGCAAGACTAAAAAATTAATTTTTTGTATTTTTTTGGTAAAATGTAATGAAAAAAATATATTAAAGTAATGTGTAAAAAAATAAAATTTATGAAGAACTTAATGAAAAAAATCAAAACTTTAAAGTATTAAATTGAAATAATTCTTCAACGAGGAGTAAAATCAATTATTTAACTATTTTTTTATTAAGTGCATAATGTTATGTTTATTTTAATTTTATACTGTAATTTTATTTTATGATATGATGTTTATATGTCATTTATTAATTAATGTTATATTTAAAATAAATTATATATAGTACAAATAAGATATTAGTTATATTGACTAATGACTAGTCATGAGCTAAAATTATAGGATAAAATTAGATAATAAATCTAATATTACTATGTTAAAATTATTTAAGAAGAAAACTGCCCATGTAACTAATATGTTTGGCCTTAACAATTTAACAAAAATTGAAAAGTCATTTGTGTTGTTTATCCAGAACATTGAAAAATTCAGAAATAATCTAATGATCCCAAACTAATTAAGAGGCTAGAGTAACGTTATTAGTTACCATCCATCAAAGTTCATGTGGTACTTAGAAATTAAAGAGGGAAAATGACAAATTAACAATCATACTTTGTGATTAATGACAAGTCAATCACTTAAATATTTTCGCTAACAACTTAACCATTGAACTATAAAAAATAGACGGATAAAACACCGTAATTATATTTTCCGTTAAAAAGCGTTGTCGTTCCATGGCAGAACGTTGTCTTTCCGTGGCAGAACATTGGCTTTCCACTATTCGTTAAAAAGAGTTATTGTCCCGCAACGGAACGTTGTCGTTCCGCGATGGAAAGACAATGTTCCACCATGAAACAACAATGTTCTGCTTGCAAAAAAATTATTGTTCGCTGCAGAACGATCACTTTCTGCTGTGGAAAGATTATTTTCCTCTGCAAAAATTGAGTAATTGATGATGAACACTAGACGACAATGTTGGACTAGGAAGAGGAAGGAGAAGATGGTGATGAGAATTGGACGGTGAAATCAAGAAGAGAGAATTGTTTTCGATGATGAGAAGATGTTTGGAAAATTAAAAACGTGGAAATTATTTCCGTTGACGAACCAAACCATGTCAGAGCTTCCCGGCATCGTCTTCTCGTTAATATTGCATCAATTATTGCAATTTCAGCATAAAAATTAGAATTTGTAGAGAGTAAACATAGAATCAGCGGCGTTCTCGCGGTAATATTTCTCAACAGATCACTACGATGTTTGCAATGTCGATTTTTCATAGTTCAGTATTTAAGTTGCTAGCAAAAAATTATTTAGTGGATGACTAATCATTGATTGTAAAGTATGATGGTTGATTTGTCATTTTCCCAATTAAAGAAAATAGCTAATCAGTTGTCACATCAAGAAAGAATGTATATCATTATTCTTGCACAAAATATAAGGTATGGTTAAGAAAATGGGAAAATGATAAATCAACCATCATATTTTGTGATCAATGATAAGTCAGCTACTGAATAATTTTGTTAACAACTTAAACACTGAACTATAAAAAATCGACGCTGCAAATATCACTATTACCTGTTGAGAAATATTACCGTGAAGATGCTACCGATTTTATGTTTACTTTTTGCAAATTCTAATTTTTATGCTAAAATTGCAATAATTGAAGCAATATTAACGAGAAGATGATGCCGGGAAGCTTCGGCATGGTTCCGTTCGTCATCGGAAATAATTTCCACGTTTTTCAGTTTTCTAAACATCTTCTCATCACCGAAAACCATTATCTCTTCTCGATTTCACCGTCCAGTTCTCATCACCATCTTTCTCCTTACTCTTCCAGGTCCATCATCGTCATCTAGTGTTAATCACCAATGTCTCACTTTTTGTAGAGCAAAATAATCTTTCTGCCGCAGAAAGTGATCGTTCTGCAGCGGAAAGTGATCGTTCCGTAGCGGACAATAATTTTTTCACAAGTAGACCATTGTCGTTCCGCTGAGGAATGACAACTCTTTTTAATGAATAGTGGAAAGGCAACGTTCCATTGCAGAAAGACAACGTTTTGTCGCAGAACAACAACACTTTTTAACAAAAAACATAACTGCGGTGTTTGCTCCTTTAATTTTTCATAGTTCAGTGGTTAAGTTGTTAGCAAAAGTTCTTTAGTGGTTGATTTGTCATTGATCACAAAGTATGATGGTTGATTTATCATTTTCCCTAAGAAAATTGTAGGATAAACTATCAAACCTTAAATTTGAGGGTTTTGTTAACTTAAACCTTTAACTTTGTTTTTGTATAAAATGGATTTTAAAGTTTGAGATTTTTTCAAGTTAAATTTTGAATTTTTTAACAAAATAAACCTTAAACTTGACATAACGAACGAAGTAGATCTTGCTCGATTTTGTTATGATTGTAACCAAATTGAACTGATGTTTTATATATATATGTTTTAGATTTAATTTTGTTTAAGCAAACACGTTTGGGACAAATTTGTTCTGTGGTTATTAAATTTTAAAATTAATATATACATATATACATATATATATATATATATATATATATATATATATATATATATATGTGTGTGTGTGTGTGTGTGTATATATATATATATATATATTAATTTTAAAATTTAATAAAAACGGAACAAAATTGTGCCAAGCGTGTTTGCTTAAACAAAATTAAATTTAATTATTTTATACGATGAATATGATTAATTGCACAATTAAGTCTTTGTTATTTATGATTTGACTATTTAGTTATGTACTTGAACATATTCAAGTTGAATATGGAGTGCTTTGATTAATCATATACTTGTTTGTTATACTTGTATATATATCTTTGCTCTCGTTGAAAATACTCTCGAAAGTGATATTTAGATATTTTAATGTGTTTTGTTAAGTTCTTACAGTTAATGTTGAAGTTATTAGGACTTGCATATTTCAAATCAAGAAGAAGATCTACGAGCGGTCAACCTGGCCAAGATGAAGGTCATTTGAAAAAACTCCCAAGAGCAACCAATGTTTGGAACTCTATTAAATTGTAATGACCCAAATTTTTCGTAATTCCTTAAAATGCGGAAAAAATTTGAAATTTTCTTTTTAAAATAAATTAGAGTGCGATACTAAAACCGGACCGCTACTAACCTTTCGGTAAACTTGTTTGGAAAACCAATTATAAAGTGCGGAAGCATAAATAATAAAACCATTTGTTTAAAACGTTGCGGAAGCGTAAATCATTAATAAGGAAACTTAATGAAAGAACTAAATAATTAAATACACTTAAGAGAAATGAAAACCAAAGAATCAAATACACTTTTATTACAACCGTTTTCTCTTCTCGCTCTAGCATGGCCAGCCACAATCTCGTTCGTGCAAATTCCTTCATCTCTGCTTTATTATTTGTTCGTCGTTTTCATATATGAGCCTATTGTTATCTGTTCGTCGTTTGTACCTACACCACAAGTAATACATGAGCCTAATGGCTCAAGAAAGAAAATGGTTAATATAATTATGCTTATGACTCTCTTTAGTTCTTTTAGAATGAGGGCCACCCAAACCAATTATTTCATTAGCCATTTACCATTTTATTACTTTTCTTTACGTTGTTCGCTCGTTACTCGTACTTCGAGCTGGAGATTGGAGGACCAATATAGGATGGTATAGTCCTGGTCGGCTTCTAACCTCCTGTGAGCCGCTGGTCCCTTTCCCGACATGAGAAATGGGCGTAGTCCTGTGCCAGGCTAGTCCGAACTACCCATCCGCCCCCAACTCCCTTTTCTTTTCTTTATATCTGTGCCGGGCTAAGCTACCAGACCACAGAGGCCTTTATTATCTTACAGTTTTACTCATTTTCATCATTTATCCTCACTCATGCATGTGTGCGTACCACCCCGTGGCACTCCCTATTAGTTTCTATTAACATGATGCATGACTATACATTCTCAACCTAGGATGATGCGTATAACATAACTTTAACATATATTGAAATGTGCGTAAACGAAAGTAATTGAAATTAATGCGCAAACAAAGGAAATAACAATAACTGAACGAGCACCAAAGACAAGTAATAATAATGTACAACATGTGAAGGAAGTAATTATAGAGCTAATTAATCATCGGGGAACATGTTTGAATATATATATCAAAATAATAAAAGAGATACAATGAATCACAAGCGACGTGCGTATGGAAGCAAAGCATAATGAAATTAACATGATTAAGAAGGAATCCCAATTATCATCTAGTTAATCATCCTAATTTTAGTTTATGTGCTCAAAGGTTGATTACATACTTTTATTCTAGTTAACCAATTACTTACATACGTCAATATTAATAACATGCTAATGATATGAAATCAAAATTGTAAGCAATATCAAGTGGACAATGAAAAAAGCAATTATAAAACATCTATTCGCATTGAGTATGGATTTGGTAAGGAAAGTATAATTGAATTAATGGAACATAACACTATTCGTTAACATGCTAATTACTTTAGTACTTTCTTAGATCATTTTCATGCATCCTACCATTAATCTAGGTGATTATTCTATTTACTTAGTTAGTGATTTACGTGATCAAGTTTAATTACTTTAGTTAATCACACAATTCAAATGTGGTTGATGCAGTCAATTAGTATGAATTATTAATTCTCACGCACATAGGATAATTACACTAGTTCATTAATATGCTCATCAACTATTTAGATTAACCTTAAAACATACTAGACTCAACCAGGTTAACATGCTAGCTATTTATCATACTAAACTAATTGATTTACTAAATTAACAATTAACATGTTTGAGTAGTTTACATGCTTGATTAAACAATTAAACAGTTGAACTTAACTAACCTAACTACTCAAGTAATTGACAACTAATCATGCTCAACTAACATAGTTCAACTATGAACACCTATTAACAACTAGACATGCTCAACTAACATAGTTCGATCATTGTTTATTAAACATGCTAGATTCACAAACTAGGTTAAGGGTGTAACACAAACATTTAATAGTAGAACAACTAGGGAATCACAACACATTAATTGACAACGAGTAATAAAGGGCAGTAACAGGTCAAGGTCATTCTCAATGAAGCTAACAGTTTATTCGTATCATTCATCATTTTCTCATTCATCATTCTCAGCTCTTCACGGTAATTCAATAAGCATTTGCAACAATAAAAATAACTGGCAGTAAGGAAATATCACAAGGAAAATAAACACCAGAAATAAGGACAACTAATAGTCAATAGGACTCATCAACAAATTAACAGACAAAGGAAAACACGAAGCTTATCAAGGGGATAAGATAGGAAGTCATCCAGGGAAAACTATCATTTAACTAACAACTACTTCATACTAACAGTGAGCATTTCTAGGACAAATAACATCTAACAGTAAACCATTTACACTAAACACACACACCCACTTGTGGTGTAGAGCCTCCAAATGGCCAAGACACCCCATTTTCCTTATCTCAAATCTTTAATGCAGATTAGCGCTAAATCTTTATCCTCTATCTCCTTTCGGTACCTTCACAAATTAAAACATTATAACTCATCAATGAATCGTAACTTGCACGAATCCTAAGTACTTCTCCGACTCCTAACAGAATATCACCTAGCTTAATAAATAATTCCCAATAACAATATTTAAACCAAGTCACAAAACTACATTTATCTACCAAGCGAATGTTCAACGATCTAATCCAAATATCCCGAATATATCCATCCAATAAATGACATGAATCTGAACCAACAAAGTATATGACCACAATATATGCTTCCCTTAACATTATTATGCGCACGAACAATTAATCTTATCGATGCATCCAATAGCAGAATGTAGGAACCCAAACCAATGACAAAACGTATTTATTCACCAATTAACCAAATTCAAGCCAACACGATATGTCATCTAACAAAGAATGTTATCCATATTTTAACGTTCAATAAAATTTCGTCAACAATAACCATCTCGGCACAGCAGTAGGTACCTGGAGCTCACCCATGAAGAACCTGAGAGCTCCAACCTCTCGACCAACACTCCAGAAAACTCCTCTTCCAATTTCCATTCTTCTGTCTCTTATTTCGTTCCAGCACATCACCGCCGTTGCCATTCCGTCGTCGAGCCTTGCTAGCCACTAGGAAGGATAGAGCGTCGGAGTTTGACACTACTCCGATGCGTCCTGCGAGCTGTTGCTTCAATCGGAGCCCTAGCCGACCCGCGCCATTTGTTCGCACGCCGCTACTGCTGTCGCCGCAGGTCACTATCATCATCATCACCATTCGGCTATCGCCGAGCCTCCGTCGCATGACTTGGCTCTTCGCCGATCAGACCCGCAAGCCACATCTTGTCGCTTCCGCATCGTCACCGGCAGCTCACTTGACATCCCTCACTTCTCACTCGCTCTGCTCAGGGTCTCCTTCTCCACTATGCCATTAATCAATCTACTGAAGAAGAAAGATGAAACTCCCAAGGACAACTTCTGTGTTGTCCTCAATCACTTTTTCCTTTAATCGTACACGAAAGAAGACCAAAAGAGAAGAAAGATGAGTAGAAGAAATGACAAGACCACGTGAAGATGTCTCACAAAGGCTCCACAATGGTTGCCACCTGGAACCCATTATCCCATTTTTTTTCTTTTTCTTTTTAGAATATTTTACTAGTGGAGAGGAAAAGACAAACAAAACCATTCCACGTTTAGGGCTTATATCACTCCATTCTCTCTCCTTACTTAGCCTCTTTCTTTTATTACTTAACCTATTCTCATTTTATTTCATTATATTTTTCATATACCAATTCCACCAACTATTTCCTATGTGATATAAATCCAACAAATGTTATTACATCTTAATTATTTTAAATTCATCACGATAAAAAAATATCAATTACGTCCTTGGTAATAATCCAATAAATATCCAAACACAAAAAATTAATTTTCAATTATCCATATTAAATTCTGATATTAAAAGTTGGGGTATTACATAAATAGGTCAATCGGCCATGAAGTGGTTGACTGATGCAATTAACCAGTCAAAGCTAATAGGTCGTCCGGACAAAGTCCCAAGAGCAACAAAGTTTTAAGGACTTGCTTTTGAGGTTGACCGAGCCTTACATAGGTCTACTGCACCAGTAGACCAATCAGAATTAAGGTCGTCCAAAAATCCTCCTAAGAGAATATAGTTTCTAAAATATGCTCAAGAGATTAATCGGG
Organism: Begonia loranthoides; assembly: GCA_022433065.1. Lineage (NCBI taxonomy): Eukaryota > Viridiplantae > Streptophyta > Magnoliopsida > Cucurbitales > Begoniaceae > Begonia > Begonia loranthoides. The sequence continues at coordinate 20,727,029 of CM039468.1, read as the reverse complement.
GAGAATATGTAACGACCTGATTTTTATAGCATTTTAAAAAATGCGTGAAATTTAAAACTTTTATAAAACAACTAAAATCTTTATTAAAACCTTCTTAATTAAATCAGAGTTCTTCCCTAAAAGTCGGACCGTTAAAAACCCTTTCCTTAGACTCATTATGAAAATTGTTCTAAACTGTGGAAAACCATAGTCATAAATCTTTTCTCAAAATATAGCGGAAGTGTAAGAAATTCATTTAAGGAATACTAAACAAATAATTATGTGTTAATTACAAATTACTTTTCTCTTTTACTTTCCTTAGCCTAACTAGCCACAAGTTCCGCTCGTGCAAATCCTTCATCAACTGCTCCTTGGTTCGTTCATCATTCTTTCATGCATGTACCTATACCATTAGCAAACTGTGAGCCTGAGACCCAGTGAGAAATGAGCCATGCAGTATGATGTATGCCTCTCTTTAGTTTATTTGGGATGGGTCCGCTCCAAACCAATCTTTTCATTACATTTCATTCTTTCATTCATTCATAACTCGTACGTCGAGTGGGAGATTGGAGGAACCCATGTGTGATGGTATAGTTTGGTCGGCTTTTAACCTCCTGCGTGTAGCTAGTCCTGTTCCCGACAAGGTAGGGGTGTATCCTAGCTACCAGACTAGATCCGAACTACCCATCCGCCCCCCAACTCCCCATCATCTTTTTCTTTCATTCATTTCATTTATCATTTCCCTCACATAATGCATATGAGTACCAACCCCAAAGGTGGCACTTCCTATTTGTTTCTATTATCATGATGCATGTTGATACAATATAACATAACGACATGTATACAACGAATATCAATGAATAGTAGTAATTAAAAGCGAATAGAAGAACAAATATAGCAACGAATTGAAACAGCGAATGAAATGCTTGAATTTACATAACATAATAGTAAAAGAAACGTCAATAATCTAGGCATACTTGACAAATTAAAGAAAACAAGAATATTTTAAGCATGCTTGGCAATTCAAAGAAAACAATAACAACATAGACGTGCTCAACAATTTAACAGAAACAATAAAATACAGACATACTTAGTAATTAAAAGAAAATAATTATAATAAAGGCATACTTGGCAGTTTAAAGGAAATGATAACGATGTAGACATGCTCGATAATTTAAAGAAAATCAATAACAATATAAACGTGCTTAGTAATTTAAAGGAAATCTTAGGGAAACCAAAAGATAGAGATTAAGGCAATAACGTGCGAATAACATATGCATAATAGGGTATCATAGCAGAAACATAAACAAACAGTTTAAGAAAGACACTGCTAATGGTGTAGAGCCCCCACAGGCCAAAGACTTTACTCAATTTCTTACCTTGAAGATTTAACACATATTCATACTTAATCTTTATCCTTCCTTTCCTTTTTAATACCTTCATAATAAAAAATTTATTCATTAATAATCATAACTTATTAAAAGAATGAAATTAATAATCATAACTTATTAATTTCATTCTTTTCCTATCCTAAATTCTTATTCATCACTTACTTGAGTTTTTTAAATGAAACTGCTTCATTAATATAACTTAGCTTAATTAATTATTCCCCATATTAATAGCGTCTAGAAACTAAGTTCAATACAAGCGAAGACCAACATAATTCCACCCACTTATCCTCAACGATAGTTCGCAACAAAGAACATATCCCCAATTATCCGTCAGATAATATATTTCACAGCTCAATATCCATAAAAAAACAGTTGACAGAGGAATGTTTGATCATGAAGCAGAGGGCACCAACTCAAGCATTAACTAGGGAATAACTCCTAATGCAACACTTTCCTTTTTACTGAGCATTTAAACATGTGACTCACAATAGTTAATAAAACAACAGAGAGCACACATATTACTCATCCCTCAATAACAATGTCCTAAGATGTAGAACAATCAACCAACAGCGGAGCTTCATCAATCCAACCAAACAGAGAACAATTCATGTATAGAAAACCAAGCCTAACAGGTTATTCCAGCAGGGTTCCCATTTTATAATAAGCAACCAATATCATTCAAAAAACCCAATAGATTATCCCTTCCAACAACTCATCTAGAAATCCATAAGAACTACTATAAGAACAAGGAACATTTCAAAACTATAATCAATATTAATGCTGGACTTAACACTCTAACCAAACATCCGAGAAGAAATCCATACCAGTAGGCAGGACAGACCTGAGAGCAACAACTCCCAGCTTTTTCCCTGCCATCTTCCCTTTCTCTCATCCTCTCATTTTCTCTTATTTCTCCTTAGCTCAACCTCTCCAGAGAGCTCACCCGAGAGCTCTCTCTTCCTGCCATTTCCCTATTCACTGCGTTTCACTTCACCAGAGAGGTACCTTATCCTGCCTCTGCCACGGACCATGTCTTGCCTTTGCCATACCTAGCACGTCCACGCTGTCATTTTTCTTCAGAGCAGAGCCAGGAAGTGGACTGGTGCAGAACGAATTGCAAATGCTCCAGCCGAACCGATGCCCCCGACCAATCCGTCATCCCTGTTGTCGCATTTGCTCCACGACCGACGATTTGCAGCATGCCGAACTCGCATATCACACTGGAGTTTGCAGCCCCACCGCCACCACCATCGATGTTGGCCACCTGAAATTGTGTCCCGACCTGACACTTCAACGCTCCAACCTGCGAAGCCTGAAGCCCCGTGGAACCCTAGTTGCTCGCCATCCCCGCATGTCCCTCGCCTTTGTCGTTACCCCCTTTGCCTTTGCTCTCTCTCCGCCTCCCTGCCCTCTCTCTCGTTCTTCCTCTCTGCTCTCTCTGTCATGAAATGGCTGAAGGCCAGAAGAAATTTGGCCCTCTTTTCCCCCTTTTCTTTCCTTTATTTCTAGAATGCAAATTGTGTGAACCGGTTCAGCCGAACTCATCCCCGCTTTAATCCCTAAATTTTTACTAAATCTTCATTTAATCCTCCATTTTTCATTATTTAATCATTCCCTATCATTTGCCCACATATTAATTCCAATTAATCTAATAATTTCCTTTCCTTTATTTTAACAAAACCCTGAGCCGGTTCAATTCATTCTTTCACTTCTTCAGAATTGCGATTTTGGACGAGGGAAGGTGTATGCGCCTCATTTGCAATCGTCCGAAAAGTCCAATTACTTGCACAGATTCAAACTCCACTCGTCCGCATGTGTTTGAAAAGTCCTAAAATCAAGACCGATTCAAAACCTCAAGGTCTGCCATTGTCCGCACTCATCATGGCTTCGTCTGAAAAGTCAAGCTACAAGCGAATTAGGACGCGAAGTCTCATCCTACATCATCCCAAAATGCAGGGGACGACGTGAAATACATTTTTGGACGTGACTCCACGTCTGCATGCCATCCGCTATCATCCGAATGTGTAAAACACACAATCCAAGGTAATTTCCACGCTTAATTTAATGACCCAATAAAAAAACCCTCTTCTTCCAAATTAATCTTAATTATCATCCAATAAATTCCTTAAATTATAATCTTACGAACACATCCTTGGTAATACCCTAATAATTATCCAATTAATCCAAATACCTCCAATTACTTTCCAATTATCCTTATTAAATTCTGATATAAAAAGTTGGGATATTACAGAATATATGGTCAATCGACGTAGTAGACCAAAAGTTACTGGTGGTCGACTGGTCCTATTCAAATGTCAAATAATGGTCACAAAGAGGTCGATCGAAGTGTGTAGGTTGTCGATTGGGGTTTTGAGTTTTTGAAAGAATCTATAAATAGAAGCAACCTCTGCTGGGCAAACCACTGAAGGCAATATCTATGATGAAGTGTTACCAATTTTGATATGAAACTCACCAAGAATAGTGGGATTCAAAGAAAATAAGGAATATCATTCTAAATCAGTTTCAAATATAATAACGGACCTTGACCATTTATCTATGAAGACATAAGAACTAAATGTATAATACTGGTGAAAATAGAAAACTTTGACCCGTTATCTATAAAGAGATAGGAACCAAAGGTATAAGAAAAATTGTAGACACCACACTCAACAAAGAAGATAAGATTGTGAGTGATAAGTCTATATTGAATGTAACAAGAAACTCTTGATGAATTCACAAAGTTCTTTAAGGAACCAAAGAGAAAACTTTCACTATAAATTATTAATCAACCTCTCTAACGAAATAAATATGCCCATTATTTATAGGCTACAAATAGATAAATAAAAGATGTCTAATCTAGTTCAAATGCCTTCAACCACTATATCTTTAAAATTTGAATAGTTGTTTCAAACGTTGGATAAGAATTATTGAATTTGAATTGGATAAGTTTGTTGAATCCAGACAGAATTCAGAATGCCATTTGAATGACCAAATCTCCTTCAAATCTTACGATCTTGGTGTCTCCTTGAAGCATAGGATGTCTACTTTAACTTGTATGAAGAACATGTGTCCATTTAAAATCTTTATCCATGCAAAATCATAAAATCAATTCTCATGCATAGCAGATCTAAGGCCAATCTCAATTGCTCTTATGACTATGACTGAGCCTTGGTCTTTTTCTAGATCAATCTTTGACTCTATTTCTTTACAATGAGCCCAAATTTGTTGTACTAATCCATTTAAGTGTTTTCTTAAACTTTTTAGCCTTAGCCCTTTTCATTGGTTCGATTGGAACTTGCAATGAATCTGTTGGCACAACTCCTTCATTCTCATCATTCTCTCTCTCTTGAAAAAGATTTCTCCTCAAATCGCCACCTACAACAAATGGAGATAAATCAGAAACATTTAAGGTTGCATTGACATTATACTCACTTGGAAGGTGTAGTTTGTAGGCATTGCCATTGATTCTTTCAACTACTTGATGTTAGCCTATAGACATTAGACTTAATTGTTTTGATGATGAATGATTGATGTGATTATAAAATATTTATAAGTTGGATTTGATTAATATTATCATTATTATGTTTACAATAATCTTCATTACAAATACCCTCTAACAAGGGTAATTATATTTGCTAGTATATGTGTTTAAGTCTATGTAGTTAAAAGTTTGATCACTTGGACTTAGAAGCTTCAAAGAGTGCAAAACATGCGAAAGCAGTCGACCTTAAGCAAATGGCGGTTGATCGGAAATATTATAGATTGCTCGGATGTTGAAGCAGTGGAAAGTGGTTGACCTGAGTGAAGGAAGCGGTTGACCAAAAATTGAATAGAGTCGAAATGGATTTCCTAAGTTGCACTCGAATGGTTGACCGGAGCAGATATAGGTCGACCGGCGTGAACGACCAAAGTGAAGGGTTGTCACGACCTGAAGACGGGCCTAACAGAACCGCCGGGTCAGGCGACCTGATCCTCATAGAGAACCCGATCACCCAGCCCAAGGCGTGAGTTTTTGCGGAAGACTTATAATATTTAATTCGGCCCAAGATAATATGGGCCTAGGTCCAAGTAGGGATCACGAGAAGATAACAGTGCAAAAATTAAAATGAAATCCAAGTACTGTGCAACAAATCCAAAACCAACTATGTTTAAGGTTTACAGACCCAAATGGAAACATAAATGTCCTCACCAAATAACGATGAATCACTCAAGTAGAAATAATAAAACGCTTCAACTCCTGATCCTCAGCTACTCTTTGCCCTTACCTGAAGTTTTGGAGGAGGAGTCGTTTGGGGTGAGTGACTAACTCAGTAAAGTGTGGCTATACTAAATGCACCTCATGCAAAACTGGTTTTTTGTACATTTTTCGAGAACAAGGTTATGTTTCATACTACCGTACATGGATTTTTAAAATCACTTCAAACTCTTTATCACTTTACCAAACCGACCCAAGGGCCATCGATGAGGCTTTTACTAAAAATCTTGCTGTATACATAGACAGCTATACCTCGTAAAATAGACCATCATCGTTTTCCAATTTGAAAACGTCGTCAGTGAAAAGGGGTGGTCACTCATGGACTCACCCGCCACACAACATAGAAGAGGTGGTCACCTGTCGATGACAACACCTTATGAGGCAGGAATAATGACGACGATCCGAAGATTCCGTACGTCACCTGAGTTGCTGGCGCACCTGGCTGCACGACACAACTCGTATAATCGTATAATCAAATAAAACGGATACAGTTGCTCGCTATATGTGGACTTAGGATAAACAAGTCTCAGCGATTGACAACCGTCTGATCCGTGGGACAAATCCTGGCCAGGTTTAGGGGCTTGCAACCCAAGGAGGCGTCATCACCCTCCCATACGAGGTTTACGACTTTCAGGAGTTTCAACCTGAGGACACGTCACCAATGCCCCACCTATATTTTTCGCATGTCAAACAATCTACCTTCACGCAGCAGAAGGTATCAAAGGGGATGGCGAATCCATCCCTCAACATGTGCACAATAAGTCTCAAACCATGTACGGAATTAAATTTGAGAAAACATACTACTAATAAAAACGGACGTGCTGTCAAACAGTCCCCGTCATTTTCCAAGTGTGGTAGTCCACAAAATAATTATTTTGGAAAACGGGATAGGATGCAATATAACGCAAGAGGTATAGAAATCCCTACCTTTTCGGCGTTCTTTCTTGTTGAGCGGAGCAACTATCTCTTCAGGAATTGTGGCACACTCGCCGAAATCGTCAAAGTCTGACAAAGGTAGGAATGCGGGAATTTATAAATTAATTCTAGAAAATAAGCGAAGGGCCCTATACCGGGATTAGAAGCCCAACCGAAGTGTGAGTGATAACCTCAAATCCCAATAAATTTTCCAAACTTATTCAACAACATTCTTTAACCCAAAACCCAACTTTATATACTTAAGCGATTTTAAATATCCAATTCCCATTCACTTAAACTTGACAGATTTCACTTCAACCAACTTGAAACTAAAACTTTTAAATTTCATAACCAACTGTAACCTCAATAAGTTCAGCCACATGATCTATTTAAAATCCAGATAAAGATTATGAACCGACTAAAATATCCAACTTTAACATATTGACAAATTTATCCAAAAATCAAAACTTCTTTCACCAACAGAACCAATCTCACAACGGTAACATATCAGTGTATAATATTTCAGATCCACAACCAATATATTTCTCCTAACCAAAAATAAATCCACATCCAAGTTTAGAAATCAAAATGAGTAAGTCCAACTAAAAATTTCCTCACCAATAGAACGGGATCTGCGTCCTGTTCTGCTCGTCGGAAAATCTGAATATCTTCAGATACGAATCTGCCGTCGCCAGAGGTTGTCCATCTGAAATCCCTTAGATCAACCACTGTAAACCCATAACACAGATCATCCAACGATTCTCTCAAAAACGGATTTAACATCGAAGTAAAACTCGGATCGAAACCTCACCCACTAAATAGATCGGAGCAGTTTGGTACCAGAAACGGAAATCTGTTCGTCGTCAGAAATGAAAGTCGGGTTCGACCACAGAGTTGCTCCGTCACAGATCCGAACTCGTCGCTGCCGGAGTCGAGAAATGGGTTCGGTTTCAGAGCTGCTTCGCCATGGATCTGGAATCGTCGTTCGCCGGAGTCGAAGAATCGGCTCAACTCGGAGTTCTGGTCACAGGTCTAAACTCGCCGGATTTGCTCGGGATCGGGAGTTCGTTGTTTGTCTGTTCGGGGAAACGACCGTCTGGTCTCGGCCGACGTCGCACGCGTCGCGGTTCGCAGCCGAAAGGATCGCCGGAAACCGAGCTCCCTGTCTTGGCTGGCTTCGCCAGCTCAAGGAGTTCTCGCTTGCTCGCCGTTCGCAGGTTGTTGTCCTCGTCGTCGGGAGTCGCCGGTTTTGATGGTCGACGGGATCTCTCTTCTCCCTCTCGACTTCTCTCTCGGCCGACGCAAACAGGGTGGGAAAATTGGGGAAGAGGAAACTAGGGTTTCCTCTTTTCCAATTTTAAGTTTAAGTTTTTTTTTTTTTCAACTTGAACCTTGAACTTTACGGGTTCAAAGGCATTGGGCGGGATTTTTGCCCCCAAACCTTTCCTCTTCATTTCCCAAATATTTCTACTCTTATTTCACTTCTTCCAAATTATTTATTTTCCTTAATCCCAATTTCCTAATTTCTTTTTCATTTAAAAAAATGTGTAACCCCAATTTTATACATTATCAATTTATAATCTACCCAAACTCTAAATTTAATTCAAACATTATCCATCGATGTTATCGCTCAATTTTGACTGTCCAATATCGTTTATTAATTCAATTCTTTACTCGGAAAAATCTAATTTCACTGACTTTGACCAGTTGACCAAATTTGCGTACATGGACTTGACCAAATGACCAAATTTGCATACGTGGCTGCTACACGACAATTCGTTCTACTTCAACGATATGACCGATTTTCAACGCGAAGAATTTACACGTGAAATTTATCATTAAAATTTCACGGCTTTTACAAGGGTGGTCGACAAGATGCATAATAGTAACATGCAATGGTCAGGTAGCGGTCAACTGGAATGTTGCAATGGTCGACTGCTAGACAATTTTCTATAAAAAGCACTTTGAATTGAAGATAAAAGGAAGAGAAACAATAGCGAAGCAATACCAAATTTTTCCTAGATATTTCTCTTCATATTTAAGTGCTTACCTAGTTCTCTCATTCCCAAACTTAACAGTTTTATTTGGAGAGCTTAGGCCTTGGAGTTTTGATTGTAATACTTCCTATCTTATCGTATTTAATCGATGATTAAGGCTGACACCCTATAACAGTCAAGAGAGAAAAGGATGATGCCCTGCAATAGTCTGTAAATACTTGATTGATGCCCGTGAAGTTCAATTAACTATAACCGGGGATGTTATAAGTTAAGGATATTCAAGGGGGAGCTTGAAGCGCGAATGTAGGTGGGTTTGTCAAACCGCATTAACAAATGTGTGTGCATCTCTCTTCCCTTACTCTTTATAATTATGCTTATGATTGCTTTGTATGCATAATTGATAATATCACTTAGGAATTAGAAAATATATAATTGCATAAAAAAGTTTAAATAACCTAATTCACCCCCTCTCCTCATTAGGCGTATATCGGTTCAATAATTAGTATCAGAGCTAGGTTTATAACTTTTTGTGTGATAACGTGTAAATTTGCTTGAATTCTTCGTTATATGTTATGGCTTTCAATATGCATGTTGAAGGACAATCGATTTCTAGACCTCCATTTTTTAAAGTAATGATTATGTTTATTGGAAGTTTGGGATAAGAATTTTCATTCAATCTATGGATTACGATTTGTGGAGCATAATTGAAAATGAACCATATGTTCCAATGAAAATTGAAAATGGTATAACGAAAGTGTATAGTGAATATAATGATTTTGATAAAAGAAAATTAAGTGTGAATCCTAAATCTATTAATACTTTATATTGTGCTTTAAATGGGGATGAGTTTAATAGGGCGCAAGGGTGTGACAATGCATATGAAATATAGAAATTGTTTGATGTCACACACTAAGACACTAACCAAGTTAAGGAAAATAATCTGAGCATGCTTATCCATGAATATGAATTGTTTTGTATGGATAAAGATGAAACTGTTAGTAAAATGTTTACTCATTTTTAAAAGTGTTTGGGAAAATTTATCTGAACGAACTGTAACGATCCGGTTTTTTTACCTTTAAAAATGTGTAAAATTTAAAAATTTTCTTTTCTTTTCTTTTAAAAACAACAGCGGAAGACTTTTCTTTCATAAAACGTTTTTACAAATAGCAGTGGAAATAAACAAAATCCTTTTCTTTTACAATTAAAGAACTTTACAAAACCTTTTTACAAATCATTTTACTTTAAATCTTTTTAGCCTAGCCATCCACAAGATCCGCGTGTGCAACTCCTTCATCAACTTCTCCTTAACATGTTCTCATGTGTACCTATATCACAAGAGAAACTAATGAGGCTAAGGCTCAGTAAGTGATATAAAATAAACTATGCACATTCAATTTAGCTTTTAAAATCCATATGCAGTATTTGTTTTTGTTTTCCTTTATCTGATTTGGGACATGCAAATCCACCATCCAAGGCCCGATGGATCACCCCCCCCTCAAGGGGGTCCAACGCACACGTTGGCCACACTATGCTCTGATATGATGTAGGACACGCAAACCCACCATCCGGGGCCCGATGAATTATGATCATTATCCATATCATTTAAAATCTAATAAATATATCATTAAAAGAACCTATTTTTAGTAAACACAACAAATATCAATTAGTCAACAAACAAATCCTAATTCTTACGATGTAGGGCCTGAAGGCCAAAACACATACATATCACTTACTTGGGGGGTCTGTAATGTGTTTTAGCACTTCGGTTCCTCCTCTTCCTTTAATACCTTCGCAAATCCATAACATTTAATTAGTAATAACCATTCACCGAAATCCATAAACATTAACACTTCACAATTCCAATATTCAGCTTAATTACTTAACAGCTTCACCATAATAATCTCTCAATATCCAACATGCTGAACAAAATAGCAATAGCCCACAACTAACAACAGCAGTAACGAAATAAGGAACCAACTTCTATTAATTAGGGCATATTCATATTCTTTGATGAGCTCCAACATGGTAGTGATAAACATAGAGCACTATCCATTAATCCAACACAGTAACATACATTTAGAAAATACAAAACACTTAACTTTAACCTCACAGTGTATGAGAATTTAATCCAACAGACATGCATGATATCTCCATTTCACAAAACCATTAAGCAGCAAACAACAGAGAGTAGCATCCAATCAACAGAGCATCAATCTCAAAGAAACAGAGATACATTCAAAATATTCTTCACTATTTTATCTTCCACATTTAACAATATCTTCTCACAATCCGATAAAAGCCAAGAAGGAAAATCACCTCACCTGGAGCATCCGAGAAGGGAGAGAAGACCAAAACCTTCACCTTTTTCCTCTTCCTTTTTATTTCCGCTTTTAACATAATAAAATCAATTTTAACATAACATAACACATTAAAGAAAAAGGGAGGCAATTCCATACCTAAAGAGCATCTAAGAAGACCCAAAGCTCCCTCCTTGCTTCTCTTCTTTTTCTTCTTCTTCTCTTCTTTTTCTGTTTTCTTCCACTGCCTTCCTTTTTCTCCTTTCTTTTCTCTTATTTCCAGAAGCTCCTCCTTCCTTCTTTCTTCTTGTACTCGACCTTCTCCTTTTCTCCAAAGAGGCTTTCTCTCAAACTTCCTCTCATCCTCCCATTCTCTCTGTCTCTTACGCTCTCTTTCTGTCTTCTAGAGAGCTTCCCACATAAGCCTCCACAATCTTCGTAACTCTCACCTAACACCCATTAAAAATTTCTATATGTAAAGGGGAGCAATCGTGGAGAAATCACAAAGTGTTTCACGCCTTGGAATATGTATTTCTGTTCGGCCAAAACTGTAACGACCCGATTTTTCTTACTTTTAAAAACGTGTAAAATTAAAAATTTTTCTTTTACAAATACAACTGAAGACTTTTCATTATTAAAATCTCTTTAAAGCGATAAATAGAAATCTTTTCTGAAAACATTTTATAAAGCACAACGGAAAACTAAATAAATAAAACAAAGTATTTTAGAATACAATAAATAACTTCTTTCCTTTTTCAATTTAAATACATTTACAAAACCCTTACAAACCACTTCTTTTACATTCATTAGTCTAGCCAGCCACAAGATCCACCCGTGCAAATCCTTCATTAGCTGCCCTTAACCTATTCTCCTGTTCTCGATCGCATACCTACATCACAAGACTTAACTAATGAGCCTAAGGCTCAGTAAGCTATATAAAATAAAACATGATCATGCAATGCAGCTTTTGAAGTCTGTTTTCCTTTTCTATTTCTATTTTCTTTTTCGTTTACATACGTTCCTAGGATTTTTGACACACAGTCTCATCTTGTAACGCATTCGTTCATAAGCCTTTTGGCACACACTCTCATCTTGTAACGCCCACATCCCCAAGCCATTTGGGCTCCAACCCTCATCTTGTAATGCCTACGTTACCAAGCCTTTCGACACACAGCCTCATCTTGGAACACCTACGTTCCCAGGCCTTTTGAAACATAGTCTCATTCTGTAATGTATTCGTTTACGTTTATTTCCCTTTAGTATCCGTTTCCATTTCCTTTCTCAAAATCATGCATAAAAATCATTTTCGTATCTTTTGAAAACCATGATTCGTGCCATGCTCATGAATGCTTACAGTTCTATAATCTCAGTGTAATCCTCGAAACATAATCAGTATTAACATCCTATAACCTCGAACATGAACAATATCAATATCAATATCCTTACTTAAATATATAAACATATCATTTAAAGAACTTAATTCTAACAAACATGCATCAAGCAGCAATAGAACCTCAAAGCATATCCATATCAAATCCTATAACATAAAGAACCTATATCTAATAAACACAGTAAACAAAAATCTTAACTCTTGCGATGTAGGGCCCCAAAGACCAAAACATATGAAATATCAACTTACTTGTCATCCGTAAAATGTTTTAGCAATTTATCATTCTTCCTTTCCAATACCTTCACAAATCCATAATATTTATAATCAATAATCCCAGCTTAATAACCTCAACATTACCTATACCCTCATTTCTTATTATCTAAACAATAATCTGGCAGTAGACAATCAACCTCTTCATTATTTCCATTAACAAAATATATAAACTCTCATAGTTCTATTAAGCAGTAACCAAACCAGAGAACAGATTTCACATTGGCGGATCAATATATTTGACATAACCCAATCCTATCACTTTTATCCTTATCTCTTTCCATAACAAAATCTTCATACAAAATTTCATAAGAATCATGAATGAACTTAAACAACAGGACAAGAATCCAAATGCAAACATAACATTTTCTCTATAGAGCAAAATGGCTGACAGCAGAAACCAAATAAAGGGCAGAACCTATGCTAGTTTAACATTATTCCTCATCAATGTCTATAGGCAAAAACGTAACGAAAAGAATGTAAACCCAAGCAGCAGAACACAATCTCAATAGCAACAGTCATAACCCATTTCATTAACCACATTTTGTAAAAATTGCAACATAAATAACACAACAACAATTCAAATCAGTAACCCAATATAGAAACCCATCACTAAAACCAAAACAAACCGGGTTAAACATTTCACATCGAAATCGGAGAAATGATAGAATGAGCTCGACCCTGCAAGCTTTGGAATGCTGCTGGAAGCTTCACCGTTGCTCAATATTGACTGTTCTCGTTCGTTCCTAGCTCGACCAAAGGAATCGCTTGGAATGCCTGAGTCCCCGTCATCTAGAATCAGCCTCCCTCGCGAAACTTCTCTTGGTCGAATGTGAAATGAAGAGAGGATGGAGTTTGCCCTAATTTTTTCTCCTTCAACGTCTGCCCATGGCCTTGTATTTCCTCACCTACAATTCCTTTTTCATTTGTATTTTACTCATTATTAATTCCTTTTCTTTATTTTAAATCATTTTTTTTCTCCTTTATAGCCCACTGTCTCTTTTTGTCTCTTCCCTCCTCAGTTTTCCTCCTCACTTTTTGTCTCTTTTTGCAAGCATTGCAACATGTGCTACTTTATTGTGCCTAACACATCTCTTAACCCAGCCATACACCTTTCTCATCTACATATTCTAACATCCGAAGAGAAAACTTACAGAAACTTGTACTCATTTCACTTCTTCAATGCATGGATATATCAAAATATCAATTTTGTATACGACACCACAAGGTACGTACACTATATATAGCATCCATTACAATAGAAAGCACCTTCAGGGCCATCATTTTCCTACTCCTTAGGTCAAAACCGGACAATCTTTGACAACATAACCCCTTCCATACAGTCAAAACACCGCTCTAAATCTGCAAAACATGATTTGATTTGACTTCTTTTACACTTTTAACACTGCTCGACCCTTGAAGATCCAACATTTTCTCTTTGAAGCAACGAGTCTCCTTGAATACGCTCATCATCTCCTCGTGATTCACTTCCAATACTATTCCAATTTGACAAACTTGAGGGACTCCATCGTCTTTCTAGTCCTTGTGGTACGCTCGTAATAACTCTCAGAGAAGATTTCCTTAAACTTTTCTTTGAACTTCATAACTTGGACACACGTAAATGCTCTCTTAACCTCCTCTTGTTCTTCAGCCTACTGTACTTAAAAACATCTTCATTATTTGAATCTAGCCTCCTACACTCATATGATTCAAAATCTTTCCTCCACAATAGTGCAACTCTAGCCATTGAAGACTTTTGCACTTAAAATCTTGGGAATTGTCAGCTATTGGTTTTTATGTTCCTTTATTTCTCTACTCCGCTCCATAGATTGAATATGACATTCCAACACTTTTATTAGTTCACTATTCTTTTTATCTCTTGGATCTCCATGCCGCCTTACTTATCTTATCATTTTGTCCCTATTCAACCAACATAGTTTATTAAAACTTCGTGACATAGGTAACCCCGTCATATCTTGTTCTCTCACCACATCGTTTCTATTCGACCAACAGAGTCTTCTAAACTTCATCCATTGTTGAAACAAAACTTAAACTCAAATCCTCAAAATGTAAGTCCTCTTCACTATTTATCAGGGTAGCCTACTTCTAATAAAATGCATACATCTTATTCCTAGTACACCTCAATCATTTTCCTAAGGTACACCATCCTTTTATATCTTACTCCTTCGGACTTTTGCTGGCAACATGACTAATCTTGCCACATTTAGACCATTGACAAAATCCAGCCACGCATTCCCCTTACGACCTTTCTTACACTTTGGGTATCAATTTCTTTGTTGGCTTCCTTCTTCAAAGAATTTCTTTGCTCCTCTTGAAGTGCCTTCTCCTTCCTGTAAGTGTTGCTGAATCCTCTAACATAATCGTCTTGTTTTGAGAATTGATTTTCTACTTTATAGATGTCAAGAGCCTTTGATACAACCTCCGCATAGGCCACATCTTGAACACCAGATATCTTAACACCTCTATAAACCTCTGCCTCAAGTTCTTGCATAAATTGGTGTACCTTATTCTCATTACTTCTCACTAGATGTAGAGCAAACCGTGACAACACTTCAAACTTGGGAATGTACTCCGTAACTGTTCCTTCTTGACAAAGCTTTGTTGATTCAGCCCACGCACTCATCCTCATGGGGTGGTTTAAGAACTTATCATTAAAAGATCTTTTGGAACTCTTTCCATGTCATCTTGTCACATCCTTGGTTATTTTGATTGAGTCCCACCAAAATCTTGCATCGTTGACTAGCATAAACATGACACATGATACCCTCTCCTCTTCCTTTATGTTAGCAAATGCAAACAAATCCTTCATGGTCTTGATCTATTCCTCGGTACTAGTCAGATTAGTGATATCTCCAACAAATTGAGGTGGTCGAAATAGTTGAAACTCCCAACTCACATCCTGTTGCCCTACCATTTTTTGCATTTCCATGCTCAATCCTTTCCATGATATTTTCAAGTGTTGAAATTGCCATTCCACTAAACTGGTCAACCGATTGATGGTCTCCGGTTGCAGTTGATCAGATACTCACCTGAGTTTCTCCATACACTTGTCTTTAAAATTGTTGGCCCCCAACATTCTTTAATCTCATGCATAATTAATCCAAATTGTCTTTCCAAATCTAATTAGTGATGCTCATCTACATTTTTGGGTAACCTTCAATTGCAATTCCTTTGCTCGCTTAACCACAATTGTTTCTTTCTTCTTGTCAGACAAAGTGGGCAACACTTAGCAATATGTACTCAAAATTTAACTTAGTCCCTAGTTCTCAAATGCTCTTCCCTTCCATAACAATTCTACCCTCTATCTAGTTCCTCCCACTTAAGCAACCCCATTTAATTATCTACTTGATTTATTTCATGCAGGATTTTCTTTTCACTTATCCTCTTTCTAATTTATAAAAATTTGGCCAGAGTCTCTCTTATTTCTACACTCCCCCAAAGCTACATTTCATACATCATGCACAAAAATCCCAAGCAATTCCAGTAGTTTATATCTTCTATCACACACAACATTAAACTTAATCCTCAACGATATACCAACAGAGTCCAAACATTTCATCATATCCAACTTACCTGTCAACAAGGTATTTTCTCCAACAATGTCCATCGAGCTATAATTGAGGCATAAAAATATATCCCAAGGGGCATGGTACCTATTTAGAGCATACATTTTTAAGCAATAACCAATTAACAGTTCATTATACTTACCGATGTATATATACAAGCAACAATTAGAATAGGAAACGAAACCCAAACACTGAGTATAAGTTCATCACTTTACTTTTATTTCTTCATCTCATTTTCTAAATCCACATAATAGTTTCTCATTGTTAACTTCCCCCAACGTCCTTTGGCCATGATATCCTTTAATCGCAAGAGAAAACACTTAGAAAAATAAAAGAAAAAAATCTACTAACATACTTATAGTTGATGGAGTATTTTCATGTCGAAGCTTGTGCTAGGAGGCAAGTTACATAATAATTTTTAAAACCCAGGTGTTTTGATACCAACTGTAACGATTCGGTTTTTCTTACCTTTAAAAACGTATAAAATTTAAAACTTTTATTTTCTTTTATAAAAACAAGGGAAAACTTTTCTTTCATAAAACCCTTTTATAAATAGCAGTGGAAATAAATAAAATCCTTTTCCTTTAAATCCCTTTAGCCAAGCCAACCACAAGATCTGCGCGTGCAAATCCTTCATCAACTGCTCCTTAATATGTTCTTTTGTATACCTACATCATAAGACATAAACTAATGAGGCTAATGCTTAGTAAGTTATATAAAATAAACTATGCACATGCAATGCAGTTAATCCATTTGCAATTTTTGTTTTCGCTTTCCTTTATCTGATGTGGGACACATGAACTCACCATCCGGGGACCAACGGATCACCCGCCCTCAAGGGGGTTCAACGCACATGTTAGCCATACTATCCTCTGATCTGATGTAGGACACAAACCCACCATTCAGGGCCCAATGGATCACAACCCCCCCCCCCCCTCTCCAAGGGGCCCAATGCTTACGTTGGCTACACTATCGTCTGATCTGATGTAGGATAGGCAAACCCACAATTCGGGGCCCAACAAATCACCTCCCCTCGTCCAATGCCTACGTTGGCTACACCTCACTTCCTGTAATGTATTCACTTACTTTATTCATTATCTGTTTTACTTTCAATGGAAAAATGGATATTTCTACAGCTCAAATTGTGGTAGTTTGCTTTGGGTGATCAACCCTTGAGGACACAGTACACTTAGGTTGTGTGAGCATCCATTAAACCATTCTTCAAAACCATGCATGAAAACTCATTTTCATTTCGTTTTGAAAACCATGATGCATGATGCTCGTGAATGCATACAGTTCTATATCATCCATCAAAATCCTCGAAGCATGATCATTATAAACATCCTATAATCCTCAATCATGATCATTACCCATATCATTTAAAATCTAATAAACATATCATTAAAAAACCTATTTCTAATAAACACACAAAAAACATTAATACAAGCCTCAGAACATGGTTACAATCTAATTTAATAATCTATGAAAGCAGTAAACAGTTAGCATAAAAATCCAAATTCTTGCGATGTAGGGCCCGAAGGCCAAAACACATATATATCACTTACCTGGGGGTCCGTAATGTGTTTAAGCACTTAGGTTCCTCCTCTTCCTTTAATACCTTTCACAAAATCCATAACATTTAATTATTAATAACCATTGACCGAATTCCATAAAGACTAACACTTAAAAATTCCAATATTCAACTTAATTACTTAATAGTTTCATCATAATAATCCCTCAATATCTAACATGCTTAACAAAATAGCAATAGCCCACAACTAGCAACAGTAGTAACGAAACAAGGAACCAACTTCTATTAATTAGGGCATATTCATATTCCTTGATGAGCTCCAACAAGGCAGTGGTAAACATAGAGCACTATCCATTAATCCAACACAGTAACACAAATTTAGAAAATACAGAACATATAACTTTAACCTCACAGTGCATGAGAATTTAATCCAATAGACATGCATGATATCTTCATTGCACAAAACCATTAAGCAGGAAACAATAGAGAGCTGCATCCAATCAACAGAGCATCAATCTCAAAGAAACAGAGAGCATACATCCAACATATTCTATCTTCCACATTTAACAATATCTTCTCACAATCCCATAAAAGCCAGGAAGGAAAATCACCTCACCTGGAGCATCCAAGAAAGCAAAGAAAACCCTAACCTTCACCTTTTTCCTTTTCCTTTTTATTTCCTCTTTTCACATAATAAAATCCATTTTAACATAACATAACACATTAAAGAAATAGGGAGAAAATCCCATACCTGAAGAGCATCCGAGAAGACCCGAGGCTCCCTCCTTGCTTCTCTTGTTTTTCTTCTTCTTCTCTCCTTTCTCTGTTTTCTTCCACTGCCTTCCTTTTTCTTCTTTATTTTTCTCCTCTTTCTAGGAGCTCCTTCCCCCTTCTTCTCCTTTTCTCCAAAGAGGCTTTCTCTCAAACTTCCTCTCACCTTCCTATTCTCTCTGTCTCTTACGCTCTCTTTCTGTCTTCCAAAGAGCTTCCCATATAAGCCTTCATGATTCCCATAATCCTCAGCAAACATTCATTAAAAATTT
Organism: Begonia loranthoides; assembly: GCA_022433065.1. NCBI lineage: Eukaryota > Viridiplantae > Streptophyta > Magnoliopsida > Cucurbitales > Begoniaceae > Begonia > Begonia loranthoides. The sequence continues at coordinate 20,708,374 of CM039468.1, read as the reverse complement.
TTGTGTGTAAAGGGGAGCAATCGTGGAGAAATCACAGAGTGTTTCACGCCTTGGGATATGTATTTCTCTTTGGCCGAAACACAGTTAGAAAACTAATTTTTGCATTTTTCAGTAGGACTAGTCGACAGGAACAGTAGACCGCGATGTCGACTACTCCCATGTAAAAAACCATTTTTTGCATTTTACAGTGTGATCAGTTGACAGGAACATTAAACCGCGATGTCTCGGTCGATTGCTATAGTCGACCGCTCACACATGAGATTGTGGCATCTGCTCTTCCTCCTGCTTTGCTAGCCGCTCCTTATTCGCTGCCTTGTTTTCTTCATTTTTTTGTTGAGTATCCTTGACCGCTCCATCGACCAACCACTCGACCAAAAACCCAAATTACAATATGTAATATATTTCGGTCTAGCTGCACGACCGCGCCCTCGATTGTTTCATCGACTGAAAGATGCCATTGCTTTTCTCTCTCCTCTTTTGTAAATTAATAATTAACACTTTTAATTAATCCAACAATTTAATCACTATAAATACCCCACTTAACCACTTCTAATAATTCCATCACATAAATTTCAATAATTATTCAAATAATCCTATTACACCCAGTTAATTTTCTCATTATCCTTACTTAATTCCGTTACGAGAAATCAGGGTATTGTAGTTGGTTAGAAAAATTATTAGGTGCCTACCAAGAGCATAACAACTGAAGGTGATAGCTATCCAAGAAGCTCGTGACCTCAAAGCATTGAAGATGGAGGAGATCATCGGATCATTTATGACTCATGAGATCACGATGGAGGCTAATGAAAAGGAAGAGCAAAAGGAGAAAGAAGTCTACAAAAAAAAAGGATATAGTTCTTAAAGCCTCATCAAGCAATCAAGTTGAATTTGAGGAAGAAGATGAAGATGATGAAGAGATTAAATTCATGACTCGGAACTTCAACAAGTACCTCTAACGAAGAAAGTAGAAAGGGGAGAAGGGCATCATTTGCTTTGGTTGTGGAAAACCCAGACACACCAAAATAGATTGTTCAAAAGCAAAAAGGACTCCAAGAGCTTCTAAGAAGAAAGCCTTCAAGGCCATATGAGATGATAGTGATTAGGATTCATCTATGAAATTGAAGAAGTATCCAAGTTTTGCTTCATGGCCAAAGAAGACAAATTACACAACTCATCTAAGGATTTATATAATAATGATGGTGATTATGAATTGCTAAATGCTTTTAATGAATTGTGTGAAAAATTTAACTTGCTTAAGACCAAATATAAATTGTGGAAAAAGGAAAATGACAATTTTGAGAAAAAGCATGTTGATATGTTTTAATCTTTTGAAAAAAGATAGTTGTGATTTGAAAAATAAAAATGATGATTTGTATGCTACTATTCAATCATTTGAGAATGAACTTAGCATATTGAAAAATAAAAATGATGATTTAAATAGTATAGTGCTTAAATTTACGAATGGAAGAAAAAATTTAAATATGATTCTTGGAAATCAAAGGGTAATCTTTGATAAGGGCAAAATTGGTTATGAACCTTTTCAAAAGAAAAAGGTTTACAAAAATTTCATGTTTGTCCTACTATTTGTATACTTGTAATTGTATAAGACATAAACATTTTGTTGTTCATTGAAATCAAATGGATAGATGATAAATTCTAAATTGGTATGAGTTCCAAAAAGAACCAAACCTATCACTCAATGACCCAAAAAGATTTGGGTTTCTAAGAAAGACAATTGAGCCTTGTATATAGGATGTAAGTTCTTTCTTTTTGTATAAATGATTTGGATTATGGATGAAGGGAGACTCCTTATTGTTTTGTTATTTTTCTTAATGTATGTAATATTGTTTTTAAAAACAAATTTGAATAATTCTTATTGAGTTTGACAAAATTGATTTGAATGTTCACAATTGGTATATTATTTTGATTTAGATGAAGATATAAATAATGTGGGCTTCAATGAATGCATTTTTCTTTGGTATCTAGAATTAGATAATTTTAATCTTCCAATTGGTATCAATCGTAAAATTGGCATAAATTTTTTTTTTTATTAGATTGTTTTGATGATTAGATCCCCATTGATTTTTTTTTTGTAAAATGCCAAAAGGGGAGAGATTTTGTTTTTAATGTTTTGATGTTAAGCTCTTAACTTACCCCAATAATTTCTTTGTGCACAATGTCTAAGAGAGAGTAATATTTTTAAATGATTTGAGCTATAAATTGAATTATTTATTTCACTATGATTGTTTTCGTTTCCCAATGTTTTTTTATAATGCTAAAGGGGAAAAAAAGTAGCATGAATTGCATGAACAAAGGATAGATAAATTGCATAAACTAAGGGAGAGAGATTAAATTATGCAATATTACATGCTCATGCTTAGGGAGAGATAAACATCTTAATACATTTTTTCATCATAAAAAAAGAGAAGATTGTTAGCCTAATAGACATTAAGCTTCATTGTTTTGAAGATGAATGATTGATTTGATTATAAGTTGTTTATAACTTGGATTTGATTAATATTATTATTATTATGTTTACAATGATCTTTATTGGAAATACACTTTAACAAGGGTATTTATATTTTCTAATATGTGTATTTAAGTCCATGTAGTTAAAGGGTTAATCATTTGGACTTATAAGCTTTAAAGAGTGCAAAAAAATAGTCAACCTTAAGCAAATGGTGTTCGGTCGAAGCAGATATAGGTCGACTGGAGTGGATGACCAAAGCAAAGAGTGGTCGACTAAATGCATAATGATAACACACATTGGTCAGGAATCGGTCGATTAGAATGTTGTAGTGGTCGATTGTTGGATAGTTTTCTATAAAAAGAAGCACTTCGAATGGAAGATAAACCAAGCAAAGCACTACCAAATTTATCCTAGATATTTCTTGTCATATTTAAGTGCTTAGTCAAACTCTCCCATTCCCAAACTTGAGAGTTTTATTTGGAGAGCTTAGGCCTTAGAGTTTTGATTATAATATTTCCTACCTTATCATACTTAACCGACGATCAAGGGTGACACCCTGTAAGAGTCAAGAGAGAAAAGGGTGACGGCCTGCAATAGTCTGTAAAGGCTTGATTGACACCCGGTGATGTTCAATCAACTATAACTGGGGAGGTTATAGGTTAAGGATCTTCAAGGGGGGATCTTGAAGCACAAACGTTGGTGGGTTTGTAGAACAGTATTAACAAACGTGTTTGCATCTCTCTTCCCTTACTCTTTATATTTATGCTTATGATTGCTTTGTATGCATAATTGATAATATCATGTAGGAATTATAAAATATATAATCGCACAAATGCTTGAAATGAACAATCTCCTCTTGGAAGTAGTTTATAACATTTTTTAATAGAAAACACTCTTTCTTCAAGTGTAACCAAACCCAATCACCAGGTTCAACAATAACCCTATTGCGTCCTTTATTAGCTTGGTTGGGATACTGCTTCGTTCTCTTTTCAATGTCTCATCCAGCTTTTTCATGGATCTTTGTTCTTTCCTTCTAAATTGATATGCTCAATAAGTAATGGAGTTAAATCCAATGAAGTTAATGGGTTAAAACCATACACTATTTCAAAAGGTGAAAGCTTAGTTGCCAAATGCATAGTCTTATTATATGCAAACTCTACATGTGATAAACAATCTTCCCATGTTTTCAAATTTTTATGTATTATAGCACGCAACAATGTAGATAAATTCCTATTAACTACTTCAGTTTAACCATCAGTTTGAGGATGACAAGTTGTAGAAAATAAGAGCTTAGTTCCGAGTTTACCCCATAAAGTCTTCCAAAAATAGCTTAAAATCTTTGCATCTCTATTTGAAACAATACTTTTAGGCATGCCATGCAATCTTACAATCTCCTTAAAAAAATAAGTATGCAATATTGATGCATCATTTGGCTTATGACATGCAATAAAATGAGCTATGTTTGAAAATCTCTCAACAACTATGTATATAGAATCCTTACCCCCTTTTGATCTTGGTAAATCCAACACAAAATCCATAGACATATCAACCCAAGGTTCATGAGGTATGGACAAAGGAGTATATAAACCATGAGGCTTAACCTTAGATTTAGCTTGTTTACAAGTGAAACACTTCTCACATATTTGTTCTACATCACATTTCATGTGAGGCCAAAAGAAGTGTTTGTGCAAAACATCTAATGTCTTAGATATACCAAAATGACCTACCAACTGCCCCCATGAGCTTCTCTAACAAGCAAATCACGTAATGAGTAATTAGATACACAATTGATTTTCTTTAAATAGAAAGCCTTATGCCTAAAGAACTTTGTAAATGCTACTTTTTCACATGCATTGAATACATTACAAAAATTAGAATTTTTGTCATATAAGTCTTTAATGTTTTCAAAACCAAATAATTTTGCATCTAAGGTTGAAAGTAAAACATACCTTCGAGACAATGTATTGGCCACAACATTTTCTGTACCTTGTTTGTACTTGATCTCATAGGGAAATATTTCAATGAACTCCACCCACTTGGCATGTCATTTGTTTAGCTTGTGCTAACGCTACAAATGCTTTAAAGATTCATGATCAGTGTGAATCATGAATTCCTTTGGCCAAAGATAATGTTGTCATGTTTCCAAAGCTCTAATTATGCATACATCTCCTTGTCATATGTTGGGTAATTCCGATCCTTCAAAGTTAGCCTCCATTAATGAGAATAAAGGAAATGCCACTTTTGGAGGGAACCAAAAAGACAAAAGTATAGGTATTGACAATATAAGTAATGTTTCTGTAGCGACCCGTTTTCCTTTATACTTAAAATGTATGAAATTGAAACACTCTTTTATTTCGTGAAACATGGCATAGCGGAAGACTTTCATACAATAAAATCATAATAAAACATTTGAGAAGAATAATGAAATGAATACCATAAATAAAATTCTTTCTTTAAACCATTTACATCTTACAAAACCTTTCTTTACTTGAAATACATTTTTCCTTTCCTTTACTCTTTAGCTTAGCCAATCACAAGATCCACAACGTGTAAATCCTCCATTAGCTGCTCCTATCCTTGTTACAATGCTTATCTACATCACAAGTCATAATCTATAAGCCCAATGCGTAGTAAGAAATGATATGCAATATAAACATGATGTATATTGCTTAAAACATTTTTCATTTCCTTTTCCTTCCTTTTCTTAACATTTATTTGCTTAGGGAAGGGTGGTGAACTTTGGTCAATGGTGAACTTCGACCATAACAGTGAAATTTTTCTGCTCCATTCCTTCTTAATGTTTGATTACTTGGGGAAGGGTGATGAACTTCAATCAATGGTGAACTTTGACCATAACGGTGAACTTCGGTCGTTCCCTTCCTTCTTAACATTACACAGTTGAGAGGAGGGAGAGACGTGAGGAGAGGGAGCCAAAATTGGAGGGTTTCTGATTTTTGACAACGGATACGGGTTCCTATGGTCCACAACAACAACTTTTGTAAAGACCGTTGGTAAGTAATTCTGTTTTTTTCCTCCATTTTTTGTGTTTAATGATTTGGATTTTGGTTGGCTTCAGATTCTAGCTTAGAAACTCGAGTTTCGAGGGAAATATTTGGTTTATATTGGTAGAATAGAAGTCTATGCATAGTTATTTGTCGTTAGGAGCCAAAAATTGAGCATAACACGTGGAAAACAAATGTTTTCTTACTATTCTTGTTGACCAGTCCCACTAGTCGACCAGAAAAGGGAAAATTATCCCTGTGTTTGTCACATTGAGTTGTTTATGCATCGGTTGAGTTCCTAGACTTGATATAGGGCTCTTCCACCTATTCCTTGTGACTCATTGATGGAAAACTCTTGTCTTTTGGCAAGATTTTAGGCTCAGTTTGGTTTATAGATTTTGAGCATATTTTCCACTAAAGTCATATTCGATTTACTTTAGATGATTCTTCTTGACTGTTAAGTCTTAGATGGTTGTGAACATGTCTTATGGACCGCTATGAGGTTTCAGCTGACCATTGACATGTCTTGACACATGAATGGTCCCGGTTGACCATTGTTGAGTTTGGTTGAAGCTACAAGGTGTCGGTTGACCTTTGCTTTGCCTGGACGACTGTTGAGTGGTCTCGATTGGGCACTGTAATGTCTTGTCAGCCATGGTTGGGTTCGAATGACTTTAGTTATGTCTTCTCAACTACTGAGTGTATCAGGTCGAGCGTGTCATGTTCTGTCTTCCGTCACCGTGTCTTGCCAACTAGTGGGACTTTCTAGTTGTCTATTGGGTGCCAGGTTGACCATGGTAATGTTTCTCAGAGCTAAGTTTAGTGAACTCCATTTAGCTTCACCAGCCATGTTTGCTTTATGATCTGGTTTTTATTCTATGTTAGGATCTTTGTTGTATCCCTTGTATGATTGTTTGGATTTTGACATCAACCTTGTTATAGGTTCTAGAGATGTCAGTGGTACGACTCTCACTTATGATAGTGCGTATAGCTGGCTAGTCAGTAAGATTGTAATAGTCGTCATCGAGGTAGAGATTTTTATACTTTCTACACTGCATTGCATCATGTTTTTAGACTGATATTTTGTGGGATACCACACTTGAAAATCCAACTGGAACTGTTTCGATAGCACATCTATTTTTACGTATATGTATGTTTTCTCACGTTTACTTTATCGTACATGGTATTGTGTTTGATGTTTTGTGGAAATATTGAGAGAATGAATCCTCTTGATACTTTGGGCACTCTGGGTTGTGGTGAAATGGAGATGGGACGATAATGACGTGTCCTTGGGTTTCGAGCCTCATAACCTAGCTAGGGTTTCAATCACACGGATTAAAGGTTTTCAGTCGCTGAGTTTTGCTAATCCTAGTATCGTTTCATTAGACGGATGGCATGACTGCTCTTAGCTCTGCTCATTGGCAACTCTCGTCAATTTGGAACCTATGGGTGTTTTAGTTTAGTAGCAACCCATCGCAAGTAACCTTGTCCGTTCTTTGATCATACGAGTGGTGTCGGTGTTGAGCTTTAGCTCGTCGGCAGCTCGGATGACGTGCTAGATCTCTGGATCTCCATCATGATTACTTTTTCTGCTTCATGAGGTGTTGCTATCGATGGATAACCACCTATTCCCTTATGAGTGTTGGATAGGTTCTTGAATGACCATCTCTTTTCACTTATGACATTTTTTGATGGAAAATGATGTTGGCATATTTTGTGGTATAGTTATCTATGTATATAACACGTTTTGATGAAGCCACATCGATGCCCTTGGGCCAGTTTAATAAAATGATAAATAGGTTTTAAATGATTTAAAATCCATGTATGTTAAATGAGAAGCATGAAAATGGTTTTCAAAATCATGAGAAAAATATTTTTTGCATGCATTGTATTTAGTATAGATTCTCCTACTTAGTTTGTCACTCACCCTTTAGACTATATTTTTTCTCCAAGTTAATGTTTAGGTACAGTGCGTGGGTTCTGCACAGGGTTGTAGTCGGGCATTCCTGATAGCCCTCTGGTGATTGTATCGTTCTTCTCGTGGATGGGTGGATATTTTTTTATCCAAGTCCCTTCGTCTCTGGTACTTTTGGGATTTTTTGTTTGGTGGTGTTTGGTTTAATTCTTACATAGTACTTTTTTTTGTTATTATTATGCTACCATGTCTCTTATTAATCACTCTGGGGATCCCAACCTATGTAATTTGGGTTTTGAGATTAATTTCATGTTAAGACTTTCGCTTCTCCCTAGCCTTGGGCTGGGCGATCGGGTTCTCTCCAAGAATTGGGTCTTCTGACCCGGCGATTCTGTTAGGCCCACCTCCAGGTCGAGACATGTAGTGGCTTGGCAAAAATCTTTGTCGCATTAATTGTTTCCTCATGCTCTAAGACAAAATTTCTCCTTTGCAATCTTGTCTCTTTTGAGTTTTAAGACTCTCCCACCAGAGATTAACATAACCAATAAATTCTAGACAGCCCATTTGAATCTTAGTATTTTATGAATAATTATGACAATAAAAAAAATTTTCTCAACTTTCTCCACCTAATCAATAAATTCGTCTCCATTGATAGATCCTCTAAACATTGGTATGGACAGTTTCATATGTCTCAAATCATCATAAATGTCATTGGCATACCTTGGACTATGCAAACCCTCATAGTCGATACCATCATCAGTCTCATCCTCTGGCACATCTTCCATCTCTTGTCTTCCTCTTCTAGCACCCCCACAACCCCTTAGTCTAAAAGCTCTTAGAGCCCTATCATTCTGATTCATCATTCGTTGTAACTATTGAGTGATGGTAGAAAGAGAGGCTCGCAACTCATCTATTTGTTCTTGAGTGCTAGATTTGGCTTCTGCAATAGGTGGGTAGAGTGGCCATTGTACAATCGATTCACACATTTGAGATGTGTTTGCTCTACTCCTAGTTATCATCATTAAAGTTAGGCTCTGATACCTAATGACACGCTTCGGGTAGGGTTCTAGAGATTTATAGGAAGGTGCGGTCAACCTGTTTTGGAGGGATGTCAACTGAAAAACACACAGAATTCAAACGACCACTACTGAACTTTTGTGCCACTTGCGATCGACCCGATAAGCAGAGCAGTCGATCATAACTCTCTTTAGCTCACTTCTAAGCATGGTATGGGTGGCGGGTATAACAATTGCAGGTGCCCGGATGTGAATAAAAATCAAAACTAGATTCTACGATCAACATTTATCCAAGAAAATCTACAAATTTACCAACCCCAATCTTTAGCTTTGAAGTTCCAATGATTTTTCCTTCCAAAATTCGATCCCTTTCACTAGCTCTAAAGATAGAATGCTTGTCACCCTAATTGATGAGAAAACAAGTGAAACACAAACTAGCAAGTTGGTTAGAAAATCGATAAAATTCTATGGCTTCCTACTCCAAGGCAATCTTCTTGAGAAAGAGAAGCCACTCCAACTTGATAACTTGTGAGGTTTAACAGCTATGCAGTGAATTCATCCCACAAATGAAATGAGGTAGTTGCAAAAATAATGAATAGTAATCGGACTCTCACAAAGAACTAGAATCTAGAACACAAGTCAACAATTGAAAACAATCGATCAAATTGTGGTTTTTTTGCTCATGAAGAACAAAGAGAAAGAGGCAAAGATTTGTTATTATTCTGATTCAAAATTGATGGAAAGAAACCCTAAGGCGAGCTTAAATAGCTCCTCCAAAATTAGGGCTTACAAGTTCAACAAGAGATTACGAAAATAACCTTGCGAAAAATAATACTCACTCTAGGACAAAGTTTATTAGATAGATAAATAACTAAGTAATATTTTTTAGTCATACTCGCCTTCGGCTTCAATTTATATGTGATGATTCCAACTGATGACGTTATTTGGCATTCCTTCATCCGTGTTGTTTGGGGGTTCCTTCAAGTTTTCTCGCCACCTTTTGTCTACAAATTAAATTGTACTATAATAATTGGTTAGCCTCCTTCACTGAGATGTCGTGATTGGTACTCGCGGCACATCATGATCGATTAGGGATTTGATAGTGTAGTATTCTAGACTTTCATTTGCTATGCATAGAATTGTTCTAATACCTAGTGTAAATTTAGTTTTCGTATAATTCAAGGTGCTACTAGGAAGACATCTTGTGGTCGTCCACATGAGGATGACTTTATTTTTCCAATTTGAACGCTTATGGTTTGAAGAGTTTAGAGTTTTATTTAGAAGAAATGGTGAGAAACTTTAGAAATTGCTAGGAGAAATTCTTTCGGGATACGAGTCGGTGAACTCGCATGGGTTCATAATTGAGCTTGTATAGCTTGAAGTTTAAGAAATTTGTTTAGGGTTACAATATGAAGTTTCAATCCTATATGGAATCCCTAAGCTTGTCGCGTCTTGTTTGAAACTCGTTATTCATACATAGGACCTTTCATTTACAAGTTATGTTCTTACTACGAATAATATCTGCTTTATTGATTCGAAAACTATTGGGAAAGTTTTTCTGAGATAGATATTGCTTCTGTGAGCCTTGTCGTGAGTGCAGGATTGTGTGTAGACATTTAGAAATATCTAGCCTAAGGATTGGAATTGTAGTGACCAAAATTTATTTTCAATGGATTTATAAATATTTTTAAGTATGTCATACGATGCAATGAATTATATCGGTTATTTTGTTGGTGGGATATGTAACTCCCCGAGACGTTAAAACTTTTTTCTTGTTATTTTTTTTTTAACATCATACATAAAATAGTTCATTTAAAACCATACACAATGGAAGTCTTTAAAATAAATCTCATTTAAATCCAACGTAACAAAACTCATTGTAAAATAAGTATAAATAATTCAAACTAAAGTCCAACTGATTAAAAACATAAAGGAAATATAAAGTCTTTCTTTTTTCTTCTGTTTTCTTCAAATCCTCACCCACAAATCAACTTTGATTCAACAACATTTCAACTTCGTCCATGAGAATTCCTCTTCAACTGCGATATCAGTTGTTTCTATCATCATGTTCCTCAATAATTTCATCATTACTTACATCATAAAGTTCAAACTAGGAGTTTAACGCTCAATAAGATATGCATAAATATAATGAGTATGAGAAGCAATAACGACCTCACAACCTTTGTCGAAATTCTTACAAGAAGAGTAGTCACGACTATAGAAAACACACCACTGAGTTTCATGAACTTCAGCGAGACAGCCCCCCATACCAAGACCTCCGTTAGTGTTGTGCACTCAATGCACAACCACTTGGTGAACTTCGGCCAAGTCTAACATAACCGGGCTAACAGGCTTATCCCCCATATTACCAACCTTTTGGACAACCTTTCCTTAACCCTTCATATTCTTTCTTATGCTTCTTAAATTTTGTTTTTATCTTTTATGAAAACATATCCATGAAAATTGTTTTTGTTATTTTCTTGAAAAACATGATGTACGAAACATACATGATACATGATAACAGTCTAACGTTCATGAACATATAGCATAAGAATAGTAGGCATATCATCAAATCAATGAGTTGTAACAAATCACCGAACACTATATCAACAATGCATGAAACAATCAAAGCATCTCCAAAGTCAACATTTTTTATCATAATGTCACATGTTTCTAATAAAGAAATCATAATAACAATTAATAAAACACATCCTCAAAACACAGCCCGGAGGCATCAAACAGTCAATAAAACACATCCTCGAAACAAAGCCTATAGGTATCATAACATGTCATCAAAGCATATTACATTACCCTAGTACTTTGTGATATAACCAAAGACCAAACAAAACATCTCTTACCTAAAGTTCTTAATGAAGGCCGCACTATTAAATTCTTTCTTCAACACATTGGATTTCCTTTCAGAAACTCAAATAAAGATTCACCCAAGAGCTAGAAAGAATTTCCTTCGTCCTTGGGGTTCTCGAGTGACTAGGATTTCAACCCAAACCCTAATATTTATAGAACATAAACTTGAGAGCTTTGCGAGAGGATATCCTATAAAATTGTATCTTAACTTTATATTTTACTAAGTAGTCTAAGGATCGATTCATAGCTCACTAGAATTTAGAAAAAAACCAACTTATTTAAAATATGTCTGAGCTACAACTGACACGTAAACAGTCGTAGGGGACGTTCGCAATAGCCAACTTATCCAATGGCTAACAGTCACGTCAGCCATAAAACTTATATTTGCGGTCACCAAAGCAACTGTGGACGCAAACACTTTTGCGGAAGCCAACACTTCCACGGAAACTCTAATCTACACGTTATCCATCAGTCATCGTCTGCCATGTGCCCTAAACCATTGCAAAAATCCCTTCCATGGACACTAACGCTTTAGTGGACACCAATATCACCACAAATTAATTATATCCAAAGACGACGTTTCACTTCACCCAAAATCTATCGCGGATACTAACCTTTACGTGGAAGTGAATACTTCCGCTTTAGCACTACAAACCAAGACTTACTAATCCAAACAACGTCATTCCATTACCTAAATTCACTGTTGCAGACACGAACGCAATCATGGAAACAGGCTAAAACGCAAAACGACGACATTCCTATTTACTTAACTCCTACCCAATGACATATTTTCCTTCCGCGAAAGAATATGTTCCTAATCCAATGGTTCACACTCCATTCGCTAAACCAAATCCAACGATTTAACACTCTTTCGTGTCCAAGCGTTGTCTAGCACTTTTACGAAAGAATCTTTATTAAATCCAAAGATACTCATTCCTTCCACTAAACTAATCCTAAAATTCAGCATCCTCCTGGATCCAAACAACATCAAACGCTCTCGCGGAAGCATCTTTTTCCAATCCAATGATCTGCGTTTTTTCCACTAAACCAATTCAACAGTCCAACGGCCTCCCGCATCAAACACTCCCACAGAGCATCTTTCTCCATCCAAATTGATCTCAGACGTTCTTAAACTTCATCCAACATTTCCTTCTTCATTTGATTCGTCCTACACGTTATTTCTTTAACCCAAAATATAAAATAACTAAACAAACAATTAAACTTCCGTACCATGAATTATTTTCATATTATTTTTTACTAATTCTAATATACTTAGTTTTCATAATTTTTCAATAATTCATATTTTATTTTATTATTTATATAAAATAAAATCATTTATTTTAACTTTCCTAATTTCATTAATTATTTAATAATTCTAATATTTTAAATCTTTTATTAAAATTCATAAATCGTAATGCAAATTAATTAATTTAAATTTTAATATTCTAATTAATCTCCCATGTAAGATCGAGAGGGTCAAGAGCAATGATCTTAGAAAGGGTTTCCCTCAATTTTCTGTTTTCCTTGGAGAGTTCTATTTATTGTTCTTGGTGAGATTTTTATTTCCTTCTCTTGTCTATAGAATTAGTTGTATGTGGTTGAATGATTTATTTTCATGTACAATATATTTCCTACTTTTATTATTGCAATATCTTTATTTCTTTGTTGATCATTTTGTGAACCTCAACTCATCTTACGTGGACTATGACTTTGTTTTATACTAAGTCTTTTCCTATCAACTTAACTTTAAACTGAGCGATCAAGTTCTCCAAAAAATTGGGTCATTCGACCCAACATTTCTGTTAGACCTGACTCCGAATCATGATTATAGTTATTATTGGTCATTCTCTCTAAAATTTCAAAAGTGTCATTTTATTATTTCGCCAAAATTGCTCTATTAGCTTAAACATCAACTATAGATCTGGTTTGCCCATTTAGCCTATTATAAAAAGTCTCCATCTGAATCCAATGAAGAATTCCATGGTGAGGACATTTATCCAAAAGCTTTTTATATCTTTCCCAAGATTTATACAACGATTCGCCTCAAATTGCTGAAAACTTGTGATATCATTAGGAGAACCAATTTAATTGTCATTCATTCTCTCTTTTCTGTGCACGTGTGGACTGCATATTCTTTTCATTATTTCTCGGTGTGTATATATGCCTGTGCGTGTTGTCTCTTGTAATGAAAAATATTCTTGCACTGCCTCAATCTCTCTCTATTTTATCCATTTCCTGACCGTTCTCGCTGTTTCTATCTGTTTTTAGTAATCCAGGCGGTTAGCACACACTCCTGCACAACGTTTTCAAGTATTATTTTAACACAAAGCAATTACTTGGTTTTCTTTAGCTGAGCAAATTTTGAACTTTAAATTGAGCGGCAGCACAAAAATGTAGTTCTGATTGATTTTATAGCCTCATGTTAATTGTGTAGGAACGTCCAGAGTTCCTAGGTCTAGTTTTATGGAGAGAACCTGATTGCACAGAACAAGTTTTCTTTGGATCATTTCTTGGGTGTGGGGGCCATGGGGTAGATGAGAGAATATCATTTGGTTGCTTTTAGTTGCTGAAAACAAGAAATGAACATCATTGGACTTTCCCTCCAATTTCCAAACCAGGCTTTTCCTGCATTGTTTGGTTCGGCTGGTTTCGCCAGTTCCGCAAACTCCAATTAGTATGATTGTTTAGTGAAGAGTAGTACCAAATTAAAGTGAAGAGTACCAAATGGAGTAAATACCAAACTCAAAATATCCTTTATTCTACTTCTTTCTAGCAGTGACTTTTAATTATGTATTTTTCTGTGTGGTTCAAAAGTAACTTCTTCCCAAAATTTGGCCCATGCAAAAAGAGGAGGGCAGAATTGGAAAACGATACTCAACTTTGAACTGTGTACAGGGGGGATGAAGTTCACCCCTATGGCGCCTTCTCACTGGACGCCCTCTCTCCATCCTGCAGTTCCCCACTGTAAGGGGAGGTGCCACCACCAACGCAGGCGCCACAATGGGGGACCCCACCTTCTATTCTGCCGTACATATAAAGTGCCAGAGCAGCGTCGCCTTTGACGGCGCCGATTAGGTTAGGGGAAGAGCAAGAAGAACAAGCAACGGCGGCGGAATCGTTGGTGATTGATCCGGCGCCATAGAATGGCATACCTTTAGCGATACTGTGGTTGATCATCGTAGAATGCTCTCCTATTGGAATCGGGAAACGGCAAGGCGAGGATGTGGTCAAGCATTCTCCACCGCCGGGGCCGCTGCTTCCGGTCGGCGTCGGCGTAACACTCCTAAATGCGCCACAAAACGGACAGCTATTCAAAACCTGAAAAGACAGTGAACAGAATACTAAGAGCCATCGGCATTTCAGATAGGGAGAGGGAGAGAGCGTACAGAAGCGGATGAGCGATAGGTGGTACCGTCAGGCTCAATGATCCAGCCGGCTTCAGTGGCGAGGAAACGGAGGACTTCGTTGATATCAGCGCGAGGTGAGAGGCGATATCCGCCGTGTTTTCGTAGGCCATGGAAGATGTTAGAGGTAATGGATCTTCTTTGCCTCTCTCTCATCTTCGTTTTCTCCTTCTCTGTCTCACTTCTCATTCCTCCTCCAACTTTCTTGCCCTGGCCAGATTCCATTGCACCACCTTCCTTCATCTCTGCCCTTGTAACTGAAGTCTTCTTCTTTTTCTTATTCACTTGCAATGGCTTTCGGCTCTGTACTCTGTACTTTGTAGCAGGGAGAAGGCGGAATCGTCTATGGATTGTCTATTCTAATAGAGGCTGGAGAGTTACCATGTTTTACAAAAGGATAGGACCATCGAACGGTGTGGATTTACTTAGAATTTGGTAAGCCAAATCATAGGGACAGGATTAGATCACAGGTCTTCGATTGAGAAAATTAGAGGGGTGTAGTTGTAGTAGGGAATCTTTTTTGCATGACAGAGAAATGAATTACTTGTGATGGAGGCGAGGATCGAGCGACTGAGACTGTTATCACTTTGTAAATGAAAATAGAATGAAGGAGTTTGTCCAACGTGCATGCTATTCAGATAACAAGGCCGACAATAAAAATTAGGAAAGGAAAAATGACAAATCTGGTTTTAGATCAATGATAAGTCAACTATTTGATTTAAAACTTAACAAGTTAACTACTAACGTATGAGAAAATAACAAATTTAATATCACAGTAATGTTCGCTGTTAAAAATTAGTCAGGACGCCGCTGCGGTGTCCTAGAACACCGCAGCGGTGTCGTGTGTTGCGAATAAATACAAAGTTTTGTCTGGACGCGCAGGGGTGTCGTGAGTATGCCCCTGCGGTGTCCTCACGAAACCCCTACGATCTCCTTCAAAATCAATGTTTTTATTAGATTTTCGACATTTTCAACTTCAAACGACCATAACTTTCGCTACGAGTGTCAGAATTGGACGCAGAAGGTATCCAATCGAAGCTCTCTCAGAGATCTACATTTGTTGGAGGGTTAACCCCATTACCCCCTGTTTTGACCCCTAAATCCATCGTCTAAGCCCTCAAATCTGCAATTTAACATGTTTAACCCTAAACTATGTAAGACGCCGCGGCGGCGTCCCGACTACGTTTTAACGGTGAACGTAACTGCAATGGTTGATTTTTCATTTACACGTACATTAGTGGTTAACTTGTTAAAACCTATACCACAATGGTTGACTTGTCAATGACTTGAAACCACGATGGTTGATTTGTCATTTTCCCATTAGGAAATTAACGACCCATGCTTTTGAGTCAGCAATACATTAAATTTTGAAAAAAATTGGTGATAATTAAAAGGGAAAATGACAATTTCACAGTAACCATCATACTTTGTGATCAATGATAAATTAACTATTAAAATATTTTTACTGACAACTTAACCACTAAACTATAAAAAATTGACGAAGCAAATACTACAATTACGTTTTCCATTAAAAATCATTGTCATATCGTGGCGGATCGTTACATTTTCCACCTTGCAACGTTATTTTTAAAATAAAATGATTATAGTTTGTTGTTCCGCAGCAGAATGTGACAATTTCCTCTGTGAAAAGACAATTTTTCTCTGCGGAAAAATATCTTTCTGCAACGGAACGCCATGTATGAAATAGAAAATTTTCCTTATTTTCTTATAAGAAAATTTCATTATTTTCTTTCTTCTTTACGAATAGGGAAATAAGAAAATTCCTTCTTTTCTCCAAGAGAAATGAAGGAATTCTCTGGATTTTCCTTCTTTTCCCATGGAGAAAAGATAGAAATAAAAAGAATAAATAAAAATTTCGTTCTTTTCTCTCGGAGAAAAGAAGGAAACAGGAGAAAAGAAAGAAACATTCCCTTTTTTCTTCTGTTCGTTCTGTCTTTTATGGAAAATTCATTTCCCCCATTTTTCTTCCAATTTTTTGTTCTTTTCTTCTCAGATAATTTATTAGTTTCTCCAAAACCTGCTCGCATTCTCTTTGCTCATCTTCACCACCGCAATTTCCTCATTTGATCAATTTTCTCTCAGTTTTCCTTTGATTTTTTCTAAATGCAATTTTACGATCCCTTCTACAGATGTTTCCAGACTCTAAAATCTTTTTCTTCTTCTCTGCAAGATAAATCATTGTTGTTGTCCACTGTTGAATGATTTATAAACGCAAGAGAAATCAATTTTTAACGGTAAATGTGACAGCGATGGTTGCAGAGTCTTTTTTCTATAGTTCAGTGGTTAAATTGTTAGCAAAAATATTTTAGTGGTTGGCTTGTCATTGATCACAAAGTACAATGGTTAATTTTTCATTTTCCCTAATTAAAATTTAAAATTATGGAGAAAGAACAATGCAAACTTTTTCGTCATATTTTTCATCAACAAACGCATAGTGAAATGTTGCCGCTACATTAACGTCAAGGCCCATTTAACAATGACATTCAATGATCAACAACAGACGTCCTTAAATCACGAGGGATGTCTAGTTTATCCATATTTTCTCAAAAGCAGTACGAATGTATATTTCGAATGGTAGTTCTTTCCCTTTGTTATCAGAAGAGTGTCAGACTATGAGAGAGAAAATCAATGTCATCATCACAGTCCATAGAGCGGCTACTATCATCGGAAGAGAAATTAACAGTTGTTTTTACCACATTACAATCATAATTCTTAAACTTAGTTTGTCTCTTGCGTTCTTTTTACATTGTTTGGAGCTTGTTTGGGCTTATTTCAATCAACTATTTTGCTTCTCAATGTCTTCATGAATTGATGAGATTGTTTTGCCAAAAGTATTATGGAGGGACGTCGTGACAAGAAAGAGTTGGGGCATGAAACTTCATGGTCATTAGATGAATGGATGAACGTCCCTCAATGAGAATGGACACCCATGATGGACTAAAGGCGATGGCGAACATTACGTTGAAGGGGATCACGTGCAAGACACACTATTTTAAATGGGAGTAGTCGCAGACAAAAGTTGTTGGCTGTTAGATGAATAAATCGGACGTCCTTCAGAGCTACGAGACGTCCGTCGCTAGAAATGGGTGTTCATGATGGATTATTGAAAGACAACATCATCCCCAGCTAAAAACGGACTTCCCTTAGCTTACAATGGACGTTGAGGATGGATTATTAATAGACGACGACGTCCACAGCTTAAAACGGGCATCCCTCGGCTAACTACAGACATCCCTTGCTTAAGACGGACATCCCTCAACTTACGACTGACGTCTCTAAGCCCACAATGAACGTTACTCAGCTTAAAACAAATGTTTAATAGCTTATGATGGACGTTTGTAAGCTTAAACTATAAACTGTAAGAGAAATTTCCACCTAGTTTCATTTTTGGTAGTAACGTCTCCGACCGATATTTGAAGCTCTGCCACAGATAATCGATAATTGACAAAAAACGTTGCACGTCTCTCGAAGATCAGCTTTGTGAGTCCCTCATCTTTGAAGGATGTCCAAGGTTGATCCTTGAGGATCAAGGTGACGTCCATGGCGTTTTCTAAGCAGAAAATGTGGCCGCAGCGTTTACCTCTACGTTTTTTATGAAAAACGTGACATGAAAGTTTGCGTAATTCATTTTTCATAGTTTGAAGTTTTAATTATTAGCAAAAATTCTTCAAGGTTTGTTGCCCTTGATCCCAAACTATAATATTTGTTTTGTTAATTTTCTAAAAATTATATATTTAATTTCACTTATTTTTTACCTTAATTTTTAATTTTCATGATTTCAGTTGAAAAAAAATTATAAAATTTCTTCTACAATCAAATACGTTGAAATTCACTTAGTTTATTTATATAAGTTTTTTATTTTCTTGATTTAAGTTAAGAATGCTGAGAACTTTAATTCTTAAATTTCATAATATGTAAATTCATAATAGTAAACCAAAATCAATATTTCATTTCGAGTTATGTGCACCCGTATCCATTGGAGACATTTGCTTAATAGAGTTTTTCAAGTATCATATTTGGTGGCAATAAAGTAATAACTACGCCAAGTTTTTTAATCTAAGAAAAGGCTTATTGAAATGGAAAAATGGTATACTTGCAAACTCGTACTCACACGTGGACTTATCAAATATTATCTTATATACTTTAAGTTCAATTATAAATATATTTAATAACTTTCTAAAGAGTTTTATTTGATGATAACTATAATATATATATACAGGCTCATTGATATAATACATTTTATCTAACAATCTTTTCATCTGTACTACATATACAACTTGATTATCATGTATCATAACAATAATCTTAAGATATTCAAAAATTGTTTTCATGAACATGAGTATATATAAACATTCTTGTCCATTAACTATATTAATATAGGAACATAGCGAATTTCATCTTTTTAATTCCAACAAAACATATTACTAGTCACATATATAAATATAAGGGAAAATGACAAATCAACTATCGTACTTTGTGATCAATGACAAGTCAACTACTAAACTATTTTTGTTAACAAATTAACCACTGAACTAAGAAAAAAATTCACCGCAAACATCGCCGTCATGTTTTGTCGTTAAACCTATTGATTTTGTTCTCCTGCATAACGAAAATGAATTGATTTCATTTTGCCGTGTATTTAAAAATAACGTTATAATATTAACGTTCCGCGGCAGATTTGGACACGATTCGTCGCAAATTTACTATGATCCATGGCCAATTTACTACAATCTGCGGTACATTGATAATGATCCACCACAGATCATCGTGCGTCGTTTTGCTTTCCTATGCCCTACTATATAAGACTCGACTGTGTACTTTAGCGAGTTCGCCCCGAATCACGATATCATCGGCGAACATTCATACTCTCAGACCTTCGTTCCACACTGTTTAATCAATACTAATGGATACCCTCGCAAAGGAAATGCCGCTCAAGCAAAAAGGTGGTCCGGCTTAGGCTCAGTCGTGGCCACGGCTAGAAACAATATACTCCGGCCTGTGAATGAGGTCGGATTGCAACCGAGCTTGTCATTTAGTTACACGGCAATGTACCCGCTGTGGTGCAGCCGCGGATGACGTTGGAGGACCCGTTGTTGCTCTTGTTACAGAAGCCGAGGTTGAAGCACAACCTCAACTTCAACCTTAGCCTCAACAACGATCAGTAGCAGATGTATTGGTCGGTTTCCAACCCGTTACAGCGATGTTCCACTAACCACTCTTTAGGATAGTCAATGTGAAGGAACGATATAAAGCCGATGTTAAGCACCGTTCAATCATTGCGTCTAGAAGAGTGGATTTTGAGTCATTGGCTTAATATGAAATTCAAAAATTGTTTGAGTGGGCTTGCCTAGTTGGTTTGTGCCGATTGGGTGGAAGTTATTGTGATCGAATTCTCAAACTATTTTATACAAATTTGGAATTGTCCTCACAACCATTAGAGGTCCGGACTTACATGTTTGGATGGGAGTTGAGGCTGACTCCCAACGATATTAACATGCTACTTGAATGTTTGATGGAGGGAGCAAGCGATCACTATTAGCACATGTCTGGATAGCCACCTTTCATTAGACGAGGAAAAGGTCTAGAAGTGCTTAGATTGTTGCACCATGATCCCGAGATTGGAGCGTACAAGAAGCCCAAGTCTAATGACTTGAATGCCATAGCCCAAGTGATCTACATCATCATGACGCACACCATTTTCCCTCGAGATAGACATCGAGACCATGTTAGCTGCATGAATCTCTATTTACTAGAGAAGGTGTTCACCAGAAAGAAAGTAAACATCGGCTTTGTTATTTTAAGTCACATGTACGAGGTGCTCAACAAACTCAGCTAAGAATCTGCCATTCAACTGGCTAATTAAGAGGATTATTGAGCATTACGTGGTACCGATTTTAGAGGAGGAGCCGAGAATCAAAGAGAAGGCCATGAACGTCCACAACAAATTAAAAGTGGACCGAATAAGGCTCAGAAAAGTTGAAGGGTTATGGGTATGCAAGACTCCATCCAAGCCCACCTTGAAGAAGCGAGCTATAGTGTCCCAACCGCTAGCCCCTGATGCTGTCCAAGACCCTACCGCCTGAGCCTGAGCCATGAGGCTCCTTGTTTATCTAATAAGTTATTATTTGGAGGTTGGAATAAACTAGAAGAACTTGAGCATGAACTTATACATAATGATAAAGAGACTCCTCGACATGTGCTCACATGGAGGCAATAAGTTCCCAATCAGCTAGGGCCTACCTTCCACGGATTTGATGAACACTTCTTGGTTGAGGCTCATGAAGCCTATTAGAAGAAGATATGTTTATTTTCTTCTTTGACATGTTGAATTGGGCTATGCTGGATTGTTTACTATTGGTTGGATTGTATTAGGATTAGAATTAGAATGTTATGGACTTGTTTATTTTAGAGTGCTCGACTAGCATGTTAGCCGAGCCCTCATGACCCTTTTTGTGAACCCTAGGGCAAATTTATAATTGTCATTTTTATGTTCACTGGGGAAGTATTTAACCTTCCCTAATGAAGACCCTAATGAGTTTTGAAACCCCATTTTTGCTGCTGCAACCTTGTGAGAAGGATACTCTCAAACACCCTAGGTTTACACGGTTTGCTTCATCGTAACCCTAACACCAAAACGTCTTCCTCTATAGTTTCTTGATCGATCTTGGAGAGGAAGATTGGTACTAGCTCTTCCAGCATCTTCCTTTGGAGGTGTTTTTGGCATGAGGAGTTAGAAGATCGAGTCAAACCCAAGGTGGAGAGGCCTTTCCTTGAAGGACCCAAACCAGTCGCAATCCTCGGCCGAGTGAGGGCTTGCGGACCAACTTGGTGCCCTATTTTCTTTCCATTTGTATTAAGGTTCTTGCTGTATTTTGATATGAGAATACTTGCTCTTCTATGTTTTGTGAAATATTGATTGGTATTTGGTGATTTGGAATCGGAGTTTTGGAGTTGTGCAAATTATTCTTGAAGTGTTGCAAATATGTTTTTCTTGAAGTAACATTTCCAAGCAAGGTTTTCTTCCATGCATAACTCTGCGTGTACAACAAATTTGAAGGAGATTTATGATGACCTTTTAATTTTACGTAATTGCTAGCTGACCTATAAATTTGGAGTCAAGAAGCCGTATGCAACTATGGGATTCTCCGGCTACATTACAATACCTTGCTCCTTATACAGGTGCGGCTTTGGCTGAATATTTTATGTACTGTAAACAACACACTTTAATAATTTATGATGATCCCTCCAAACAAGCACAAGCTTATCGTCAAATGTCTCTTCTATTACGAAGACCGCCGGGTCGTGAAGCTTATCCGGGGTATGTTCAATATAATTTTAGTGCTTGCATTTAGGGCTAGCCGATTGGTCTTGTTTGTTTTTGGACCAATTTGTGATTCTGACCTGTTTCCATGGATTCTTGAAGCTTCTATGTTTGAAACTCTGGATTTTGAGAGTACTCTAAGCATATTTGAAGTATTGGGAAATTACTTGGTGATTGGAGTTTGTTTTGGATCGATTTGTTCAACCTTTATTTGAGATAGTTGCAAAACTGTTTTTATTCTTTAAGAGAGCTATTTCTGAGCAGCATGTTGTTTTACTCATATCTCCGTGAATATTACATTGTTGAATGTGAAATTTGAAGGTCCCCTATATCTTTGAGTCCTCAAGACGCCCTCCAAATTTGGGACCTTTTAGCCGTATGCATTTAAAGTTATAATTGTTCCATTGAGAGTGGACATATTTAAGCTTACCGATTGTAGTTTGTCCTAGTGTTGTCTTCTTGCAATTTTGGGGCACATCAGTGCCCCCTGTAACGACCCGGTTTTTATTTACTTTAAAAATGGTGTAAATTTAAAACTTTTCTTCTTAACAAAACATCAGAGTATTTATCTTCTATAAAACCCGGTCAATAAAAATATTTACTTAAAACATTTATCAATTGCAGCGAAAATAATAAAATCATTTTCTGAAACACAGTGGAATTAAAACAAGCATTAAAGAATATTAAATAATTTACAAATAATTTTCATTTAACTCTTTAGCTCAACTAGCAACAAGATCCACTCGTGCAAATCCTTCATCGACTGCCTCTTAGTCTGTTCACCTGTGCGTGTATCTACATCGCAAGACTTAACTAATGAGCCTAATGCTCAGTAAGTGATATAAAATAAAAGGTATGATGCACATGTCATGCAACTTTTAAATCTCTTTTCATTTTCTGTTTCTCTTCTTTCTTTCTTTTCTTTTCTTTTACCGTTTTTTTTATCTCAACTTTGCTTTATCTTAATTTTATTTTACTGTTTATTTCTTTATTTGATCATTGTTTTACTTTATCTTAAAAGGTGTTGGAGATGTCTAAACTTGACGAGGAGAACCTCACATCCCCAGACGACCCCGTTTATCTTTATCTTTATCTTTACTTTATCTTGAAAGGCATTGGAAATATCTAAACTTGACGAGGAGGAGCAGCCAACTCAACCTCACATTTCCAAACGATCCCGTTGTGTGTTTATTGTTGTCTTAATCTTGAAAAGCGTTGGAAATGTCTAAACTTGACGAGAAGAAGTAGTCAACTCAACCTCACATTTCCAGACGACCGCGTTTATGTTTCTTGTGTGTCTTAATCTTGAATGGTGTTGGAGATGTCTAAACTTGACGAGGAGGAGCGACTAACTCAACCTCACATCCTCAGACGACCCCGTTTATGTTTATCTTTATCTTGAAAGTGTTAGAGATGTCTAAACTTGACGAGGAGGGGCGGCTAACTCAACCTCACATCTCGTCACACCCATTTACATTCATTTCATTACGTTTCACAACCGTCTCGTTTCTTCTTTGTTTCCTTTTTGTCATTTTGTAATCGTTTTGTTTCTTCTTTGTTTCCTTTTCAAAAGTATGCATGGAGACCCTTTTCGTATCTTTTGAAAACTATGATGCATGATGCTCATGAATGCACACATTCTCTACTAAAGGAATTTAATAAAACAACCAACATACAATTCACAGATCATGCTTATAAATTGTAGACATGCTTATAAAAATAGTAAACAACGAAACATGCTATTTAAAACTGTAAACACCTAAACATGCCATTTAAAACTGTAAACACCGAAACATGCATTTCATATTCTTGCGATGTAGGGCCCTAAGGACCAAAGCACATGTGTATCACTTACCTGGCGTCCTTAGCGCGGTTCAGAAATTAACATTGTCCTTCTTCTCTTTTATACCTTCAAAATAATTATAATTTATTTATTAATATTTTTATCAATCATAAATCTTAACTTTGCTATCGTTATTCCTCGTTTACCATTTAATAGTTTAATTATTGCTTAACGAATTTCTATTAATTTATCTTCATTAATTTTAAGGTCAATAAATGAATAACCATAATTTATACTTTTTCCCCTTTAAATCACAATTATCCAATTTAACCGATATTTATTCATTAACAACGTAATTTCTAACACTTAGCAAATCTCATTACTCAACCTAATTACTTAGCAACCATGCAGTAATAATTTCCAATATCTTAACATGTGCAACGAGATAACGATAGCCAACAATAGTTGCTTATTCCATCAATATGACCCGATAATAAAGAGAATTTACTTTATAAAACTAAATAGTATTTATCACAAAACTATATTTTTTGCAACAGCGTAGAGAACCATTTAATTCCTATCTTATCATAGATTTATCGAGTGAATAATTTACAAAGTCAACCCCTTAATTCCCATCACAGAATCGAGTAACAGAACAATATCTCCCAACCTTGTCAATCACGCTATAACCAAACAACTTATTTCTCAGGAAAATGATAGGTTATCACAGTATATCCAACGTACTGAGTATATGTTTTATATCTCATCCAGACAATAACCAACAGCTTATCACATCCAACAAGAGCATATAATTATCATCTAAATGTTTCATACTATTACAGGTCATACATTCCAAACACAAAATCAAACCCAACAACTTATTATCCATCAACTAAACATTTTAGACTATTAATTCGAGCAACAGAATATCGATCCAAAATTCAATCCAACGTACATCACATCTTTACTTTAACAAAACAACAATCACTTTCAAAGAGCATATGTATTTTCTATCCTTTAGAACCAGTAACTAACATATAGAATCTGACTTCCATGAACAGGGCATATTTATCATATTGAATTCAACATGGACATATCTGTAATATATTGTCAATCATTTCTAAAGCATTAGTTAAACATTGCATTATTTCCAAGCTCCATAACATATACAAATCTGAAATCCAAAAATCAACAGAGAGCACTTATCCAATATCAAGAATCAGGCTTCATCAACAGAACAATGAGTCTCAAGAATGGCTCACGGCAAAACCAATATCCAACAGTTATACAGAGTCAAAAGTCCAACATGTTAATTAGTCCTACAATCTTACAAGATAATACAGAGAATATCATCCTCACCAAAATAACCCCAAGACCCGAGGAGGAACACTAGAGCACCACAGCCACCACTCCATCAGAGCATCACCATTGTTCAACAACCAACATACAGATTTGAAACTGAGTACAACAGAGCAGATTTCTTTCATCAGAGACAAAATCAAAGAACAAAGAAGTCCATTACCTGCAGACAACATACGACTCTTCACAGATTCACAATTCTCCAGAGAAACACTCGGCCACTTCTGTCTCTCAACTCTCCTCACTGTCCATCACTCGATTCACACCATTTTAGCATTCTTCACTGTCACATTTCCTCTCGCCACAATCAGCTTCTTGCCATGGATTTATAGACAGCAGGAAGAGGAGACCACCAGTGACAACCAAGCTGACGGGAAGATCACACAATTCGTAGGAGGTGGTCCAATGGCCAAACTCCACGCTAGAAGTCTGCTATCATTTCGGAAGAAGAAATAAACAGGTCAGCCAAAAGAAATGAACCGGTTCAACAGCGACCAATAGAACCGGTCCTGACCGATGCCCTACTCCAGCCATTCTCCTACCCCCTGCCGACACCAAAATGCTTCTCCACTGACGCCAAATCAACCAAAATCGGAAGCCAAGAAGGTGAACATCAAAGATAGAGCATTGACTTACCTCCACCAGCAATTCACCGTACCAAACCGACTCATGCCCTTGCCCAGCGTTTGCCATTCGTCGCATCCCCCGCAGTCTATCGTCGTCGTCATGCGCTGAACCTGAGCCATTGCCGCGAACGTCCGTCGCTCGTCGTCGTCTCTCGCTTCTGGTCACCCTCTCTTCTCTCTCGGCTCTCGCCTTTCAATTTCTCTTCTTCAAAGAGCCGGGCCGGGCCACTCATTTGTCAAAAACAAATTGGACTAGCAATTTCTTTAAGAAAGAAACTGGTTTTTAATCCACAATTCTCCTTTATTTACTTTTAATTCAATTCTTCCATTTATCCATTAATCCAAATCTTTTCTTTACTTTATTAAATTTCATTTTTCTCCTTTTAAATCTTCAATTTAATTATATGATTATTTCTCAATTCCATTTCTAAATTAATTTTTCATTAAATAAGTCCTTGATTATTATCCAAATATTCCTCAATTAAATTTATCATCAAATAAATCTTTAATTGTCCTTAATTAATTATATTTATAAAAATCGGGGTATTACACCCCCCCCCCCCCCTAGTTGTACGACTTCTACCCCCCTCAGTGGTACAACTTTCAGCCCCCTTGGAGGAACAACCTCCAACATCACCTTCGCAACACATGGAGGATGATGCTCCGTAGCCGATGACTCTGCCCCCTTCTCAATAATTTCATTTCACATTGATGCCTGAGGATATTTTGGGCTAGATGCGCAGGATGGAGGACAAAATTGTTCGGATGGAGGAGCTCCATGAAATGGGGCTACATAGAATACAAATGATGGAGGAGCACAATCAAATGGAACTGCTCCAAATGCAACAAATGCAGGAGAAACATCAAATGTGGCTGCTCCAAATGCAAAAAATGGAGAAGCGATCAGAGGAGCGCCATCATGAGACGTTGGTAGCATTGTAGAGAATGGGGTAGCAAGCAGACCCTCTACCATTCTCTCCAGTAGCCTCTTGAGCAGACCCTCCAACAGCCTCTCTAACAGTCTCTCCATCGTCCTCTTTAGCAACGGAAGGCACAAACTGTTTGTAAGTTATTTACTCTTTATACAATGTCTACTATTTACTTTATTTGTATGCAACATAATAACGTGTCTGAAATTTGCAGCACCATTGCCCTCAGAGGCGAACCTGCTCTTCCTGTCGTGCTTGCCAAGGTGCACGAGACAGATGCGTCAAGTGGATCACAACCTCTGCCACTTAAAACTATGCACGTGATATGTCTTCGATTTGGTTATCTACGTGTATCTGCACTTATTCATGCTTTATTAGTTTGACCATCTCTTGTCAATGTTTTTTACAGCTAGGTCAACTAATGGATCTTTTCAAGAATGAGTACAAGATCACTAAGATCATCTTCCCGAAGCAAGAAAAGACGGCAAACACGGTGAGAATTATGTTTTGTTACATTAAGTAGTTCAGAAGATGTTTTCTTAGTACTCATACTTGCGTTGTGCTCTTTGTATGCAATGCTATGCGTTGAACGAAGAAGATTACTTCCAATTTCAAATGGAAAAATTGCTACTAACATTAAGGTGGATTCATGTAAGTAAACATCTCGCTTTTCAAGTTTTTTGTTCATGATTCAATAGTTCTAATGCATGCCTCCTTTGCATTTCAGTCCCACCCAAAACAAGTGTGTTTTATGTTGTCCGTTGACCTGCACACTCACTACCCTTACCAGCTATTGCTGCCTGAAGCAATTTCGATCATCGTAGCACCAATTGACAAAGAGTGGTATATCTTTTCCCTTGTATAGATTCATATTGCTTTCCCCTTATGTGCTGATTTTTCCCTTTGCATTTTAGCCTGCACAGCATCTTTTGGTGTATAAGTAAGGGGTTAAGGGTGATCCGAGAATGCAAGAAGCCCGACTTCCACCATCACGATGATGTATTCGTGGATGGTCCATTGTTCACCAAAGCGTCCAACGCATACATGGACCCACAATTGCCATTTGAGATCATGGAATTGAGAAAGAAAACTGGCAAGAAGGCGGCATTATTTAGTTGAGATGTGTAGGGATACTGATTTTGTTGTACATAATAAAAAATTCATCATCTCTTTATATGTTTACATAGTGTACTTGGATAATATATGTTGATGTTAATGTTTTGTTTTGTTTACTTGGATAATATCTGTTTGGAAAATATCTGGTTTGGATAATATCTAGTTTTGATAATGTCACAGAGGGGATAGACTAAAAATAAGTGAAACTCTTGCAAAATTTTCAGTTTTTTAAAAGAGAAATTGACTCAAACCATTCCATTCATCATCAACAAACAACTACCATATTCATTATGACAATTTAAGCAATCTATGCGTAACACCGAAATATACATGGTAAAGGAATGAAGACATTTTGCCACATAAAGTTGACATTCCGCCGCGGTATTATTGAAAATTTGCCACAGAACATCAACTTTCCATGGCAGAATGTCAACTTTCCATGGCAGAACATCAAAGTGGTCCATTAAAAAGTGAGGGCGGTCGATAAAACAATGAGGGCGTCGAATGGCTGAAGTACAGATTCAAAATATCGTTTACAAATTCAAAATGAAGCACAGATTCAAAATTTCATCATGAACAACCAAATTATCAATTCCATTACAACCATATCATGTACATGTGCATTACAAACGCAATCCAATTTATCAATTCAATTATAACCATACTGTGCATATGTGCATTACAAATGCAAACCAAATAATCAATCCTGTATACCTAACCTTCCTTGATTGGAGAAGACAACACTCAATCAAAGTGACTATTAACTATGCGGCAAAACCGTATATACATCATCAACAATAGTTTAATTGAGATTCTACAGGCTACTTCGAATAAACTATTATAGATGATGTATATTTGGTTTCAAAGCATAGTTAATAGTTACTTTAATTGAGAGTTGTCTTCTCTAATCAAGGAAGGTTGAGGTCCATATTTGTATTTGTTTGTGTTTGTAGACTTGGGGCATCATACTCCTACATAACACATTGAAAATGAAATTAGCATAGTTTAAAACGTAACACCTGAGAACATAAATGCAATAATGTGCTCACCTGCGTCTCAGGAACTATGTCATGGACTGTCTCAGAGACTATGTCGGGAACTGTCTCGGGGGTTGTCTTAGGGACTCTAAAACCCATAAATGTACCATGTGAGCTTCCTCTGCCGCCTCTACCTTTGGAGCAGCGACTGACACATGTACTAGACTCTAGGCCTTCACACGAACGAGAATTGTGCCCCACACCCCCACAGCGACCACACATCATGTTTAGATGTCTCCTGGGCAACACTGTCTCGCTTAGGGTTTCTTCCACATCTTGTATTCTTTGTTTTCGCAGCCTTCTAGGACGTCTTTTAAATGACGGTGGCGTAATTGGATCAAGATATGTCACAGAAGGCCACATTATTTTTCCACCAATAGGCCCAACAAAGTGGGAGTACATCGTGATGTATGTTTCTCGGTGGTAGCACTCATGCACAAAGTTCTTGGAGATCTCCTAATGAATTGCATACACGAGACTACATAGACACATGGTGTAATATCCTGAATTTTGTAGAGCGAAGCACAAGGTTTAAGTGATAATTTTGGGATGATAGGAGCTGAATTGGACAATTTAAGATATTAGTCAAGAGAAACGTAATTAGAATAAGTGAATTATAATACCCCGTTATGTTCATAAGTAGGTTAAGGGAAGATTAAGGTTATTAGAAAATGAGTTGATGATATTTGGAGCTAGACAGAACG
The DNA here is from genome assembly GCA_022433065.1 of Begonia loranthoides. Classification (NCBI taxonomy): domain Eukaryota; kingdom Viridiplantae; phylum Streptophyta; class Magnoliopsida; order Cucurbitales; family Begoniaceae; genus Begonia; species Begonia loranthoides. The sequence goes on along the minus strand of CM039468.1, from coordinate 20,678,806 downwards.
ATATCAACTAGATTTATAGTTAGTGGAATTAGTAAGAGAAAATATATTTGGACATATTTGGATATGGTATGGATATTGTAAGTACTGAAATCTTGAGAATAATAAGGTTTTTATCAATTATTGGAATTTGACTTGGGCAAAGGTGAAGAAAGTATAGTAGATCATATACTATAAGTTGGTTTAATTGATATCGATGTTCAAATATATATTTATGGATTTAGTGCATGTTGGTCTTGGATATAAGGTTTGTTTAAGTGATACAAGATTAAATTAAAGAGTTAGAAGATGATAGTTAGAGTTAAGAGAAGTAATATTGGAAGTAGTTAATAATGAGGTTATAAGGTCATATAAATGTATATAGTTTAATGAGAATATTCATATATATTGAGTATACATATGAATATAAATATCACATTAAAGAAATACGTGTACATATGAATAATCTTGGGGAATGATGTTGGCGGTCGATCGTGGCAATCGCATGGCGTGGTGTCGATCGACTAACATCATCGACCAGCGTGAAATGATGTAGTTTTCTGTATGGTTGGCGGTCGATTGCCCAAATGGAAATGACCATCCAACTTGATCGTCCACCAATTTATGAAGGTCATCTGGAGAAGTTTAACTAACACAAAAGATGAAAGGAATCGTCGTCTATAACGTTCGGACGTCAAAGAGTTGCTGGACATTGATGAGTTTCCATCCCTTAGCTCACCATCTTCACACGGACGCTGAAGAGTCACTGTGAGTGCCTATAAATAGATAGGGAGGGGAGCGATGTTTGACAGAGAACAAAAGGCTGGGGTTACTCTGTTGAAATTTTGTGAGAGCTGTTGTGAGGGTCTCAAGAATGGCAATGAGTTAGCGAAGCGTGTTATGAAGTTTGTGAGAGGTTGTGCTTCTGGAGACATGAGTTTGTGTGGGTATTCTGAAGTTTTGTTGGAGACCAAGAGGGTTCAGTGACTGGAGAATGAAACTGTTAGGAAGTTCTTTTGAGTGAGAGTCTGTAAGTTTTGGAGGTTAGCAGACAATGAGGAAGGAGTTGTTGCTTTGTGGTCTCTTGGGTTCTTCATATTCTTGGTGTTGTGGAATTGAAGAGAAGTAACTATTAAAGCTAAAGATTACAAGTAAGTGGTATTGCATGTATTTTGTCCGAAAGGGCCTACATCATGGAAATTAGGGGGTGTTTATTTGTTTGTTATAAAATGTATGTTCATTATATTTAAGTTTAGTTCCTTAGTTAGGATGGATCACGTTTTAAGAATATGATCGATGAACACATTAGATAGAATTGTATGTGCACGACAACGTTAAGACTCGGAATCCTAAAGTACACGAAAATGGAATAAACGTAAATAGCCATTTTTGTGGTCCAGTTGGATACGCCCGACACAGAAACTAAAGATAAGTAAACAGATGTTTGTGTGGTCTAGTTGGATACACCCGACGCATAAGCGGATCAAGTAACAGTAAAAGACAGGAAGAGTAACAGATAACAGAATTAAACAATAATTTACGTAAATAGTTGTTTTTGTGGACCTGTTGGTTACGCCCGGCACAGAAACTAAAGATAAGTATATAACTATGGTCTGGTTGGATACACCCGACATAGAAACATAATAAATAACAGTAAAAAATAGAAACAGTAATGGATAAGCAAAATTGAAAACTGTATACGATGTTACAAAAGTTATATGTGTATTTCACGTTTTACGTTTATACCGCTTACTGAGCTTTACGCTCATAATTAGGTCCCGTTGATGTAGGTAAGGAGCCGAAGATTAGATAAAGCTAATAAAGGATGTAGCTAATGGAGTATTGCCAGGTTGGGCATTTGTGTTGTTGGTGACATTGACCTTGGGGTTATGGCTCACAGAAATGGAATAATGTTTTAAGAGTTTTTAAGTGTTATTGGCTTTAAACTGTTTTAAGTAAATGTTTTAACAATGCTTGTTTAAATAGTTTTAAAACTACTGGTCTGTGGTATTTAAATGTAAAAGACTTCCGCTGTATATTTACTCTGAGTTTTATATGGTTAAGACTTCCACTGTTTATTACTCTGGTTTTCCATCATGCAATTGATTTAAAGAAAGGAAAATTTTAATATGGGAAAGAGTTACGGGATGTTACACACGGGATGCCAGTCAACTCCCACCAGTAACAGTTACAAGTACACTTGTCAAAATCAACATGGTACTATTCGTTACCATTGCTGACCTCAAACAACGCAGCGCCTGAAAACTAGGGAGTCCAATTTCAATCGGTAAGTTGTAGTCTGACAAGCCAATTCTTAACCTGCAGACACAAAAGGTCCATCGAGCGTGCCATCTTTTTTTTTTTTTTTTTTAACAATCCTACACATGATGTCCTTTCGTATGATCTCGAACATACTGAGAATCGGTTTGTCCTGGGATGGTAGGATGCAAGCGTTGAAGGACTCGCTCAGGTTGTTAAGGCTTATGTTGCACTTTAGGATGGAGCAAAAGACATGTTTGGGCCAACATCTCCCATCTATTTCTTGTAGATAGTTGTGGTCTGCCGGGTCAAACAAAAATAGTTTCGCCATCTATCTCTCAAAGTGCGCCTTTGTTGTAGCTCTAGAAGCGTCCCACATTGCATCCTTAAATAACCTGCCTTTCAATTATTTTTGAAAATTGCAATACAGGTGTCGAATGCAAAATTGATGGTTTGTTTGCCCTGCCACCTCTTTGACAGCTAGCACCAGCCCTTACAAAGATTCACAATATGAGTCAAACATTGGTACACAACGCATAACATAAACATAGAAGGCAAAAGCAATCAACCGCACCTTTTGTCAGTCAGAAATGATTGTCCACTCATTGTCGGACGGCGTGTTTAGAACATCAAGCAACAATTCCATAAACCAACTCCAAGAATCCATATTTTCCGCTTCAACCACTACTACAACAATCGAATATATTCCATAGTTCCTGTTGATGCTGACAGCAGTGAGCAGCTGGCTCGGAGTCATTTTTTTCAAGTGGCAACCATCTAAATAAATAACCGGTCTGCCACAGTTCAACAGACCCATCTTACATGCATTCAAATACATATAAATCCTTTTAAATGCACTCATCTCTAGCAGAACACATAGCGAGCTTCCAAGATTAGACCTTCGAATCTCCTTGGCATAGGACGATATGAGCTTGGATTGCTCATTGTCATTCCCTTCGTTAATTTTTTTGGCCGCATTTCTTGCCCTTCTAGCAAGGTTGGGTGTGATGTTGATGTTAAAATCCTTTCTATCTATCTCAATTATGAAAGAAATGTCTCAATCGGTCTGACTTTTAAATGTGTCCAAGTAATGTGTTGCCACCCATTTGGCAAAGGCATGGTGACTTTCCATCTTTCTCGAGCAAGTGTGAACGCCGTTATAACACTTTATTTGAAACGTTATTTCACCTTGCATTTTTTACGTGCATCCTACCTTGTAGGCATCCCTCAACTAATGAGCGTCACTGTGGGTGAATTTAATCCCGTACCCATTCTTCAAGGCATTATCGACAATTTCTTCTCTAATTTTATTCAGTGAACTATACTTCTTGCAAAAACTCATACCAGCAAATGTGCATTTTACTTGTGGTGGTCATAGAGGCCTACTCTTAGCCATGTTCATGTATTCGTCACTACTGGATTCATATAATGAATGGAGCTTCTCTTCATCTAAAGTTGCCGAGATGGAATGCACCACTATAGTAGTTTTGTCTCCAATTGCACATACCTCATTTGCCAAAACTGTGGACATGGGCCCCACTTCAACTTGCCAGTTAATAACATATTCCTCTACACTCCAAGATGCCATTTGGTGTTCAACAAATGCTTGAACTTTGCCAAAATGCAGTACACTTCAGCTCTCAAAAATCTCTAGGGTTCACTAACCTTTCACAAAATCACATAGAAAATCACGATGAGTGTAGTGTGAATTTATACAAGGGAGACGAGGCATGATGATCCACGGCAGATCATTATCAATCTATCGCGGATCATAGTAAATGTACGGCGGAACGTATCTGGATCTGCAGTAGAATGTTAATATTATAATGTTATTTTTAAAAATATCAATCCTCTGTGGAACAAAACATGTTCTGTCACAGAACGAAATCAATTCTTTTAACGCCAAATATGACGGCGATGTTTGTGGTGACTTTTTTCTATAGTGCAGTTGTTAATTTGTTAGCAAAAATAGTTTAGTGGTTGACTGGTCATTGATTACAAAGTACAATGGTTGATTTGTCATTTTCCCTAAATATAATCAAATGACATATAATAAATATGAATGTGAGCACTAAGTTCATGTATATAGTCATAACATAGCAATTTCCAGCTGTCCATTTTAAACTTTAAATACATAATACACATAAAAGAAACATCATATTTGATTTTACAGAATAACAAATATTTATAAACATAAATCACCCAAATTACAAACTCCCGACAAACCACAAGATCATCTCAAGAAAAAATGCTTATGTGTGCTACAAGCATGTGAAAGATCTTGGGTGATATTTCTTTAGTAAGTGGATCCGCTATCATGGAGTTTTTGTTTATGTCATCTACAAATATTTGACTACTCTAAACCATTCCTTAACAATAAGAAAGCTTATGTGGTCCAAGGACCCATTGAGAGCCAAGTCATGACCAAAGGCCAAGATCCATTGCAAAACATTAGAGGACCAATGACAAGATCAAGGACAAAGAAGATGTACAAAAATCTACATATTTTTATCAAGGAAATCCAAGACAAAGAGCCATCAAATGACAAGAAAAGACCCATGATGATGCTAATTATTAAGGAAGAAGCAATGGTGGACCAAGGAAGAATGGAAAGCAAACAAATATTGCTAAATTAGAAAAAGGGTCCTAAAAGCGTGTGCTAGCCCTAGCTGCAGCACACCGCGTGCGCCCCACTTCGCCAGGGTGTGCACCTCTCAACCAGTGCACATGTGCGCCTTGTTAGTGCGCCACATAAGAGCTCCTCACCTAAATCCCACGTGCCCTGTCAGTGCTCCTCGCTGCGTAGCCCAGCACACGCAGTGACCCAGCCCAGTGCTCGCCAGCCTAGGCCAACGTGTCCCCTGCGTGTTGCCACTATGCCTTGCGCCCACCAAAACCCTAGCCAAGACATTTTTTTTGTGTTTTTAGGTCATTGTACTATGTTTTATGTTTAACCTAGCTTTTGTCAATTTAAACAAAGGTGTAAGACCTTATTAGACACACTTTTGAGATTTATGAAAATTAAGTTTATTCTTTTGTTTGTGAGATTCTTTGAATTCTCTTTTTAAGTTCTTATTGAGGAACTTGATCGTCTTCAAATGCTTGCTTGAAAAGATCAAACTTGATAGCTTTTGATTCATCCAACAAGTTTGGTTTGGGTCAAGATACTATCCTCTTGAATCATAAATGTGTTTCTATGATTATTCAGTGTTGTTGTCATGTCTCGGATTTTCTAAAATCCTAGGTTTGCATCATTTGGTATTAGAGCAAAGGCTCCTACGATTCAAGGTATTATCTTTACAGTTTTTTTTCTATCTATCTTTCATTGTCTTCTTTAAATTTAAAAAAAAAAAAATTTCTTCTTCTCTTAGAAACTCTCAAGTTTTGAAATTTCTTTCAAATAAAAAAAAAAAGTGGTTGGAAACTTTCACAAAGTAGATATTCTTACTTGTCTCGAATCTCTAGAATCCGAATATCTAATCGATTTTCTATTTTTGCGAGTTTTAGAAATTCGCAAGGAAAATTTTAGATCCATTATATCTTGAAATTTTTGGGTTGGAAACGTTTGGAAAGTAGATATTCTTGCTTATCTCAATTTCTAGAATCCAAATATCTAATCAGTTTTCTATTTCTGTAAGTTTCAAAATTCACCTGGAAAATTCTTGATTCGTTAAATCTTGAGTTTCCTAAGGCTTATTGAGTTTATTTTTGCATATATTGATTTCTCACATCCCTTAGAGATCATATTGTGTCGAATATTTAGTCATTAACCTAATTTTGCAAATTTATGCATTTTACCGGGAAAATTTCTATTTTTGTGAATACCTTCGTTGTTTCAAGGTATCACCTCCAGTGATTTCTTTGTATACTCATTGATCATCAAATTCTTCAAAACGTTATATCCAAAGATTGATTCTAGTGAACACCTTAGTAGCTTGACTTTAGTCATTCTTAAACGTTGGATTTAAAGTTTGAAAAGTTTAAAATTTTCTAGTAACATTTGTTGAATTGTCTCTTGATTGAGTTCTTACTTTAAGAACCAAAAAAGGAGATTGAGTGGAAAAAGGCAAGAGGGAAAACTTATATTATAAAAGCCAAATTACGAGAGAAATACGAGTGGAGTGATTATCGAGCGAGTGTAAACACATGAGGGTGAGGAAAGGTCCATTTTATCACATCAATTTTCTTTCTTTCACTTATTACTTCTTGTTTAACATTCAGTTATATTGTTTGTCTTTCGCTTTACGTTTACTCTTTTGTGATTCATTGTTTTGAGATCGTGAGTGGAGAGGAGAGAGAAATGGATATAAAAATATTCATGAAGGCCATGCATGACCAATGTGCAGATCTTACTAGGAGGATGGAACGTTTGGAAATACCTTCACCTAAGAACTCTGTGGAAGGAGAGTTGACGACGCAAACAAGTTTGAAAATGAGGATAGACAATACTGAAGGGAAAGGTATGATAAGTAGACCGAGAGGATGGTGACCTAAGCCACATCAAGGTGAATATTCCTTCCTTCCAAGGGAAAAGTGATCATGAGACTTTCTTGGAGTGGGAATGAAAAGTGGATTCATTATTTGAGTTCAAAACTATACGGAAGAGAAAAAGATAAAGTTGGTCACAATGGAGTTCACGGACTATTCAAGTATTTGGTGGGACCAATTGGTTAAGAATTAGAGGTGTAATGGAGAGCCCCAAATTTGCACATGGGAAAGTGTGAAGATACTTATGAGGAAAAGGTATGTTCCGACACACTATTGCAGAGATTTGTTCCGAAAACTCCAAAGCTTAACTCAAGGATTTAAGAATGTGGAAGAGTATTTCAAAGAGCTAATATCAATGAGGATGAGGAAGCCACAATGGTGAGATTTTTGGGAGGCTTAAATCGAGAAGTTGCAGATGTATTAAATTTGCAACACTACATGGATATGGAAGAGTTGCTACATAAGGCAATCAAAATAGAGCGGCAATTAAAAGAAAAAGAAGCGCATCAAATAACTCGTGGACGGCAAGTTGGAAAAGTGATAAGTCAAACCCAAGGGAGGATCCCAAAGGTAAAATCACGGCTAACAATGTAATTCTGCCAAAAGGAGAGGGCAAAACTTGTACACCAACCCGGACTAGAGAGATCAAATGCTTTTGGTGCCAAGGATTTGGACATATTGCGTCAAATTGTCCGAACAAGCGAATGATGGTTTTATTGGATAATGGAGATGTGGAAAGCATGAGTTCAAGTGATAACGAAATGCCACCACTACAGGATTGTAGTGACGTGGATGTGGAAGAACTAGTTAAAGGAGAATTATTAGTCACAAGGAGAGCACTAAATGTGCAAGTTAAGAAGGACGACGACAAGGTCCAAAGAGAAAATATATTTTATACTAGATGCCATGTCAACAACAAGGTGTGTAATTTGATCATTGATAGTGGAAGTTACTCGAATGTGGCTAGTATGTTGTTGGTTCAAAAGTTAAAACTTGAAGAATTAAAGACCCCTAAAACCATACAAATTACAATGGTTAAGTGATTGTGGTGAAATCAAGGTGACGAAACAAGTAAGTATTGCTTTATCAATCAAAAGATACAAGGAATGAGTTTTGTATGATGTAGTACCAATGCAAGCCACTCATGTCCTTTTGGGAAAACCATGGAAATACGATAGAGTGGTCAAACATAATGGATTGAAGAATGAGTACTCGCTAGTTCAAAATGGGAGAATTGTGGTTCTAACACCCTTACAACCGTGGAAAGCAAGTATGGACCAATAAAGGATAGCCAAAGAATTCCAAAGCTACAAAGAGTTGAAAGAAAAAGGAAGGGAAATTTTAAATAATGGAGTAGTCAAAAAATTGAGTGGAATAGAAGATAGAGAAAAAGGCAAATATGAGAAAGGAGTCAAAAGAGTCAAAGAGAGAAAAGCCAAGGGGGAATTAAGCAAAAAAAGGCCAAGACGAAGAAAAGAAATTAGGGAAGAGAGAAAAATCGAGGAGGAGGAGAAAAAAAGAGTGGAATTTTGAGGGAAGACAAGGAAAGTAATGAGATGATTTTGTTAGTATACAAAGATGTTTATTTGACTTCTAATGAACTAACCAATTCTCTTTCAGTGGATGTTACCTCTCTTTTGTAGGAATATGAAGACGTGTTTCCAGAGGAGTTATCTAAAGGAGTGCCCCCACTTAGGGGAATAGAATATTAAATCAACTTCATGCCAGGTGCAACGATTCCTAACCGACTTGCATATCGAGTAAACTCAAATGAAACCATAGAGATACAAAGGCAAGTGGACGAATTGGTGGAAAATGGCCTAGTGAAAGAAAGCCTTAGCCCATGCTCGGTACCGGTTATTCTAGTCTCCAAAAAGGACAAAACATGGAGGATGTTTGTCGATTGTCGAGCGGTCAACAAAATTACAATAAAGTATCAACATCCTATTACTCGACTTAATGACATGCTTAATGAATTGTATGGTACTTGTTTATTTTCTAAAATTGATTTAAAGAATGGGTACTACCAAATTCATATGAAAGAAAGAGACAAATGGAAAATCACTTTTAAAACAAAGTATGGACTTTACAAATGTTAGTTATACCGTTTGAATTGTCTAATGCACCTAGCACATTCATGAGATTAATGAACCATGTTTGCGGCAATTTATTAGAAAATTTGTTGTGGTTTATTTTGATGATATATTGGTATATAGCAAGACTTTTGAACAACTTACAGAATATTTAAAATCCATTTTTAATGTATTGGGGTTAAATCAATTGTATGCCAATCTTAAAAATTGCACATTTTGCATGGAATCGGTAGTTTTCCTCGATTTTGTAGTAAGCTAGAATGGAGTATCAATGGATGAGGAAAAAGTAAGAGCAATCAAGGAATGGCCTACACCAAAGAACGTGAATGAGGTATGTTGTTTTCATGGTTTAGCAAGCTTTTATAGGAGATTTCTGAGAGATTTTAGTACCATTGCAATACCCATGAATGAATTGGTCAAAAAGAACGTTGAATTTAAATGGACTGAGGTACATAAAAGGGCTTTTAATCTATTAAAAGGAAAATTAACTAATTCTCCTTTATTAGTTTTGCCAAATTTTGATCAGACATTTGAAATTGAACGTGACGCATCGAGAAAAGGAATTGGAGGTGTTTTGATGCAAGAAATGAAGCTGATTGCGTATTTCAATGAAAAGCTTAGTGGAGCGGCATTAAATTACCCATCCTATGACAAATAATTGTATGCCTTGGTGAGGACATTACAAACATGGCCACAATACTTGTGGCAAGAGAGTTCATCATTCACTCTGATCACGAGAGCTTGAAGCATCTAAAAGTAAAAAGGAAAATTACAAAAAGACACGCCAAGTGGATAGAGTTCATCGAGACTTTTTTGTATGTCATCCATTATAAGAAAGGAAAGGGCAATGTAGTCACCGATGCATTGTCTCGAAGGTATGTTCTAATCACTTCTCTACAATTTAGATTATTGGGATTGAATTCATTCAAGATTTGTATGAATTGGATTTGGATTTTTGTCAAGTTTGGAAATATTGTGAGAAAATTGCATGTGTTGACTACTATAGACCTGATGGCTATTTATTTAAAAAAGATAAAGTTTGTATATCTAAATGCTCATTACGGAAACTACTTGTTAGGAAAACACATGGAGGAGGATTAATGAGATATTTTGGAATTGACAAAACATTGACTGTATTGGTTGAACATTTTTTTTGGCCAAAAATGAAGTATGATGTGATATCTATTTGTTTACCACATGATGAGTTTGCTTATGATCGAGTTGTGCATTTTACTACTTCATACTCACCTTTTGAGATTGTTTATGGTTTTAATCCTCTTACGATACTTGATATATTACCGTTGCCTACTAATAAATTTGTTGATTTAAATGGCAAAAGGAAAGCTGAGCTTGTTAGGGAATTACAAGCAAAGGTACAGGAAAATATTCAAAAGAAGAATGAGCACTATGCGCAACAAGCTAACAAAAGCTGCAAGGAAGTCATATTTGAACCTGAACACTGGGTTTGGTTTCATCTACGGAAAGAAAGATTCGCAAGACAATGAAAGAATAAGTCACAACCACGAGGGGATGGACAATTCCAAGTTTTGGAATGCATAAAAGATAACGCCTACAAGATCGACCTACCAAGCGAGTATGGTAACGTAAGCGCTACTTTTATTGTTAGTGACTTATCCTTTTATGATGTAGGAGATTCGACGGTGAATCTTTCCAAGGAGGAAGGGAATAATGTGATCCAATGACCCATTAAGAGCCAAGTCATGACTAAAGGCCAATATCCATTGCAAAATATTGGAGGACCAATGACAAGATCAAGGACAAAGAAAATGTCCAAAAATCTACATATTTTTATCAAGAAACTCCAAGATAAAGAGCCATCAAACGACAAGCAAAGACCTATGATGATGCTAAGTATTAAGGAAGAAGCAATGGATGACCAAGGAAGCATGGAAAGCAAATAAATGTTGCTAAATTGGAAAAAGGGTCCCAGTAGCATGCGCCAGCCCTCGTTGCAGCAAACCACGCATGCCCCAGTTTGCCAACTCACGCACCACACAACCAGCACCATAGCACACCGCACACACACACTCAATTTGCAATGCGTGCACTGTGCAGCTAGCGCCACACATGCGCCTTATCAGCGCACCATATCAACGCGCTTCACTACGAATTCAGCATCCCTGTTAGTGCACCTCTCCATGCAGCCCAACCCAGCTCATGCATTGACCCAGCCTAGCTCACGCCCTACGTGCGGCCACTGCGACATGCGCCCACCAAAATCCTAGCCAAGACCTTTTTCTTATGTGATGCACCAGCGAAAGGGGTAGGAAATGACCTGTAAATACTTGAAGAAATATAGAGACCAATCGGTGAGTAGTTGCTTGGCTGAAGGAATGATCAACCAGGTTTTTGGAGAACAACAGGCAAGGCGGTCGATCGAGTATGGAGAATGTAGGCGGAGATCAACCGATAATTCGTGATTTTGATCAGCTGGAGATTTGGGGATGATTGGGGCGGTCGATCATCAACATGCATAAATAATACAGGGGCTAACGATTTGGCTAGTGGTCGGTCAACTTCTGTGAAGGTGATCGACCAGTCCTTCAGATTTCCTTAATTTGCTGCAATTCACCTTTATGGAAACTTCAACTTTGAGAAGCCATATCTCCCTCAATTTGGAAGCTTTTTGTATGAAATTTGGAACATGACTTCTTGACTGAATGAAGAAAGAATACCTTCAAGAATAATGGAAATAACATCCACTGATTAGGAAATATACTTTAGAGAAGTCGAGTGGCCAAAAATAGTAAGTAGTTGTGACTAATGCTTCTATATGGATGATTTGTCAATAAAGCTCATTTGGAAAGTTGGACACCACTTCACACACTCTTCCTCCAAGGAGTAAGAATGTGAATGCCAATAAGAGAACTCACCCAACTTACAAGTCAGCCCAATCTTGTTATGTAACACACACAAGGAAACTTTGGATGTAACTCACCAAAGGTTTGAAAGAAGAATCACTCCAATTTCGAAAATAAAAGCAAAGCCTTTTTCTATTCAAATTTCACTTTCTTAGACATGTACATAAGGTTGCTTTAAATAGCCAATTACAAACTATGAATAGTAAATAACTAAACAAGCAACAATAACACTAAATCGGCTATAGCATAAGCTAAGTCAATACTTTACTTAATAGTTACTAGCTTAATTAACCAAAATATTATTTAAGTAATTCTTTCTTTCTTCTTCTCCAAGCTTTGATGTCTTTTGGTAGGTATTTCTTTCTTGAATTCTTCCACTTGGAAGGTTTTCATGTATTGACTTTCCTTGGTCTCCAAGCTTGGCCACTTGGGCTTTGCACAATATTTGCTCTCTGTTCCTTGGGCCTTCGACATAGCAAATGAACTCCACTTTTAAAAATCTACACCATTCTAGAAATCGTAGGAAGTCAGCTACAATTGTCATGAAACACATGTTTTGATATGACATTGTTCTGAATGCCAAAATCATTAAACACTCGTCAAATGTTAGAAAGTAGACAATTTTGTGAAGTCCATCAATTATTCTACAATTGTTCTTGAACATCCACTTGTGCTTGATTTCAAAGAACTCCATGATAATCTTGATTGATTGATTGATGATATGATGGATCCGTGGTTCATTATTATATTTTTAGGTCATTTTAATATGTTTTATGTTTAACCTAGCTTTTGCCTATTCAAACAAAGGTGTAAGACCTTATTGGACACACTTTTGAGATTTATGAAAATTAAGCTTATGCTTTTGTTTGTGAGATTCTTTGAATTCTCTTCTTAAATTCTTATTGAGGAACTTGATCTTCTTCAAGTGCTTGCTTGAAAAGATCTAACTTGATAGCTTTCGATTTATCCAACAAGTTTGGTTTGGGTCAAGATACTATCCTCTTGAATCATAAAGGCATTTATGTGATTATTCAGTGTTGTTGTTGGGTCTTGGATTCTCTAAAATCCTGGTTCGCATAAAAAACTTAGTGTTGATGTGTTTAATCTCCAATGTTCTTCTATTGCTATTAGAAAATAATATAGTTGATTTGTTGTCACACAATAACCTACGTGCTTTTGAATCCTTTTGACAATTTGAAGTCCCATGCAAAATATATTAGCCATAATCAATCATTTTATATGCCATAACATGCTATAAATTCTATAATCATAATGGAAGAAAATATAAGTGATTGCCTAGCACTTTTTCAAGAAAATACCTCCTCTAGCTAATACATAAATTTAGTTAAATGTGAACTTTTGACTATTTTTTCATCCAACAAAATCAAATTCAAAATACCCAATGATCTCCCATTGATCTCATTTCTTGTATATGAGAATATAATTCTTTATTCTCCATAAGTATCTTAATACCTTTTTAATTTTTTTCAAATAATTTAAGGATTGGACTTATATCTACCTAATATCCTAATTACATACACGATATCAAGAATCGTACACATCTAAACATAAATAAGACTTCTTATAGTTGATGCATAAGAAATCTTTTGCATCTCTTTAGTTTCATATTCACTTTAGGCATTCTTCTTCATTAATAATGTGTGTTTTATCCTCAAGTTTATCACTTGGTTACATTCTTATATGTCATATCTTTTGAAAGACATAACTTTTAGACGATAGTTCAGTGTACCTCAAATATTATTTTGATATATTTGAATTCCAACAACAAAAAAGGCTTCAACAAAATCTTTCACCTCAACTTTTTCTTATAGAAATCTCTTAGTTTTGTGTAATAAACTAATATCATTGCATGCAAGTATATGTAATCAACATATAAAACTTGAAAAATAAATTAACTCTCACTGATCTTATGCTATACATAATCATCTATCAAATTCATCTCAAAACAATAAGAGATGACAACTTGATGAAATTCATGGTACCATTGATGAGAAGCTTGCTTATGCCCATGGATGAATTTCTATAAGGGAAATTAACAAAAAAAATTCTATAGTATGGGGTCAGCGACAAGTCAAACCTTAAAGAAATTTCATGAACAACTAAAATATCGAACTATGGGAAATGAAAAACACAATCCTCACAATCACTTTTTCCATTAACAAAATGTTAAGACAAATGATGGAGTAATGTTTTCCGCTTAGAAAATGCCAAGGACATCACTTGGACCTCCAACGAACGTAACCTTGGACGTCATTCAATGACGAGGGACGCATAAGGTTGATCCATGAGGAGACGGATGTTCATGGTGGAAGAGGGTCACATTATGGTAAAGGTGTTCACATGCAAGGCACAACTATTTTAAATGGGAGCAAAGTCGCACACGAAGGTTGTTGACCGTTGGATGAATGAGTCAGATGTTCTTCAGAGCTGGGGGACATCTGCCACGGGAAAATGGATGTTGAGGATGGATTATTGAAAGACAACTTCATCCCCAACTTAAAACAGTCATCCATCTACCAACAACAGAAGTCCTTCAGCTTATGACGGATGTCCCCAACTTAAAACAGATGTCCCTCGCTTAAAACAGACATCCCTCCGCTTACGACGAACATCCCCAATGCCTTTAAGGATGCCTTTGGTCTATTCTGGCCGTTCGTTCTCTTTAAGAGACATATGTCCCTTCATCCAATGGCCATGAACCTTCATCCGCCACAGCCCCTCCTCTAATCTTGGACGTCCATCCTCGTTGCAAAATGTTTATCTCTTCATCCGGCAGCCACAATGGATGTCTGTCTCCACATGGATCAGCCTTGGGCATCTCTCATCATTGAAGGACATCCAAGGATATATTTGGATGTCCATTGAAGGTCCAGGTGACCTCCTTGGCATTTTCTAAGTGGAAAATATGACTTTGGCAGTTGCTTCAATATTTTTTTACGGAAAACATGACTACGAGATTGACAATCTTCATTTCCCATAGTTTAAGGTTATAGTCTAGTTGTTTGCAAAAATTTTTTAAGATTTGACTTTTCGTTGATCCCAAACTATAGGGTTTGTTTTGTTAATTTCCTTTTCTTTAATTTACAAAATTAAATCCTTAGAATCATCAAATGCAAAGTGTTCTTGTTGTGCCATATAAATTGTTTCGTTAATGTTATCAAATGTGAAAGGCAATCTTAACATCCATTTGATGAATCTCAAAATCAAAATGAGCCATAATTATCATCATTATTCCAAAAGAAACTTTCCATGATAGTTGAGAGAAAGTCACTTTATAATTGACGCACTCCTTTTAAAGAAAGTCATTGCCAACAAGAATAGTCTAATGTTGCCCTTCAAATCTCTTTTAGTTTTAAATATTCATTTATAACCCATGAATTTTAAACTTCACGCCTTGTGTCGAGATCCCAAATTTCATTGCCCAGCATGGAATCTAACTTCTCATTTGTGACATCAATACACTCATAGAAATTTTCATGCCTTGGTGGAAGCTGATTGGATCATCTTCCTCAACATTTTTACCTCATGTTCTCACAACAATACAACATAATCATTTGAAATCATACTTGTACTCTCTTTAGTAGACCTCCTTAATGACATTAGCTCTTAAGAATGTTGAATTTGTTCTCCCAGAGTGATCTTCTTAATATGTTCATTAAGAACTTTGACATTTTTTTCAGATTGGCCAATTGATTAATATCAATAGCAACTAACAAAAGAGAAACAATATCTTCTTCAAATACAATATTTTTAACATTAACTCTGTTAGAGTTCGGTGTGACCTAAATTCTAGTTGGGTCAAGTTGGACCCGTATCCAATATTAGGATTTTTAATTTACTCTATATATTGATGTTTGAGTTGCAAAACTCATAGCACCTTAATTTCCTATTAGTAAATTTCTCATATGCTCAAAGTTTTTTCCAGTAAGGGTTTTCTATGTAAATCTTGGTGTCCCTACTTCACGTGTTTTTCTTTTTCTAATTTCGTGTTCGATTCTCAACAATTAGTCAGAGCGAGGTTAAGAGTTTCTGTAGTGAGATAGAACAAATTTTGTGTGCTTGCAATTTTGTGAAATTTACAAATTGGGGAAAAAGAAATTAAAAATAAAAATAAAAAAGGAAGGAATTTTTTGATTCCTCTGTTGTGTCTTCCTTCTTCATCATAGAAGAAGACAAGCCTTAAATTGTCGCTCCTCCTATCGCTAAGGAGAGAGAAGCTCTCACCATTCTACCATCATCAACGAAAGCCAAACACCGCCAAATGAGAGAGCAACCAGTTTCTACCGACCACTGCTGCTTTGGTGTGTAACAAGTTCTACTATGAAGAAGGGTCTGGTGCCGGTTGACTGTCCCTATCGATCTGCCATCGTGAAGCCTAATCTCACGTTTGAGTGTATTACTTCAGTCTATCACAAGTTCTATTGCAAAAGACCAGTCGAGCAATCTTCCCAATCAGAATACAAGATTTCTATTATGGCAAGTGAAGATGCGAGATGTGCTCGCATAGATGGAATTACACTAAGCATTGTTAGGGCTCGATAAAATGTCAATGTCTTGGAGTGATTAGGAAAAATTTTGAAATGATAGAAAAGCTCTATATTTGGTATGTCTGCTTTGTCAAATCAGATTTTGCAGGACATTCTGAACAAGAAATCTACCATAGAATTATGGGTAAAATTAGAGTAATTGTGTATGAAGAAAATCTCTACTAGCAAGTTGTATTAAAAACAATGACTTTATTCTCATCAGTTGATGGAATAAGCTTCTAATATAGATTACTTGATTTCATTCGAGGAGTTAGTTTCAAATTTGGAGACTATGACATACAAGTGTATGATGAAGAGAATTTAGGAAAAGTCTAACTTTGGAAGAGGTTTATGGTACTTTGTTATTGTATGAAGATTTTCATGATAAAAGACTGTAAGTGTACAGTGTCAATATTTATAGTATAATGATAAATAGAGTTGTTGAATCCACAGGAAATATGTAATTTATTAATTTTACTAAGTACTGATCTAATTAATTCTAACTTTATAGGGATAATTAAATTTGATTTTTTTGAAAACTAAAATAAAATAAAATAACTAAATAAAACAAATCACTAATGGAAAGTCTTTAATTCAGAAAAGATCTAAAAGATTGATTTCATGAATATTTGGCATATTATTAATTAGATTCAATGTTCCATAATTGAAAAATTATTTATAAACCAAAAACCCTAATTTGTTAAACTCCTATCTCTCGAGTGATGAGCTAACCTCAATTCCTAAAATCACAATTTCAATATCTCTATAAAAATCATTCTTTTAATCATTCAATAAAATTTCATGGTTTTCTAATTGATTTTGTAAAACTCCAACACTCTCTCGATTTGTTAAATCTTTACGTTGTAATATTCAGATCATAATTAAAATTACCTCTCTCAAGCATCAAACCATAAATATAAAATCATTCAATAAGTGACTAGCAAATTGAAAGCATGAAGAACATAATATCTTAAATAAATAATTAATCAAACCAACAGAATATTCAATCATTTAAAATAACACTTAAAATAAACGATCCATATCTCCTCTAGAAAGAGAGAATTTGTTCAACATAATCAAAATAAAAACAATGAAAAACATGTTGAATATAAGAAAATCAATGATAAGAAATAGGTGGCAGAGAAAATCTGTCTCTAGATGTTACTGTAATGGTGTAACCCATGTGTTGGTCTTCTTGTCCGACGTTGAAAATCTTTTCTGACCACTCTCCAAAAAGCATCTCGAGGGTGTTGAATCTACCCTCTCTCGTCAGGTTATTCTGTATTTATAGAGCATTCATTAGGGTTTCCAAAATCTCTAAAAGAATATTTCAAAACGTGCCGGATTTCGTAATTTTAGAAAGTGAATCTAGTCTTGGGTTGCAGCTCCACATTTTTGAGCCGCGACTCAGGGTCTGATTTTGTGCTTAGGCCATAGCTTAGGCATTCTGAGCCACAACTCACAACCTTTGCTTGTGTGGTTGGGTCGTAGCTCAACAATCCTAAGTTGCAGTCCAACAGCTACTGCTTGACACTGATTTTTTCCCTTTTTTTCTCGACTTAAACTTCCAAATTTTGCTATTTTCCATCTTTATTTCACCCATTTGATTATTTATCTACATCATAACTTAAAATAGGTTAAAATTACCAAAAAATTGAGAATAAGCATCAAGCTTTGCTTATAATTATGATCATAACTCTTATTTTTATAGAGTTATCAATTATCCGTTATCAAAGGAGAAAATAAACCAGATTGTTATTATATTTGAGTCTCGAGGTGTAGGATTCGTCGTTCAAAGAAGAACAATAGAGTCAAATAACAAAGGCAGTGACAATGTTCAGGGTTCGAAGGGCAAATCAAAGTCAATGAACCATGATAGAACCTGTTACTTCTATCAGAAGAATGAGCACATTAAATCTAAATGCCAAAAATTGCACAATGAAATTAAGAGAGTTGCAAAGAAGGGAATACAATTGATGACGTCTGGTTAACTTGTCACAGAAGAAAAAGACTATAGTGATTGAGATTTTCTAATTGTGTCATAGTAAAACTCAATGTTAAACAATGATTGGATTCTAGATTCAACTTGTTCGTTTCATATGTATTTCAACTTGGAGTGGTTTTCAACATATGAGACCTGTAACGACCCAAGTTTTATTTTTTTTTAAAATATCGTGAAATTTAAAACTTTTCTTTTTCCAAAAACATAATAAGATTTTCATTTCATAAACCCGATCATTAAAATTCTTTACTTAAAACCTTGTTATAATTGCAGCGTCAGTAATAAAATTCTTTTCGTTTATAATTAAATACCTTGCATTATTAAAACGATAATTACCTTTTGGAAAATACAGTGAAAGACTTATTAGTTAAACAAAACATTTAAATTAATTATATAACAAAACCTTTTACAATTTGTTTCCATTTAACTTCTTTTAATCCAGCCAGCCACAAGACTCGTGCGTGCAAATCTTTCATCAACTGCTCCAAAACCATTCTCGTACTTAAAACTACATCATGGAGAAAATAATGAGCCTAATGCTCAGCAAGAAATAGGATGAATTGCAATGCTCATGCTCATACGTGCTCATACAATGCATTACAGTAAAGAACTTATCTTTTCTGGTATACCGAGAGAAAAGATACATCCTATGGTCATGTGGCTATCCGTCACTCCGATGAGGAGATACATCCTATGGCATCACCATCAATGACTGTCACCATTCTCTTTTGTTTAAGACTTTGGGGATTTCTGGAACAACAGAAGAGGATATGTCCTATGGTCCATGTGGCTAACCGTTGCTCCGATGGGGAGATACATCCTATTGTGTCGTCACCAATGGATCGTCACAAAATCTCTCAAACCCCATATGCCTATTTACATTTATTATGCATGTCATGCAATATGTCAACAATTTCATAAGCCCTAAGCATGATGCGTGTATGTTATGCAATATATAGTTCACTCAATGTACAGAGTATACCAAAGAAAGCATAATAATCAAAACAGTGGTATATCACAATATGCTTGAGCTTAAACAAGTCATTCTATCCTTTTTACATTTTCTTTTTTTGTAATTTATAAGGAACCATCAAGAGCACTATCAAATTAAACTAAATTTGCCAAACGAGATCAAGTAATTTAACAAGGAACAATATATCAATTAACAAGGAGAAATCTCTGGATTCAGAAATGCATTCATCCCATCATAGTAAGAATCTTCCAAGCCTAAAGTACTAATGCTAACAAATAGCAAGATAATGCTTTAAGCCACCTCTCCATTGTCCATTTCTTCAAGGTTAACAATCCATCGAGTCATATTTAATTATAAATTAAAACCAATGATAACACAATACTTCACAGAGAGGCGGTAAGAGGAAAATACTTCATAATAAAATTTGTGACAGCCTTTAACTAACTACATGACATGTAGAATCACAATCATTAATAATTTAACAACTATTCCCTAGCATCACTTCCAATAGCCAAAATCGTCTAACCTAACAGTTTAGAATTCTCTGTAGATATTCCAAAATTATAGTGAACTAGTTTCTCCATCAATATGAATAATCAGTAGTTAACAATCCAACTATCAAGGGCATATTTACATACAACATCAATGGTCAAGTTTCGAGTATTTAATGTTGTATACATCAGTTTTCATCCAACAAAAATCAACGTTTAATTAATTGCATGATGTTAACTCACAGTAGGAAATTCAAGCAACAATCTATACTTGGCAATAACAACCAAAGCAGAAGAGTTTGTAACAACCAAAACTTGTGAGGTAAGACCTCCTCTGGCCACTACACCTATTTCTTACCTCCTTAATATTAGCAGCAAAATTTTCTCCTCTTCACAGACAACAGTACCTCGAGCAACCAAGGAGTCTCCAACAAAAAATCTTATGCACCTTCCCTCACCCAAACTCTTGAAGAAATAGACTTCTCCAACGCATTCACTCACTATCTGCTCTCTGTCTTACCTCTCCTTTTACTTCCAACTCACTCAGTGTCTCTTCTCCTCCTCCCTTCGGGTATTCCTTCTCTCTTTTATCCACTCTATGTACGCATTATCCTCACACTTTCCAACTCACTCTCTCTTCCTACATCCTCCCACTTTTTCCAACTCACTTTCTTTCTTTTCACTTTCTCTTTGTTACACATTCTCCCACTCTTTCCAACTCACTCTTTCTTCATGCATTAGCCCACTCTTTCCAACTCACTCTCTTACACATTCTCCCACCAACTTACTCTCTTTCTTTTGACTCTCTCTCTTACACATTCTCCCACCAACTGACTCTCTTTCTTTTCACTCACTCTCTCTCTCTCACCACTCCCTCCAGTCACTCTATCTCTTCATGTACTTGCCAATATAACCAATAATTTCACCTTTCTTTCTATTAAACAATAAGTTCCCTCCATTAACTTAATAATTTTCAAACAATAATCCACAATCCACTCCATAACTCTCCCTCTCTCTTTTCCTTCAGTATACATTGGCCTGCGGTTTGTTTTTCTTTTCCCCTCTTAATTTCTTGACCTGGTCAAACCAACCAGCATACCGAACCAGCGTGAACCAAACCGGTTCACCTCTCATAATTCCATTCAAATTTTCTTTTAAATCTTTAATTCCAACTAATCCCCTTTGTTTTATTTTTCACAAATCCTCACCTTCATTTAATTAAATTATATTCAACCCAATTCCAATTCTTGAATTATTCTGATAATATTGCTTAATTATTGGTCCAATTTAATTTATTTGATTCAATTTCCCAAATTAATTTTTCCATCAAATAAATTCTCAATAATTATCCAATTACCCAAAATTAAATTTCTCATCATATAAATCCTCAAAAATCCAATTATACCCAATTAATTTCTCAATTATTTTTACTTAATTCCGTTACAGGAAATCAGGATATTACGTTCCATGAGAAAATCGCCCAAAATCTCCAAAATTCACAATTACCATTATTTTTAATCCCGATCAAATTTTGGGATATCACAAGACCATTTCAAAAGGTGGTGTGATAATGGATAATAACACACCTTGTAAAGTAGTTGGTATTAGTACTATTAGAATTGTAGTGTTTGATAGAGTTATCAGGACACTGGGCAATGTGCGACACGTTCTTGATTTGGAAATGAATATAATCTCGTTTGAGTACTCTAAACTTGAAAAAGTACAAGTACAGTGTTGTAGGAGGAGCTATGAAGATCAGTGTTGGTGTTCTCGTCATATTAAAGGGGCACAAAAGCTTTGCATATTTGTATATGTTAAAAGGTGATATAGTAACTGGTAATTACAGTGCAAATTTGTGAATTCACCTTCTAAAATTTTTTTTTGAGAAAACTCAGAAAAGGTCAGATTCTCAGGTGAAGTTCAAATTGGGATCTAAATTTACATCAGAGCTGATGTATCAGTTTATTATAGATGTTCAGGGTGATGCAGTCACCACATCATCAACAATTTTAATTTCACATCAGAGTGGTATTGTTAAAGTTGTTTCTCCTCTTCATCTATGCGTTTAAAGTTTAAATTTTATGTTGGAGAATCGAGCTTAAAAACTCAAATCTGAGTTTTTTCTGGAATATATTGGTAGATTTAGAGTTAATGTAAGAGTATTGACCGTTTGAAGGCAAAAATGGAGGAAACAACTCATTTCTATCGCAAAAACTACACAAGAAGGTTCCCCCAACGACCTCTGGTTGTGCCTCGTTGACTGCGAAAGAGGCTGAGAGTTTCAGCAAGCTTGGGGTTGATTTGCGGCCAACCCCGGCTGGAGCGATTACCTATAGCGATTGACCACACCATCTGGATGGTTGACCGTAGCCTAAACTAGTCAACTGCTACAGTGTCTAGTTCGACCACTGAATGTCCCTAGTAAACTGTTGAAGGTCCCAGGTCCAATGCACTGTGCCATTTTTCATATTTTTGAGCCGTTTAGACGTCAGTTATGACCTTTCTACTATTCCTTTTTTATTCTTTTATAGGAATTCTTGACCTTTGACATGTTTTTATACTCAAATGAGTTTGTGGATTTTGAGCCAATTCACAATAAAGGTCACTACAAAGGTAGGGATTTTATACTTTATCGAATTGCATTGTATCATGGCTTTCAAACTTTATTTTGTGACTTGCCAAATATGAAAACCTGATAAGGAATGTTCGATAGCACATTAGAATTTATATTACATATGTATACACGAGTTTTACACATTTCGCTTTACGTTCAGAGTATTTCTTGAATTGCTCTCTCACTGATATGGGAAGATGAATCCTCTGGGTACTTTGAACGGTCACGGTGTCAAAGTATCCCAAGGCCATCTTAGCACATCTTCTACTGCGTGAAGATTTTTTGTTTGTGCGCTGTGTAAAAATGGGTAATAAGGAAGGGTTTATGCCTCCTTAAGTTTTGAATCCCTAAACCTTATCAGGGTGTATTTGTTTTGGGTTGTGTCATTGTTGATTGGTTTACCAACAACCCTTGTGAGGTAGCTTGATCTTTGGGTCACTGTCATAGTTCTTCCTCTAAGCTTATGAGATGTTGTCATCTTTGGACTATTGCCTTTCGATCCGTTTGTATCGGAGGGATCCTTGAGTGATTCTACTTTTTTACAGATGCTTATTTATAACTTGCGAAAAATGACGTAGGGTTATTTTACTATAAGTGTCTAGGTATCTAGTGATGTTTTGGTGATTGCCTCATCGATGGCTCATGGAACCTGTTTTGATGGTAAAGAATATTTTAGAAATGATTTTAAACTCATGCATGACACTAGTATGAGGACTACATTTTTCTTCATCATGGTTTTGAAGTGAAAAGATAAAACTAGTTTTAGATGCATTGCATTTAGTATAACTTTCTCACTGAGTTATTCACTCACCCCAATGACCCCTCATTCCAGGTAAGGGCAAAGGTAGCCAAGAGTAGCTATTGGGTAGTTGATCTCCCTTATTTTTTCCTTTTGATTTCTTTTGACGGATATTTGTACTGGTGCAGACTTATCTGAATTTAGGCCTATATAAAAATATTTGTATAATGTTTGGACTTTGAGTTTGATGCACAATATTTAGTTTATTTAAGCTATTATTTATCGTGACCACTATGTGAACTTAGGCCCATCTCGTGTGGACTACGACTTTGATTTGTGTTTAAGTCTTCTACTGTGAACCAAGCCTTAGACTAGATGATCGGGTTCTCTATGAGAATTGAGTCGTTTGACCCAATGTTTTTGTTAGGTCCTCTTCCAAGTCATGACAGAAATAAATTGGTATTAGAGCCTAAGGTTTTCCACAAACTTCCAAGTAGTGATTGCTTGAGAATTTAATAGTGTAAAGTTTGTACGATGTCTACTATGCATAAGGAATTTGATGATCAAGTGTAATTTATTTTCTCAGAATAGTCGAGAATGACACTGAAAAGGAATCCTTGTAACCAAACCAGGATGACATTGTTGATCCTATCACATCCATGATAGAGGTGCTGTGAAGCTTGTCGACCTTTAGTACAACTCAAAATCCTAGCATGACTTAGATGACATATTTTTTAGAGTTCTCTCATATGAACCCGTCCGTTTTTTAGAATGGAACAAATCTTGTAGAGGCAGAGAATTGGCTATAAGAGACTGAGCTTAATTTTTTGAGTCATTGCTAGTTCTTGAGGAGTATTAGGTTGACATCACTGCCCACTACTTGAGAAGTTCGCCCAAAGTTGGTGGAATTGTGGCACAATTGATGGATTGGAAGGACTTTTCTGAGTTTTTCAAAGCCCAATACAATAGCAAGGAAGATCAAGACTCATTGTCAAGGGCATTGAATGACCTGACTCAGGGATCGATGACTGTAATGAAGTATTATGGTTCGTTCCTTGAGCTCTTGCCTTTATTTTAAAAGGATTTCAACAAGAAATCAGATAATCAAGTTTCAACAAGCCTTGAGGTAGAAGTTGTAGTAAGGTATAATCCTAATGTTATATAGTTCTCTTCTGGAAGTTTTTAAGGCCACTTAAAGGATGGAGCGAGTATATAATGCCAACTACGATAGTTGCCAAGAGAAACAGGTGAAGAAAGAAGAGAGAAAGGCTACCATGAAATATTAGTAAAAGTTTCAAGGACAGGAGTCCAATGGGGGTCAAACCCCAGTTGCCAGTATTGAGTCGTCTAGTAGTAGTCGGTATAGTCTTTATACCTGCCACACTTATGGACAACCAAGGCACTTGAAGAGAAAAAACTAATAGAATTAGCAACAGCCACCACGTTAGTCTTTCTCGTCGTCCTAGGGTAGTGCTGCTTGGAGTAATCCTAGAGATAGACGTCATTTTGTCAGGCCATCTGTCCAACAATTCCAAGGCTAACATTTTTTCACGCCCCAGTAGCAGCAATCATATCCTCGACCATAGTTTTATTTCCAATACCAACTAACCAATCTAAATTTCAGAGGCCGATAGGTTATCAACAGAGCTATAGGTCTTGTCCTTACCCGCAGTAGAGGTCTAGTGATTTTTGAAAGTCATCATTTTATAGCAGTGGTGCTTGCCCAAGTTCAGTTAAAGGTGGTCGTGAGAAGGGCCATAAGGGCAAGGAGAAGGTCTCAGGGCAAACCTATGTAGAGGACAAGACAGAGTACTTCAATGGCCATGAGGAGCAAGGTGTCATCAATGATACTATTCTTATCTCTCGCTCTTTTGCACGAGTGTTTTCGATATCAGGTTGACACACTCCTTTATTTCCTCTATTTTTGTGTCTGTTTTGGGTTTGTTAATTGAGGCAATGGAATCTTCATTGGCTCATAGCACTCCCCTAGGTGTTTGGAGTGGAGTGTCTTCAATGTGCAAAACAATCTATGTGATTATTGATGACTACAAGTTTTCTGCAAACTTAGTTGCCTTGCCAATGAGTCAGTTCGATGTGATTTTAGGTATGGACTAGTTGAGGAAGTATAGAGCGACTGTGGAGTGTCCCCTAAAGAGGGTCACAATCATTTCAAAAGATGGACTGGTTGTTGTTTACAACAATAGTCCTAGTGTGGTAATGACTAACCCTATTCTACTGACTTGTCTGGATTGCCACAGTGGATTTGAGTAGTACAAGAGTCTCTTGTCGGTTAATGTTGATAGCAAGACAACTAGCAAGGAAATGGATATCACAGTTGTGAGAGAGTTTCCAGATTTGATTCTCGCATAGAAGATGGCTCCAACAAAGTATTCTGATTTCTGAGTTGAAAAAGTAGTTGGATGAGTTGAGAGATCATGGATTCATTTGTGAGAGCGTGTCTCTTTGATGTGCCAATGGAAGGAGGAAAGATACTTAACCTGAGTGGTTGATCAATGCCAGGGTCTAAATGACCAGATGCTGTAAAAGAAGATGAGGTAGGTTGATTCAGCAATGGCAGAGAATGACCACAATTGATCGTCTACAAAATCAAAGAAGAAAAAGTGGCCAGATGGCTGAAGGAGAAATAAAATAGATTTCACTATCCCCAGCTGGAGCGGTCAATCGGCTGAATAAGGGGAACAACCATTCGGTCGAACTTTCAATAACTTTGACGCAAATCTTCTTTATGGAAACTCAGACTTTGCAAACCAATATCTCCTTCAATTTGAAAGCTTTCTTTATGAAATTTAGACCAGGACTTCCTTGATGAATAAAGAAGAACTCTTCTAAGAAATAATAGTGAGAAACATCACAAATTTAGAAATATGCACGAGAGAAGTAAATTCCCAAAAAATAGCAAGAAGTCATAATTTGCACTCCTATATGGAAGACTTTGCCAATGTAACTCCTCTTGAAAGTTGGACACCACTTCACACACTCTTCCTTCAAGAAGAAAGAGTATGGATGCCAATAAGAGAGACTACTCAACTTACAAGTAACCTCAATTTGTGATGCGACACACACAAAGACTCTGGATGTAACTCACCAAAGGTTTGAAAGAGGAATCACTCCTATTTCAAAAACCAAGCAAAGCTTTTTAATAATCAAACTTCACTTTCTAAAACACACATAGTAGGTGGCTTTATATAGCCAATTACAAACCATAAAATATGAAATAATAATAATGGAAAACAAGCTAATACTTGGTCATACTTAGCCAATTACTATACTAGGTTTATGTAACTTTATAAAGTATTTATTTAACTATTCTTGGCTTTCTTTTCCTTGAAGTTTTTATGGCTTTTGGCAGCTACTTTCTCTTCAAGTTGTGCTACTTGGATGATTGCCATATCCATGCAATATTCAGCCTTCCTTTTGTCTTCTTGTTTGGCCGATTGGAAAGTTTCCCTATTCTCTTCTTCCCTTAATCTTTCTTGCTCTTTAAACTTGTCTCCTTGGGATTCTTTCCATAGTAGAATATGAATGGGCCTCCCTTGGTCTTCTTGGGTTGGTGGCTCTTCTATTTGGGCCATAATTGAGCCACCTTCCAAATGATCGGAAAGGAAGGTGTTGATGGGATCTTGGGCCCTTGCCTTTGTGAAGGGACCTTGTAGTCCATCATTCTCTCCAAGTTTTTGAGGATTGGGCCTCAAATCCTCTTTGAGTTTTGGCTTTATGTTATCCTCTTTGTCTGTACAAAGGAGAGATAAATCTTGTTGGTTGCAAGTGGTGGAGTTCCTTCGAGATGGAGCATCGGCCACCACATTAATGTCTCCCTTCTTGTACTTGATGAGGTAAGGATATCTTTCTAGAAATTCAACCTATTTACCATGCCTTTGATTCAATTTACCTTGACTTTGAATGTGCTTAAGAGCTTCATGATCGGTGTGAATAATATACTCCTTTGAGAGGAGGTAGTGTTGCCATACTTCAAGTGCTCTTATAACCAAATAGAATTCCTTGTCATAAGTGGAGTAATTCAAAGCAGCCCTTTCAACTTCTCATTAAAGTAGGCTATAGGCTTGCCTTCTTGTATAAGTACCACTTGAATTCCTACTAAGGATGCATCAAAACTAGGATAAAGTTGAGCCAAAAGATCCCGATTCAATATAAATTCATGAGGAAGTGGGATCTCCTTAGGATCTACTCCAGCGTTTAGAAATTGGTTAATCGGTAAAGATACATGTACTTGATGCCCCACCCAAGAAAGAGATCCAAGTCCTAGTAGACCTGCTAAATGGTGATTCAACATGGATTCTACATCTTGGAACCAAGCCAATTTTGGAGCAGCATCACATTCAATTTTAAACACTTCGCTAAAATCGGGCAATATAAGGATCGGGCAATTGCATAACTTTTCTTTGATTTCATCGAAACTTCATTGGCATGCATGATTCCTTGAAAAATCCTTTCCTTTCTTTGTGCAATTCGTTATGGGGGCCACTATGGTGCTAAAAATTGGATAAACCTTCTATAAAAAGAGGCTAGGCCATTAAAATTTCTCACCTTGGTAATGCTTATAAGGGTAGGCCATTCATAAATAGCTTTTATCTTTGATTCCTCTACTTCCATTCCATACTCAGAGACGATGAAGCCAAAGAAATAGACTATTTCTTGTGCAAAAGAACATTTCTTCAAGTTCCCATAGAATTTGGCAAACTAGAGGACTTTGAAAGTCTTCTAAGGTGCTCAATATGTGAAGATAAACCCTCACTATAAACCAAGACGTCATCAAAATAAACCACCACAAACTTCCCTAAAAAGTCTTTGAGTATATGGTGCATGATCCACATGAAAGCGCTTGGTGCATTTGATAATCTTAAAGGCATAACCATCTATTTATAAAGCCCATACTTGGTTTTGAAGACTGTCTTCCATTCATTTCCTTCTCTCATTCTAATATGATGGTAACCACTCTTCAAGTCGATTCTCTGGAAAAAGAGGCCCCACTCAATTCTTCCAACACATCTTCAAGTTGTGGGATTGGAAATCGCCACTTGATAGTGATTTGATTAATAGCCCTGCTATCCACACACATCCTCATGCTTCGATCCTTCTTTTTGCACTAATAGTGTCGATACGACACATAGACTTAGGGAATCTCTTATAAAACCCTTGTCTAATAGCTCGTTCACTTGCTTGTGTAGTTCTTTGGCCTCCTCCAGATTTAGTCTATAAGGGTGTCGATTTGGGAGACTTGCACTAGGCATCAAGTCAATTTGGTGCTCAATTCCTCTAATTGGGGGGGGGGGGGCGCAAGGGGGGACCCTTGAGGAAGATCTTTAGGGAATACATCTTGATACTCTTCTAAAAGAGCTAGAATCGATTCGCGTATCTCTCCCATCCCAATAAGTTTGTCGCGGAACATCATTAATATTACCGAGTCTTTTCTCCTTAAAACTTTCGCAACTCTTTCTTTGATATGAATAAAGTAGTCTTTTACTTACTTTCCTTTAATGCTTCATAATCTTTGGCTACTTGCTCTTGCGGGAGAGGAGCTAGTTTGATCATCTTTCCATTGACCTTGAATGTATAACAATTGGTGAAACCATCATCTGTAGTCTTTCTATCATATAGTATAATACCCCGAATCTTTATATCGAAATTTAATAAGAATAATTAGAAAGTAAATTGGGACAATTGGAATTATTGGGTAATTATCAGGGTATTACCAAGGACGTATTCATGAGTTTTTAATTTAAGGAATTTGTTAGGATTAAATGGAAATTACCGTAATTAAAATAAATATATTAATTTGATGAATTAAATTATTATGTTTGGAATTACTTATAATCATTTTTAAATTAAGGATTTATCGTTCTAACTTAACAATTTATTGAATAAAAATAGAGATGGGCCAAATTATAGGGGGATTAAAGTGAGATTAGAACTAATATTGGATTAAATAATTTTAATTGTTGGATTAATTAGAATATTTAAATAATTGGGGATGGATATTTGGAGGAAGAAAAACCGATTCACGCCATTTTGGCTTTGGTCCGGTTCAGATTTCATTAAAGGAGTTTCTTTTCATTTGGCATTGGGCCACTCAGTCGAAGAGGGAGAGAGGGGAGACGAATGTAGAAATTGGGAGATGGACAGGAGAGCTCGATAGTGAGCTTGGGAGATGTTCGGCGAATGGCGAGCAGAGGACGACAAACGGAGGACGGCTAGTCCAGCACGTTGCTAGCTATGTCGTGGGTCTCGGTTAGGGCTTAGGAGGCGAGGCCTCATGGGATGAATCAGAGTTCTACCATGGAGTATTCCGGCGACGTTTGGAGGTAAATTTAATCGGGTTTTCTCCTTTGATTTTCTTCTGGTTTGGTCATCGTTTGGAGGTGTTACAGTGCTGATTTACTACTATCATTTCTGAATGGCCAGGGCAGGGGGAGCTTTGGTTTGTTGGGGACTCGGCTCATGATAGATTGGATGTCCAGCGGACGGTTCAGTCCAAACTGATCCACTGTCGGTTCCTGCTGGATGCTTGTTGAACAGCAGACAACTCCATACTCCCTTCCAGCCTGGAGTTGCATCCAGCGTGACCGACAGCTTCTGGAAAGCAAAAAGAAATGAAACATGCTGTCGGAGGGATGTTTGTTGGCTGGAGAATAAAAATGGTGAAGGAGGGAAATCCTCGGGTGTGCTGAGCAGTGAGGGAGAAACTCCCTAGAAGGGAGGATCGAGCTGTAAAGATGGGATTTCCTCGTCCGATGGTAAGGTTCTCTTCCCTGAATGCTTTGGTCAATTGTTATATGAATTGCTATGTGGATTTTGATGGACTTAGCCCTATAGCCTTCCTCCGTTGGATTCATGATTCTGGAATTTGTGACTTGGATACTCTGTTATATTTAGTTGTTGGTTGTGGTTTGGTTTCTGCCAATAGTCATGTTAAAACTCTGCAGTGTTATGTTGTTGGATGATTAGCTATGGCCTTATTGATCTTTGAAGTATGAATTTATAAATAATAGGTGTATGTTATGTTAAGTTAACTACTGCCTCTGTTGGAGTTTTGTGTCTTTATTCTGTAGATGGAATGGGTAATGCATCGATGGGCAATGATGAGTATAGAAGTGTCATTTTGGTTATGGAATGAATTAAGGAAAACGACACCATTTAGAAGGATTTATTCGCTGCCCAGTTAATTGGATAAAAAGGGATAAATGAATAGTATGTTTTGTTAGCTATTTCCAAAGCATGCATATGTCAGACTTAGTTAGTCATAATTAATGGTTACTAATTTGTGAAGGTATCGAAAGGAGAAGAAAAAGATAACGGTTAAGCGTCGACCCGCGTTAAATAATCTAGGTAAGGAACTTGGGTGTGTCTTGGCCTGTGGAGGCCCTACACCACAAGTAGAGTGCGTGAGTTTTACTTTTAGTTCACTGTGAATTTCCTTATGCTATACTGCGATTGATAGTTAGATAATTTGATAATGGAAATGCTTGTGTTAGTAGATAGATTTAGTTGATATCACTATCGTTAATTCCTTGATTGATCCCTTGGTTGTGTTATTCTCCTTGGTAGAAGTATTAATCCCTGTTACTATTAAGTGTTCCGTTTTACTTGCATTAATTTCCCTTGTCAATAGTGTAAACTTCCTGTATTGATAATTGTTTTACTTATTGCACTTGTTAGTTTTGTGAGGATTGACAAATGTCTAAATGTGACGATAATAGAAAAGAGAATAATGAATGCATGAATGATGAGTAGCATGAATGGATTGAGAGTTCCCTTGAATGCTCTGTTAATTATTATTTATTTGCCTTCTAGTTTACATTCTCTGTGATACTGCAATTGTCATTCCCTTTATTCAATATATGTAATGTTCTGCTACTTCCTCGTTTGATACCCATGTTAAATCAACCAGCATGTTAACAAATGGAGATAATCTAAGCATGAAAATAATGTAGTTAGACTTATGTATATTAATTTACGTGAGCATGTCCACTATTATTCAAACTTATTGGTTTGCTTAACTAATCATTAATTAAAAACTAACCCTTAAGCATGTTAATCAATTTGTTAGTTGAGTATGTCAATTAATAACTAATTAGCCTTGAGCATGTTTAACATGTCAATTAACTCAACTAGGGTAATCAACTAGATTTGAACATGCTTAATTAATGGATTAATTTGCTAGCTGTTCAATTAATAATTATTTGAGCATTTTTAATAGCGATTAATTTGTAGTTGATAACTTTCTTCTTGAGCATGTAATCAAATAAAGTAATTAACTAGAATAAGAATTGGATCTCCACTCTCAAGCATGTAACGAACTAGGGTCACCAACCAGATTAATACCAACATGTTTAATTAAATAACTAGCATGTCTAGAATGTTTAACGACCATGTTTAAATCATCTAATTAGCATAACACGTGTAAATCATATAGTAGCATGTTAGGGTAACTAACTAAAGTAAGTAATTAGAATTGAGCATGTTAATTTAATTATGCTTTACTTCCATATGCACGTTGCTCGTTACTTCGTTATATGTCCCTTATTATTGTGAATTTCATATTCGAGCATGTTCCCTATTGTTTAATTAGCTCTATAATTGTTTCAGTCATATGTTGTACGTTATTGGGTGTTCCAATCCTTTTATTTGTGCTTTTAATTCAGTTACTGTCTTCTATATGCGCACTTCAATTCCTATTAAAGTTTTGTTATATGCATTGTGCGTCATGTTAGGTTGAGTTCATGTTAATAGAAACCCGTAGGGGGTACCCCCTCGGGGTGGTACCCACATGCATGAGTGAGGAAAAACACTAAGAACAAGAATGTTTCAGGATGGGAAGGACACGCCCATCACTGAAAGAAACCCTCCGGCGGGATACGCCGGAAGGGTAGAAACCCTGAAGGTGGGATACGCCAGAAGGGGAGGAACCCTGAAGGTGGGATACGCCGGAAAGGGGACGACCAGGGAGTTGGGGTAGATGGGTAGTCCAGATCTAGCCTAGCAGCTAGGATACACCCTCACCTAGTCGGGAAAGGGACTAGCATGCGTACAGGAGGTTAGAAGCTGATCAACTAGGCCATCTCAAAGGACAACCTCCAATCGCCAGCTCGAAATATGAGTAAAGAACCATGAACCAATGAACGTAATAAAAGAGTTGGTTTGGGTGGCCCCCATTCCAAGAAGAATTAAAGAGAGAGATATGCATAATTGTTTTCCCCCATTTCCTTACTGGACGTAAGCTCATGTCCTTACTTGTGGTGTATGTACAACAACGAACAAATAAGAAGTAGATGATAAACACATAATGAAGTAGGGATGGATGATTTCACACAAACGAGACTCGGGTTGACCAGGCAAAGAAAAAGAATGAGTAAACGATTGTAATCATATTAAGTTTATTGTTTTGCACTTCATTGTTTAGTTTATCATTTAAACAATTTCTTTATGCTTCCGTACATTTTATCAATTGGTTTTTCATAATGAGTTTAAAGAAAGAGTCAGTAGCGATTTGGTTAGACGCACTCTGATACGTTTTGTTTTAAAAAGAAAGAAATTTCAAATTTTTATGGATTTTAACGAATTACGAAAATCTGGGTCGTTACATATAGCCATGATCTTCCTAAAAGTAGATGACTAGTACTCATAGGAACCACATCAAATTGTGTTTTATCCATGAAACTTCCAACTAAAGCATGTTTACTAAACTTGATGTCCTCTCAGTCATTTAACCAACTAAGCTTGTAAGGAGTCGGATGTAAAGTTGTTTCCATTCCTAATTTGCTCACTAGATCCATAGAAACCACATTAGTACAACTTCCTCCATCAATAATTAAATAGAATACTTTATCTTTGACTTTGCATCGGCTATGGAAGATGTAGTCTCTTTGACAATTATCAATATTTTCTTTGGTAGTGAGTGCTCTTCAAATGACCATAAGGAGGGCACCCTCTTGAGCATGTAAGGTTTCCACTTGTGCTTCCTCCCCGTGTGTATCTTGTTCTTCACTTTCATCCTCACTTTCAATCTCTAGTACATTCTCTTGACACTATTACTTTCATATTTGGACATTGGTAAGCATAGTGTCCTACACCAAGGCATTTGAAACACTTAATCTCCATTGTCTTTAGCTTTAGTGCCTCAATAGGTTGCGCCTTGTTATCACTAGGTTTAGTGGTAGCACTCTGCGTATTCATATTTCTCTTCGAGCTTGGATGGTGGCTTGGAGAAGCTTGTACTTCTTTGAGGGAATCGGTTAACCCTCTCTCTTCTTTTGTCTTTTCACTTTTACAGCCAACTTGATCACATCTTCCAAAGTGTTGTAGGGTTGTTGTTCAACAATATCTCCAATACCATAGTTAAGTCCTTGATTGAACCTTGCGATAGTTTGGTCTTCCGGCTCTTGCAAATCACATCTTGTCTTCAAGGTCTCAAATTCGGCCACATATTCCTCAATTGATGAAGATCCTTGTTTGAGGCCTTTCATTGGATACTACAGCTCTTGCTTGTAATGACGTGGAATAAACCTTTCACTCATGAGTCTCTTCAAAAGCTTCTAAGTTCGGATGTCTTCTCTCTCAGGTCTTCTATTTGAGCGAATGTTGTTCCACCATAGACCACCATATCTCGTGAACTCAAGTGATTCTAGTTGAATCTTTCTTCTTTTTGAAAAGTTGTAGCATTCAAATATCTTCTCAACTTTTTCCATCCATTCAATATAATAATTACCATTGCTAGATCCATTGAATGAATGGATTGATACCTTGATAATATTCAAGTCATCTTTTTTTGTTGCTCTCCTTCTAGGATTGACGAAATCTCCATACTTGGTTTTCTCCTTTATGAAATCCTCATCACTATCCGATGGAAAACTGTTTGCTTTGGTCTTGTTAAATGAGGACTCTCCCTTTGTTGGATTATTAGGTGTTGTTGAAACATGTTTCTGAGCTCATCCAATTGTCCTTGCATACTAGATTCGGCTTCCCTTGCTGGTGGCAACTTGGGGCCGAATATATTTGCTTCACGAGTTTGTGTCGCCTTTGTTGCTCCTCATGTCATCATGAAGATTGAAAATATCACAATTAATAGGAGTTTTTAGCTCTGATACCAAATGATGTGCCAATGGAAGGAAGTAAGATACTTAACCTGAGTGGTCGATCAAGGACAAGATCTGAACGACTAGATGCTACAAAAGAAGAGGAAGGCGGTTGATTCAGTAGTGGCAAAGAACGACCACAATTGATTGTCACAAAATCAATGATGAAAAAGCAATTGGATGGCTAAAGGAGAAATAAGATAGATTCGATCGTCCGCAACTAGAGTGGTCGGTCGGCTGAAGGTGGGGAACGACCGGTCAGCTGGACTTTCTATAACTTTATCCCAAATCTTCTTTATGAAACTCCGACTTTGGAAACCAATATCTCCTTTATTTTGGAAGCTTTCTTTATGAAATTTGGACCATGACTTCCTTGATGAATGAAGAAGAAGTTCTCTAAACAAAAATAGTGAGAAATGCCATGGATTTGGAAATATGCAAGAGAGAAGTAAATTTCCTGGAAATAGCAATTCACAACTTGCACTCCAGTTTAGAAGACTTCACCAATGTAAATCCTCTTGAAAGTTGAACACCACTTCACACACTCTTCCTTCAAAAAGTAAGAGTAAGGATGCTAATAAGAGAGACTACTCAACTTACAAGTAACCTCAATTTGTGAGCAACACACACAAAAACTTTGGATGTAACTCACCAAAGGTTTGAAAGAGGAATCATTCCTATTTCGAAAACAAAGCAAAAGCTTTTTAATAATCAAACTTCACTATCTAAAACACACTTACTAGGTGGCTTTATATAGCTAATTACAAACCATAAAATAGGAAATAACAATAAAGGAAAATAAGTTAATACTTGGTCATACTTGACTGATTACTATACTAGGTTTCGGTAACTTTTTAAAGTAATTATTTAACTATTCTTGGCTTTCTTTTCCTCCAAGTTTTGATGGCTTTTGGCAGCTACTTTCTCTTCAAGTTTTACCACTTAGATGGTTGCCATATCAATACAATATTCATCATTCCTTTTGTCTTCTTGTTTGGCCAATTGGAAAGCTTTCCTATTCTCTTCTTTGCTTGATCTTTCTTAGTCTTTAAGCTTGACTCCTTGGGCTTCTTTCCATAGTAGAATATGTGTGGGCCTCCCTTGGTCTTCTTGGGTTGGTAGCTCTTCTATTAGGTAATTGAGCTACCTTCCAAATGATTGGAAAGGAAGGTGTTGATGAGACCTTGGGCACTTGCCTTTGTGAATGGACCTTGTAATCCATCACTCCTTGGAGTGTTCTAGTTTTATATGCAAAGAAAGCAGATGGTTTGTTGAGGCTTTGGATAGATTACCATAAGTTAAACTGAGATATAGTGAAAATTAAGTATCTGTTGTGGAGAATTGACAAGTTATTTGACCAGCTTGGTCGTTCATGACACTTTTTTAAGATTGATTTAAGATCCGGGTATCATTTGATGTAGATATGTGTGGACGATATACCGAAGATTGCTTTTTAGATGAGATATGGGCATTTCGAGTTCCTAGTCTTACCTTCATGGACCTTATGCATCAGGTTTTTAGACCGTATTTGAATTGGTTCATAGTAGTCTTCATTGATGATATCTTAGTGTATGTAAAATCTCAAAATGAACATAGGGAACATCTTTTATTTGTGTTGTAAACTCTGATAGATCACTAGTTGATGGACTATAAGGTCCAATCACAAGAGAAAGGGCCCAAAGACTCATTAACATCTACATTTCTAACTATTTGGAAGGTGGCTCCATTATGGCCCAAATGAAGAAGCCTCCAACCCATGAAGACCAAGGGAGACCCACACACTTACTACTATGGAAAGAAGCCCAAGAAGACAAGCTTGAAGGGCAAGAAGGACCAAGGGAAATAGAAATAAGGAAACCTTCCTTAATAAGCCAAAAGCAAGTGGAAAAAGGAGGGCCGATTGTGCTTGATTATGGCAACCATCCAAGTGGCAATTCTTGAAGATAAAGTAGTTGCCAAAAAGCCACCCAATCATGGAGCCCAAGCCAACAAAGAATGATTTAATAATCACTTTAGAAATTTACGTAATTACTAGTATAGTAATTGGCATTTCCTATTATGTTGTTTCCTATTCTATGCTTTGCAATTGGCTATATAAAGCCACCTAGTATGTGCGTTTAAGACAGTGAAAAATGAATATAAAAAGGCTTTTGCTTGTTTTGAAATTGGAGTGATTCTTCTTTCAAACCTTAGGTGAGTTATATCTAATGTTTCCCTTGTATGTGTTGTATCACAAGATTAAGGTTACTTGTAAGTTGGGTAGCCTTTTTTATTGGCATCTGCATTCTTGCTTCTTGAAGGAAGAGTGTGTGAAGTGGTGTCCAACTTTATAAAGTAGTTTCATTGGCGAAGATATCCACACAGGAGTTACAAGTGTGCCTACTTGCTATTTCCGGCCACTCAAGTTCTCTCAAGCATATTTCCTAATCCAT
Source organism: Begonia loranthoides (assembly GCA_022433065.1). Lineage (NCBI taxonomy): Eukaryota > Viridiplantae > Streptophyta > Magnoliopsida > Cucurbitales > Begoniaceae > Begonia > Begonia loranthoides. The sequence continues at coordinate 20,642,199 of CM039468.1, read as the reverse complement.
GGAGTTTATTACCATTATTCTTGAAGAAGTTCTTTCTTTATTCATCAAGGTAGACATATTCCAAATTTCAGATCAAAAGCTTCTAAAATGTGGGAGTTAAGAGTTTCCAAAGCTAGAATTTCCATATAGTAAATTTGTAACAAAGCAAAGGAGAATCTAAGGAACCAGTTGATCTCCTTATACGTAGCCAACCGACTGCTAGACAAATCGCTCACCTCTATAATAATTGTTCCTGTTTGTGATCAACCACCCCTACGACCACGACAACTGCAGATGACGAAAACTAAGAATTTGCGGTTGATCTCCTTCATGGCCGATTATCTGCCCTTTCTCACTTCCAAGTCTCAAGTGATCACTACTTCTACATATCTTCAACAATTAACAAGTTATATTCCTTTATTCCCTTCCGCTAGTGCATCATTTGGTATAAAAGCTAAAATGATTCCTAATTATATTTTCTTATTTTCACAATGACATAGGGAGCTACAAAAGTAGCACAAAAGGTTGAGGTAAATCCAAGCAATGTTCCCGACACCGAGCCACCACCAACACAAGAAGTCGGGTAAAGTATGCAAGGACAAATCGACTAACTTTGGAGAGCGTCTCATCAGCAAATAAGTATTCAACAATGGGATAGTATTCGATCAACAAAGCCAAGAGAAAGGTTTCCTCACTCGGATAGTGATTAAGATTTCACCAAAGAAGGAATAGAGTATGGAGACTTCCCTAATCATCAAAGAAAGGCAACCCAAAGGACAAGGTTTCCATCCCTCTATTCAATGGTTCTAGAAATGGTCACAACTATGTTGAGTGGATGGAAAAGGTTGAAAGGATATTTGAGTGTTATTACTTTTTAGAGAAAAGAAAGATTCACCTAGTTTCACTTGAGTTCACCGGATATGCGAGCCTATGGTGGAGTAACATTAATGCAAAGAGAAGGCAAAGAGGAGAAGAAATATGGACTCAGCAACTCTTGAAGTGGCTCATGAGCGAGAGGTTTATTTCAAGCCACTACAAACAAGAACTCTACTATCAAATGCAAAGCCTCAAGCAAGGTTCCTCATCAATAGAAGAATATGTAGCCGAGGTTGAGACCTTGACGACAAGGTGTAATTTACAAGAGCCAGAAGACCAAATCATCGCAAGGTTCATCTAAGGACTTAACTATGACATTGGTGATATTGTTGAACTACAACCCTACACAACCTTGGAGGATGTTATCAAGTTAACTCTCAAAGTTGAAAGGCAAAGGAAGAGAAAAGAAAAGGAGAGGGTTAGTCGATTCCCTCCAAGTAATACGAGTTTCTCCAAGCCACCACCCAAACTTGTTGACAAAGGTATGAACATAAGGAGTATTACTACTAAGCCTAGTGATGATAAAAAGCTACATATTGAAGCACGAAAGCCAAAGACAAGAGAAATAAATTGTTTCAAATGCCTTGGGATCGGACACTGCACCTACCAATGTTCGAATATGAAAGTGATGGTATTAAGACAAGGTACTAATGAAGTTGAAAGTGAGGATGAATGTGAATCGCAAGAGACACATGAGGAGAGCACAAGTGAAAACTTTATATGCTCAAGAGGGTCCCCTCCTTATGGTCATTTGAAGAGCACTCACTACCAAGGTGAGTATCGATGATTGTCAAAGACAAAATATCTTCCATAGTCGTTGCAAAGTCAAAGATAAAGTTTTCTCTCTAATTATTGATGGAGAGCGTTTTTCTAATGTAGTTTCTACGGATCTAGTGAGTAAATTGGGAATAGAAACAACCTTACATCCGACTCCTTACAAGCTAAGTTGGTTAAACGACAATGAAGACATCAAGGTTAGTAAGCAAGCTTCAATTGAGTTCTTTATTGGAGGTTTCTTGAACAAGGTATTATGCGATGTGGTTCTTATGAGCGCTATTCATCAACTTTTGGGGAGGCCATGGCAATATGATAGAAAAACTACACACGATGGTTTCACAAATTGTTATACATTCAAGTTCAATGGGAAGACGGTCAAGCTAGGTCCACTCCAACTAAAGCAAGTTGCCAAAGATGATGAAGCACTAAAGGAAAGTAAGATATGGTCTACCATGCTTATGACAAGAAAGGAGAGCACATTAACTAACACCATCCCTCAAAGAAATTCCTTCCTCGCCAAACTTGATGATAAACTATATGGTTTCGATTGAATAAAGAGCACCTATATAGATGATATAGACTTCAGGCAATGGTAAGAAAAGTGTCAAAAAGGGCCTAAGGGTAGATTTCATCTTATGAATGGGTATCTCTTCAAAGTTGGCTAGATTTTCATTCCAATATGTAGCTTACGAGAATCTTTAATCAAAGAGGCCCATAGTGGGGGATTGGCTAGTCGCTTTGAAGGAAAGAAGACCTATGAAGTGGTAAAGGAAAACTTCTATTGGCCCCACCTCTCAAAGATGTGCAATAGGTTGTAGAGTGATGCATTGTTTGCAAGAAAGCCAAGAGTAGACTTCTACCCCAAGGGCTATATCTACCTTTACTAGTTCCAACACATCCATGGGTTGAGGTTAGCATGGATTTCATCTTGGGATTACCTCGCACATCAAGATCAAAATATTCCATCATAGTCTTTGTTGATAGATTCTCCAAGATGGCTTACTTTATTGCGAGCTCAAAATTTGATGATGCTATTTATGTGGCCGACATGTTTTTCAAAGAAGTAATGCGATTGCGTAGAATTCCTTGTTCTATTATTTTTGATAGTGACACCAAATTTCTTAGCACCTTTTGGAGAAGCTTTTGGAAGAGATTGGGGACCAAACTACTATTTAGCACATCATTCCAACCCCAAACCAATGGACAAACCGAGGTGGTCAACCAAACATTAGGAGCACTCTTGAGGAGCATACTAAATGGGAGACGTATTGGAACTTGCACCTACCATTTATTGAGTTTGCATATAATAGAAGCATGCACCGAAGTACTCAAAGAACTCCCTTTGAGATAGTATATGGATTCAACCCTCACACACCTATGGATCTTGTGGCCTTACCAGACAAAGAACTTGATAACTCCGATGGAGTTAAGAAGGCCAATATTATGAAAGAAATACATGAAAAAGCAAGAAAAGCTATAGAAAAAAAAAAGAATAAAGCTTATGCAAGGGCAGCCAACCGAAGAAGGAAAGAAGTAATATTCAATAAAAGCAACTTAGTTTGGCTTCATTTTTGCAAAGAAATATTTCCCCAACAAAGAAAGTCCAAACTAATGCCCAAAGCCAACAATCTATTCAAAGTATTGGAAAGAATCAACCATAATGCCTATAAGATAGAGCTCCCAAGAGAATATGGAATGTTAGCCACTTTCAATGTTTAAGACCTATCCCTGTATATTGATAATGAGGAGGTCGGTATAGGTCACAAACTTGAAGAAGATTTGAAGTCAAATCCTCACAAACCTAGAGAGGATGATGGACTACAAGGTCCAATCACAAGAGCAAGAGCCCAAAGACTCATTAACACCTACCTTTCTAACTATTTGTAAGGTTGCTCCATTATAGCCCAAATGGAGGAGCCTCCAACCCATTAACAAGGGAGGCCCACACACTTATTTCTATGGAAAGAAGCCCAAGAAAACAATCTTGAAGGGTAAGAGAGACCCTGGGAAATAGAGATAAGAAAACCTTCCTTAATTGGCCAGAAGCAAGTGGACAAAGGAGGGACGATTGTACTTGATTATGGCGACCATCCAAGTCACAATTCTTGAAGAGAAAGTAGCTACCAAAAAGCTACCAAATCGTGGAGCCCAAGCCATTAAGGAATGATTTAATATTCACTTTAGAAAGTTACCTAATTACTAGTATAGTAATCGTCTATATAGGACCGAATACCTAGCTTGTTTCTTATATGTTATTTCCTATTCTATGCTTTGTAATTGGCTATATAAAGCCAACTAATATGTGTGTTTAAGATACTGAATATAGAAGAGCTTTTACTTGTTTCAAATTGGAGTGGTTCCTCTTTCAAACCTTTGGTGAGTTATATCCAAAGTTTCCCTTGTGTGTGTTATTGCACAAGATTAAGGTTACTTGTAAGTTGGGTATCCTTTCTTATCGGCATCCACATTATTGATTCTTGAAGGAAGAGTGTGAAGTGGTGGCCAACTTTCCAAAGGAGTTTCATTGGTAAAAACATCCATATGGGAGTTGCAAGTGTGCCTACTTGCTATTTCAGACCACTCAAGTTCTCTCAAGCATATTTCCTAATTTATGGCATTTATTCCTATTATTTTTAAAGGAGTTCTTTCTTTATTCATCAAGGGAGACATGTTTCAAATTTCAGATCAAAAGATTCTCAAACGTGGGAGTTAAGGGTTTCCAAAGCTAGACTTTCCATAAAGTGAATTTGCGGCAAAGCAAAGGAGAATCTGAGAGACCGATCAATAGCCTTATATGTAGCGGACCAACTGCTAGACAAATTATCTGCCTCTATAATAATTGTTCCCATTTGTGATCGACTGCCCCTGCAACCGCAACAACTACGGACAATCAAAACTGAGAATTTGCAGTCAATCTCCTTCTTGGCCAATCATCCACCCTTTCACACTTCCCAATCACTACTTCTACACATCTTCAACAATCAACAGGTTATATTTCTTTATTCCATTCTGCTAGTGCATCACTTGTTGTATGCCAAAAGGAGCAAGAGTAATTTCTAGAGTTCAAAAGTCAAGTTTTTAAGACGTGGTTTTGGGTGATGGGATTTTTATTGATCCAACAACGATATAGGCAGTTGTGGAGTGGCAATCATTGAAGAACATGTCAGAGATTCGTAGTGTTCTTGGTCTTGTTAGCTACTACTGACGTTTTATGGAAAATGTTTCTTTAGTAGCCGCACCATTGACCAAGATGACCAAAAATGGATAGAGTTTAAGTGGGACAACCATTTTAAGAATGCATTCAAGGAGTTAAAAAGCATATTGACGAGTGCACCAATGTTGACAGTACTTGATAGTGAGCAGCCTTATACAGTTTACACCTATGCATCAGTAGTCGATCTTGTGTGTGTTCAGATGAAACAAGGGAAGGTTGTTGCTTATGTATCATGATAGTTGAAGCCCTATGAGTAGAATTACCTAGCTCAGTTGACTTCGATTATTTTTGCCTTGAATATTTGGAGGAGTTACTTGTACAGTGCAAGCTTCCAAGTATATTATGATCATAAGAGTCTGAAGTACCTTTTCACTCATCGGTATCTGAATTTCAGATAGAGCTGGTGGATGGATAATTTAGAGGACTATGATTTCCGCATAAAGTATCACCTAGTCAAGACGAATATGGTGGTTGATGCTCAAAGCCTACATTCTCAGGGATCCCTGCCCTGCCTCGTTCTTGATGAGTGGAAGCATTCAGTTTCCATTGGAGATTTTGATCTTTAGTATTATGAGTCTAGCAATATAGCTTGTGCGTATAACATTGTTGTTACTCCAACATTGCTCTAGAGGACTAAGTAGTTACAGCAGTAGGATGATGAGCTTAAAGGTAAAGTTAAGCAGCTGAAAAATGGTGAACAACTTGACGATTGAGAAGTAATGTTGAGGAGACTGTTATTTAGCTAAGCAAGGTGGCAGTTCTTAATGTTTAGGATTTGAGGTAGGCTATTCTTACTGAGACTCATAGGCCTAGATTGACTATCCACACAAGGAGTAAAAAGACATACCATGACTTGAAACAATAGAACTGGTGGGTGGGCATGAAGTGTGATGTGGCAAAATTTGGGGCTAGGTGTTTGACGTGTTAGCAAATAAAGGTTGAGGATTAGAGACCATCAAGCTTGTTGCAGCCTTTGCCTATCCCAGAGTGGAAATGAGATAGGATTATGATGGATTTTGTCACTGGTTTTCTATGACTTCTCAGAAGTTAGAAGTGGTGTTGCTCATTGTACATCATTTAACCAAGTCTACTCATTTCATTCTAATCCAGATGGATCTTTCCTTGTTGAGGTTGAGTGGTTTGTACATTGAGAACATCATTCGTCTCCATGGTGCTCCATCCAGTATTGTTTCAGATCGTAATCCCAGGTTCACATCCAAATTTTATAGAGCTTTGCAGAAATCTCTATGTACGAAACCTTATCACTACACACCAACCTCACACTAATGGTTAGTCGAAATGGACTATCCAAATTTTGAATGATAGGTTGCGAGCTTGTATCTTGGACATTGGTGACAACTGGATTAACCATCTACCTTTGGTTGAGTTTGGGTATAACAACAATTATCATACCAACATTAGTGCCTCCTATTATGAGGTGATGTATGGGAGGATGTGGCATTTTCCATTGTGTTGGACTGAGGCAAAGAAAAGAGTTTCTCTTGGGTCAGAGATGATCTAGGAGACCACAGATAAGATTCAATTGATCCAGGATAGACTCAGGACGGTGCAGAGTAGACAGAAGAGCTATGCCGATCTGAAGAGACACAAGGTTGAGTTTGATGTGGGAGAATTTATTTTCCTCAAGATGTTTCCTAGGCATGGTATTAGCCGATTTGGGGTGAAGGGAAAGTTAGCTCATAGGTATATTGGCTCGTTCTAGATTGTTTAGAAAATTTGCAACATGGCGTACAAACTTGACCTACCTCCCCAACGTGGATACGTTCATAATTTCTTCCACATATCTCAGCTGAGGAATTACACACCTGGCTTATCCCACGTCATCTCCTAGACTGACATTCACATCCAAGAAAATATCTCGTACAAGGAGGAGCCTGAGCAGATTTTTGGTAGAGAAATTTGAGTTCTTCATTGTGAGGAGATTCCCTTAGTTCGTGTGTTATGGAAGAACCACACGGAGCGGGAAACCACTTGGGAACTCGAGTCCGAGGTGATGTGGAAGTACCCCCAACTCTTTGATGGTTTAATTGGGTTATACTGATTTTCAGGGACAAAATTCTTTAAGGGAGAAAGTACATAAAAACTACTATTTTATAATAATAAATTTCACGTATAAATTTTTGCTTTATTTTTTTATTAATGTGCTTAGAATTTGACCCGCTTTGTTGCATAGTGACCACGTGTAAATTTTTTATCAAATTAGTGAATTTGAGTGACACCGAGTAGTAAATAAATTGAAGGAACAAATTCGATAAATAGGAATTACCTCAGGTCAAATTGGTTAATGTTTGAATTTTTTGGAACCGAGTATTTAACTGAATTGATTTAATGTATATAATATGTAGTTTATTATATAAAATTAATAATTATTTTTTAATTAAAAAAATAATATTTATTGAAGGAAAGAGGGTTTCCCCTCTTTCCATTCAGCTGCAAACTTAGGGAGGGAGCTCTTTCCATTCGACCGCAAACCCAGGGAGGGAGGAAGAGAGAGAGAGAGAAAGAGAGTGAGTGAGTGTGTGTAATACCTAGAAATTTGCACGATTAATTTTTAATGCGACAATTTAGAATTTAAATAGATTAATTATTGTCACAATTGAAGAATTTTAATAAAGGAATAAAATTATTAAAATTATTAAATAAGTTATGGAATTAAGAAAGTTAAAATAAAGAATTTATTTTATAAATAATAAAATAAAATAGAAATTATTGAGGAATTAGGAAAACTAAGTGTATTAAAATTAGTAAAGAATAAAGTGTAATAATCCACGGTAAGGGAAGATTTAATTATTGGGTTTAGTCTATATTTTATATTTTGGGATTAAGGAAATATTGTGTTAGGAAGGACAAGATGCAAGATGGACCGTTGGATGAAGTCTAAGAAAGACTGTAATCAGTTTGGATAGATAAAGATGCTTTCGCCGGAGTGTTTGATGCCATATGGATGTGGAAGGATGAGGGAAAGTTGGATTTGTATTTAAGGATGAAACATGAACCATTGGATATGAGAAAGATGTTTCTGTGAAAGTGTTGGTTGTCGCTTGAACGTGGAAGAGTGTTGGATTGTTGGATTGGTTTTGCAGAAGGAATGTGAACCATTTGATGAGCAAAAGATTCTTCCGCAAAAGGAAAAGATGTCATTCGGTAGGAGTTAAGTAAATAGGAACGTCGTCGATTTACATTTTAGCATGTTTTCGCAACTGCGTTTGTTTCCATGGCAGTGTTTTAAGAAAAAGGGAACGACATTGTTTGGATTAGTGAGTCACATTATCAGTGTTAAAGTAGAAGCGTTCGCTTCTGGAAAGAAAGGTATCCATGGAAAGTTTTGGACGAAGTGAAACGTTGTCGTTGGACTTAATGGATTTCACTATGACGCTGGTGTCTGTGGGAGAGTTGGCATCCACGGAAGGGTTTTTTGCAATGGATAAGCACATGTGGCAGATGACAATTGATGGAAGACCTTGTGGATTTTTTTCAGAAGTTTTGGTGTCTACGGTAGCTTTGGCAATCACAAATGTAAGTTTTGATACGCACGCATGGTAGACGGTGATTGATGGACGATTTTATGGATTTTTCCATAGAAGCATTGGCATCCACAGAAGTGTTAGTGTCTGTGGTAGCTTTGGCGACCACGAATGTAAGTTTTATGCTGACGTGGTTGTTGGTCATTGGACGACTAGGTTGTAGCTGCTATTCATGCGTCCACTGTAGCTCGAGCATATTTCAAATAAGTTAGTTTTCTAGATTGTTTGCGAGCTACGATTCCATCTTTAGACTGTTTATGAAAATATAATATTAAGATATGATTTTCATGGGATTTTTTCTCACAAAATTCTCTGTTTATAGGTCTATAAATTGAAGGGTTTGATCGAAACCCTAGCCACGAGGATGAGAGAACCATTCTCTCAAGCTCTCAGGTGAATTCTTCTTCAAGTTTCTAAAGATAGGTTTTCTATTGTAAGGAGTTCGAAACTATTTCTTGCACTATAAACAATGTTTAGTGTTAAAGGTTATCTTTTTTGTTAATCCACTATTTGTTTGTTTTAAGTGTAATCCAGCATGTTGAAGAAATAGTTGAATAGTTATACCTTCATTAAGAACTTCAAGTAAGAGATGTCTTGTTTTTGTTTAGCCTTTGACTACATCACAAAGTGTTAGGGTAAGGTAATATGTTTTGATGACATGTTATGATGTCTAGGTTTGTGTTTCGAAGATGTGTTTTATTGATTGTTATTATGATTTCTATTAGAAACATGTGACATTAGGATAAAAGGTAATGACTTTGGAGATGTTTTGACTGTTTCAACTATGTTTGATATACTATTAGATAATATGCTACGTCTCATTGATTCGATGATATGCCTAGTGTTGTCATGCTATATGTTCATGCACGTTAAACTATTATCGTGTATCATGTATGTTCCATACATCATGTTTTTCAAGAAAATAATAAAAATAGTTTACATGCATATGTTTTCACATAAGAAAGACATAACCATAATTTAAGATACGTAAAAAAGAATACGAAGAGTTGAGGAAAAGTTGTCCCAAAGGTTGGTCCTATTGGGGATAAGCTCGTTAGTCCGTTTATGTCGGTGCTTGGCTGAAGTTCACCAAGTAGTTGTGCATTGAGTGTACAAGTCTAATGGAGGTCCCTGTAAAGGGGGACTTTCTTGTCGAAGTTCCAGAGACTTAGTGGTGTGTTTTCCATAGTCGTGTCTACTCTTCTCATAAGGATCTCGACAAAAGTTGCAAGGTTGTTTAAAGTAAAAAGAAAGAAAAGAAAAGAAAAGAAAGAAAGAAAGAACAAAAAGACATGTTTTTACAAAATTGCATTTCATACTCATATTATATTGTGCATCTCTTACTGAGCGTTATACTCATAGTTTGAACTTTACGATGTAGATAATGATGGAATTCTTGAGAAACATGAAAGAAACAATTGATTAGTATGGTTTAAGAGGAATTCTCATTGGTGAAACTAAAGTATTGTCGAAGTGAAGTTTACCTGGTGGTGAGAATTGGAAGAAAAATAAAGAGAAAAATAAAGACTTTATATTTTAATTATTTTTTTAATCAGTTGAATTTTACTTTGAATTATTTTATTATCAGTTATACTTATTCTCCAATGGGTTTTACTACGTTAGATTTAAATGAAATTTATTTTAAAGACTTCCGATATGTATGGTTTTAAAGACATGATTGTTATGTATGATGTATTTTAAAAAAATAAATAAATAGCAAGAAAAGGGTTTTAACATCACGGGGTGTTACAGAGAGAGAGAAGATGATTTCCACGAGAGGGAGCTCTGATCACTGGATTTGGGTTTGTAATGCTAAGATCTCTAATCTTTGTGAAGAGATTTTTGTAGGTAAGTCGTTATGTATGCTAAGACACTTGACGCACCATGGGGTGCCAATGTTCAACAATGGTGGAGGGGGTGGTTGGCGGTTTACTTCAAAACTGTGCACCTAAAATGAAATGGTAAGAACATGTACTCCATAGAACAAATTAACGCGAAACTTAGAGGGAACATAGAAATAACAGAGCCAAAGACCTCCACCAAAAAATGGCAATCCAATTCACCGCAAGGAGGAAGTTATGCTAAAGGAACTGGACTGCCCGAAGAGACACCAAGGAAAACAAGTTCGGAATACCCGATTTGAAAATGCTCTAACTTTTGTTCCTGAGATCCTACTAAGACAAATTTTGGAGGGAATGCCAAAATAACAGAGAAGAAATGCTCCACAAAAATTCACAATTAAAATCCTAAAGATGCGAAAGTTATGCTAAATAAACTCCACTACCTGAAAGGGTGCCAAGGAACACAGTTTCGGACATCCAAATTGAAAATGCCCTAACTTTCACTCCCGACGTCCAATTGCTACCAAATTTGGAGGGTACGTAAAATTAATAGAAGCAAAGATCTCCACCAAAATCTCTATTCAATTCATCAATAGGAGGGATTTATGCAAGCAGAACCAGACTACCCAAAAAGGCACCACTGAAAACAGTTTCGGACACCAATAACAAAAAGTGTACAAAATCGTGAAATCGACTCCAATCAGCACCAAAATTTGATCACTTCAATCCAACCTAATGACCAATAACATCCTAAAATCCAAAGCCAAAAAGCACAACACAACTAATGAAAAAATAGTAGCAAACTTACAAGTTGGTCCGATAATATCTAAAACTGGTAATATCGACTTCAATGGGTCTCTAATCCAAGAAATCACTCCACCTTGTTTTCCTTTGGTCTTCTAGCACCTCATGCTTGCAAACACCCCTGGAAGAGATGTATGAGGGACTAGTATAAGGGCCTCTCTCAAAGACCGAATCAAGAACAATGAGAGAGGCGATTTTTGGTTGTAAGCTTGGTTGAAAACCCAGGCGAGTAACCAAGTGTTTGAGAGGGAAATCCTTCAAACGAAATAAGCTTCATCTAATGTCATTCCAAATCAAGTTTTAGGACAGCCCTAAGGAAGGCTAAATACCTCCCTAAGACAAGCCCTAAAACCAAGATTAGAAAAATACCCCTAAGAGACACAAAATTGGCTGAGTGCTCGGTTAACACACTAGTCAAGCACCAAAATGTCCAACATTCAAACAACCAACAAAATATTCCAAAATACACTCAATCAAAAATATTCTAGTAAGATAAAGAGTAAATAAGCATGTTCAATTACTGGATGATCATAAATTTAGCTTGAGCTCCTCCTTAAGCCTCAATGTTGTTATCGGGTGGTTTTGCTATCCGAGTGTGCACAAGGGTACTCCAAGTGAGGAGATGTTTTGGCATCTCCTTATCTTCATGCTTTGTCTCCAGTTCAAGTCCCTCTAAGGTTATGCCTCTTTCAAAACAATAGCTCATTAAGAGATTTATAATCTTCTAGGATCGGATGCAGGTAACCAGGCCCTGTGGTGCATCATACTCCCATGGTAATTGAGAATTTGACCTCAAATCCAAGGTTTGACCCACCTCTTCTTTTTCTTCTTCAGGAACTTTCTTTCACCCTTGATTTGAAGCCTTAGCAAAAATCCTATTCCCTTTTGCAATTTTATTTTGTTTCCATCATCCAAATGATGCACCATGATACTCAGAATTGCACAAGGGCCAAAACTCGGCCTTGGCAAAAATTGGTGCAATTTTGACAAAAATAAAAATAGAATAATTGGTGGAATTTATGCTTGCTTTTTGTACATCCTACCACTGTGTAAGTTCAAAACAACCCTTCAAAATTTCAAGGCCTAATTCCAACGGAATAAGAAGTTGTGATAGAAACAATGTACCTGTTCGGATTGGCAAGGATGATTTCTCAGAAAGGCAGTTTTCAGAGTGAACTTGTATTAGCAATATCTTGGGCAATTCAATGACTTCTTGCATGAAATTTGGACAACACAGACCTTTATAAGTGAGGAAACTCTCCTCCAAAAATCACTGTCAAATTCGTTCGGATGGAAGAGTTATGTGCAGAAAGTAACAAGTTGGTCCACCTTTCCACAATCTCGCAAACATCTTTAAGTATGTGTGGCTCCGAGAAAAACTCTTTTATAGGTTCACCCAAATATCGTCCACTTGGATTAAATGGGAAAAATTTGTTGACACTATGAGTCAATTTTTTCATATGAGAATGTCCATATAAAATAGCAACAAAAAAAGTCTTCAAGCACCCTGTCAAAATACCCTATCCCACAACCCAAGTCAGCATTTTTATCCACAAATTACAAATTTTTTTCCAAGCTGAACTCATATCCTTCATCACTAACATGGCTAACAAGCTTAGGGTCATGATATTCTTGGGTCAGAAACATTTCCGTAATTATACCACTAGGTATGCTAAGATTGTCAACCCCAATTGAGCGTCTAATAATAAAAAAAAAAGATCAACAATAGTAGCTACAACATTTCCATCTAGCAATGGCATAACAGATTCAATAACAACAATATCTTGGAGCCATCCAATTTTAAAAAACCATGTAATTAACGAATTTAACACCATGTACCTTTCTTTGTTTGTATGTAGAAGTAGAAAGTTTTGTTTCCCAGGAAATTTTTCTTGGCAGGTCAGGAGAGGTAGCAGCCTTGCAATCATCATGACTCCTCATGTAGCTCTTTCTCTTTAACAAATGGCTCCAACTCTGAATTTATATGACTTAGCAGACCATCCAGTGGATTAACAAGTTGGGGATTCAATTCCCTTTCTTTCAAAATAAGTTCCAAGGGTACATCCTTTGCCTCTAGGTGTGCAAGATCATAGGGTCCTTCGGAACAATTTTCTTTTAGGCTCTTAGAGCCCACTAGCAATAAAGGTTCTTGATGAGGTACTATAACCTCTTCTTCAATTGGCTCTTCTGCCCATATGGGTATTTTCTCATTAGTGATTGCCAAGGAGATATCTTTACATTCCTCTTCATGAAGTGACCCTTCAATTTTTTTAAAACCTCAAGAGTTTGGTTGGAGCTACTCGGGCTATGCAACTCTTCAAAAATTTCTTCCACTTCTCCCCATGGACTTGGTGTTTGAAAAGTCTTAAGATGTTGTTCTTGCACCTCTTGTAGCTTTTGAGCTATATCTTGCATCAAAGTTTTTATCTCATCAAACCGCCATTGACGACTAGAACCACACCTCATCGGCGATCGTTGCATGGATGCTTGCCTCATTGTTTCTCGGTTTTGTGTTGAATATGCTACACCTCTTGTATTCATTTTTTCAAAAATAAAGCAAGCTTATAGAGTCAGCAAAATAGGGCACTTGGGCTCTGATACCAAATGACGAACCACGGGGTGCCAATGTTCAACAATGGTGGAGGGGGTGGTTTGGCAGTTTACGTCAAAACTGTGCACCCGACATGTCATGTTCACGGTCACAAGCATTACTTGCTAAGTCTTGGACTTATAAATGAGCTTTGCAGTGTACAGGTATTACAAAGGAAATGACAAATGTGAAATCACGTTGAGGGAGCTTGCTCATTGTAACGACGAGAATTTTCTTTCTTCCTTGAAAATGCGAGAATATCAAAGCTTTTGTTAAAAATTATTGAAATTTCTTTTAAAACAAATAAGAGTGCGACACTAAATCAGACCGCTACTAACCATTCGTTAAACTCGTTATGAAATTCCAATTTAATAAAATACGGAAACATTATAAAAATCATTTATTTCAAATATTGCGGAAGCGTAAATAAATTTGTTTGAGAAAGAAATACTAAACAATTGAAATACAATTTGATTACAACCCATTACTCTTACTTCACATAGCCTGGCCAACCACAATCTCGCGCGTGCAAATCCTTTATCCCTGTTTCTAACTATCTTCGCCTGCGAGTATCTACACCACAAGTAAACTGTAAGGCTAATGGCTTAGTAAAGGAAGGGTTAACAATAAAAATAGAATTTAATTAACTAGAACAATTCAACACAACCAAGGACTTAATAGCCGAATATCATCTAAGGAATTATAAAGAACTAACAATAAAGGAAATTACAGAACTAACAGAAATCACAGAGCTAACAACCAAGGGAATATCAATGAATCTACACTAACAACATCCTAGGAGTCAACAAGGGAGTTAACACTAAATACGCATCCAAGGAAAAGAGAGAAAACTAACGATACACATCAAGGAAAATAGAGAAAGCTAACGACAGAAATAAACCAACCATAACTCAACTCACGCACACTACTTGTAGGTAGAGCTTAGACGGCCAGACACACCCAATCCTTACCTCGAAACTTTATCACGCATTAGCACCATATCTTTAACCTCTATCTCATTCTGATACCTTCACAATTAGAAACATTCATTCATTAATAAAATAATTTAATCTACTTATTAAATCTTAACGTCTTTTTAATCCCTTGTTACTTACTAAAATCTCCTAAATAGAATCATTTTCTTAATTGCTACTTAGCTTAACAATTAATCCTAATATTTGTATTCGATTATCGTCATACATTCGTCTAATTAATAAACTCAATTCTAAACCAAGCATATTACCAAAGCTGTTGAAACTAAACAGGTTATATCTAAGCAAAACGTCCATTGACAGCTTAACTCTTCCAATCATAGAATTAATAAACAGAAATCCCACATAGGCTAAATTTATTATCACAAAACCCTAAAGGCAGTAGTTACATCCAACATATTCACGGTTGCAGAATCAAATGAACAGAGCATATGTCCAACATTTAGATCAATCCAACAACAGAGTTTATATAATCAGTACAGTTTGTCCATTAACAGAATCCATTAACATAATCTAGACGTCTGAAACTCCAGAATACAGAGAAGGAATCGTTCTCACCATGAAGACCCGAGAGTTCCTCTTCTTTCTTTCTTATGTTCCCTCTATCCTCCTTCATTCGGCCTCTAGAAGAAATAACCCGAAAGCAATACCCAGCTCCAAAGAACATTGCACTCCTCCCATTTCTCTCCTTTTCTTCTGCGTTAACTCTCTTCCTCTTCACTTTTAAGTTTTAACTCACCAGACAAGCCCCTTCTCCTGCATTTCTACTGAGGCATGCCATTCCCTGAACACCCAAGCCATGCCTTGCCATTCAGGAGAACCATTCCTTTGCACATCGCAAGCACGTCACAATGTCGGTTTCACTAGGAGAAAGAACAATAAGGACCAGTTCGGCATTGGAGAACCAACAGGCTGGACCATGGCTTTTGGGCGGTCCAGCTTCAACTGCCAGCTCCCCTACCACATCGACCCGAAGCGTCGATCGCAGCCCCCCGACGCTGGAAATCGCTCCCTGCCAATCCATCATCGTCGCAGTCGCACATTGCCAATCACCCGACGCAATACCGGTGACCCAAAGCCCACACTGAATCGACCCGCGAAGCCACACCACCCGAACCCACAGTCTTCCCGACGCTCCACAAGCTGCCAGCAACGCTGGACACCGCCAACCGAGTCGCGCCTCCTGGCGTTCACCCCTTCGTCGCCTGCCTCTTCTCCCTTGATTTCACTCTCTCTCTTC